>JAUIMM010003447.1:600000-952500 GCA_031769625.1 Taudactylus pleione | reverse complement strand
ATGAGGTGAGTGAGTTGAGTCACGGAGTATTTGCAGAACCTCTATCGCAGCGTCAGATTGGGGGTGTGACTCCCCCGGGGGGGAATGATTAATGGAAGAGCCCATGTAATAGCATGTGAGGGTGTGGTCATTCCATGGAGGGGGGGGACAGAGGTTTTTTTTTTTTTTTTTTACTGGATATGGAAATACTATGAATGCATGAACACGCATGCCTTTGTTATAATCCCCACTGATGTGGCATGCTGGGACATGTAGTCCCACCACACCTGGTTTAAATCTAGGTCTCCTGTGCCCTTTTGCCTCTTTCTGTTATGTGGACAGCACGCAGGATACAGAGTAAGCTTCAACTGAGGGGAAAAAAAAACAACACAATAGTTGTGTTTTACAAAGCAAGTTAGAATAACCTTAAACTTTGGTGCTTTTCTTGGGTACAAGTATGTTTGAAACTACCTGTGAATCACAGATTATAGGATCTATATACTAAGCCTTAGAAAGAGAGAAAGTACCAACTAATCAGCTCCTAACTGTCATGTGACAGGCTGTATATATTTATTTATTTATTTTTCTCCTCCAAACTTCTGCACACCCTCCTAACGGTATCTGCAGTGCTTAGTCCAGGGGATGTGTTTACTAAAGTGCGGGTTTTTAAAACCAATCAGATTCTACTTAACATTTATCTAGCACCTTCTAGAAGATAATAGCTTGAATCTGATTGGTTGCTATGGGCGAGATCTCCACTTCTAAAAACCTGCACTTTAGTAAATATACCCCTAGGGGTGGGATATAGGCTCGGTGTCCTGGTGTATTATATGTGACCGTAACACAACTCTGAATGATAAAAGGTGGATTTGGTTTGGAAACTGTCTAATTTTTTTTTTTTTTTTGTAGGGTCTGATATTTCGGTTCAAGTTCCTGATGATCATCACGCTGGCCTGCGCCGCTCTAACCACCGTGTTCTTCATCACAACACAGGTGAGAACAGAATTATGTTTCATTCAGATGGCCAAGTAAAATCCTACGTAAAATTGACATCTGTGTGTAAAACCTAATAGACAGTCATGAACAGAGAAACCGCGCACCGCAACATCGCCGCTAACACACCGATATTAATATGTTACTTTATATTGTGAACTCCCCTCGGTGCGGTGTTCCACCCTTCTAGTCGTCTTTTGATAGTACTCAGAAATTCATCATTATTACATATAAAATGTAAAAAAAAAAAACCATAACCGTGTACTTTACGGATCGCAACTGTGATTACGCACGCAGTCCTGCTGCGAAAATATGCTAATGTCTGCGATCGCTATGCCACCGCAGTAGAACATAAAGACGCCCACTTCCCTATATACACACTCCACGGCCATTCTGCGCAACCGTAGGATCTGCATCCGATGCTGGGTCTTTGTATGCGGTCGCATGTATTTGCAAAGCTGCAGGTGGGCGTCTACATGCATATCCAGGCGGCGTATTTTAGTATGGAATAAGCGCACGACCAGGCTCTATGTTCAACGACAAATGCAAAAACTCCTTTTTAAGATGGGATGTAGTCAAGAAGCCGCGGTCTAAATGCCGACCGCCGGCTTCCCAGCACTGAAAGCCCGGCATGGGACTAATGATAGGCGTCTGAATACCGACGGCTATCATTAGCCCCACACCGAAATCCCGATGCCCAGCAATACTGATCGTAGGTAAGCCGGGCGTCGGGAGCTCATAGCCACGGGGGTGGGAGGGTTAGGTTTAGGGAGTCCCGGGGGAACTTAGGGTTAAGCACCCCCCCCCCCCCCCCCAGGAGGGCTAGGGTTAGGGTCAGGTACCACCGGGGGAAGGTTAGGGTGCGGGGAGAGGGGGGGTTGGGTTTAGGCACCCCTGGGGGGATGTTAGGGTTAGGCACCCCAAAGGGAGAGTAAGGGGGGGGGGTTAGGGCACTTACTTACCTTAGTCGGGATCTTCATCTTCTGGCGTTGGGATTTCATCCGCCAGGCTTAGGACCGGTGGTAATGCATACCAATTCTTTATAATATGGATGGAAAGTAACCGGATCAAAAAAAACAGCCAAAATATATAAATACATAATGTTATATGCCCATATTGGCGACCTTGCGGTATAAATTCAATCTAAAGGTGCGATGATTGTTGTGGAGAAGGTTTTTTGTTTTTAGTTTTTTTTTAAATAAACTCACGACCTAACTGCCACTCAGCTCCTAACCGTCATGTTACAGGTTGTGTTTGAAAAATGACAGTTGGGAGCTGATTAGTTGGTAGTTTATCACTTTCCAGAGCTTTGTACATCTCCCCCCTATGCTTATATAATTTCCACTTTTGTCAGAAGCCCATCATATGGTCGTGAGTTCATTCCAAGGGTCCTCCGCAAGAGTTCCGCAAGGACTGTACGTATATTCTAGCGCATTAAAGAGAGAACAAAGCAAATCGTGCACTCACAATAAACAAGTTAAAAAAAAAAAGTCTTCTTACACCCTCAATAATCATCTCACACCAGAAAGTCGCCAATATGGGCATATAACATTATGTACATCTGTTTGAAAAGCCCCAATATTCCTTCTAATGGTCTCTCGGGGCCCTGATAGGCAGACAGTGCTGATGTCCATCTTGTTCATGTTTAACGCATTTCGATATTTCCGTATCTTTATGATAAGCGTTTGTATTCTTATCAATTTTCTATGTAGTAATGGATTTCTAAATACCATAAAAGAAAATTACGAGGGTGTATGTAAAACCTGTGTGAATGAAACCAAACTAATACTTTCTGCAGTGTTGTACTACAAAGTAAGTGATTAGCCAGGTGTGTGTGTGAGTGTGTGTGTGTGTGTGTGTGTGTGTGTGTGTGTGTGTGTGTGTGTGTGTGTGTGTGTGTGTGTGTGTGTGTGTGTGTGTGTGTGTGTGTGTGTGTGTGTGTGTGTGTGTGTGTGTGTGTGTGTGTGTGTGTGTGTGTGTGTGTGTGTGTGTGTGTTTGTTTGTTTGTTTGTTTGTTTGTTTGTTTGTTCCTGGAGGGTTTTTTTTTTCCCCTGTCCTGCTCTTGTTTGTTTTATTTTTATTTTTTATTTTTTGCAGGTTTTATACAAAAGTAAAATAAAAGAAACCATGATTCATATAGTAGCGCAGTATAACCGGTTGCGCAGGTTAAATAACTTGTGCGTGTATATATAGGATGCATTCTAGAAATGTCTGTCATCTATGAATGAAACTATAAACTACTATATTATTCCAGCGCCTGCAGCTATACGTGTAATCCCTAAGGAACAACATACAGTGTACTGGGGCCTGGTTCAGGTTGGATCGCAATGCTGCGTTGGCACGCAAGCGGCCGCTGCGAAAATATGCTAATGAATGCATTCGCACCGCCATCGGAGCACAAGATGCAGACGCCCAGCCCTATATAATGCCGCGCCCCCTTGCCCTTTTTCTCACATCCGTACTAATGTGCAAGTGTGCGAAATCATCGGTAACAATGAGTAACATCGGAGCTGCACGAACACTTGTGGCTGACATGACCCTGCTGCAGAAGTTGCGTATGGGTTCGCTGTGAATAATTTATGCACGCCCCTGCAACGGCGTTCGAACGCTCTGACGCGCCTGTGTTTGCACGATGGCGTCCTCTCCCCCCACACAGCACCAGTAACTACAGAATGTAATTTCTGTCATTTGCACTTCAGGTTTAGGGCAGAGCGTGCCAGTGAATCCGTTTGGCACCCATTCACGTGGAAGGGCGCTTACACGGTATCCTCTTGCGGCGCCTTAGTAAGTAACTGTTTGTAGTGGTAAGAATATTCTATCAAGGTGTAAATGTGCAGTCGCCCATAAAAGCTATTGGCATTGCACAGTTCATCTGAATTTAATTAATGGCGGCCAAAAGAGTTACTGAACTTTATGGCCGTTGTTGGTAAATAACCGCCGGGTAGTCTAATGAGCATAAAATGAACCAATTAGTTAGTTTAGTCAAACTGACCAATCTGAGGGGTCTAGTTACTAAGCAGTGTTAGGAGACAGAGTGAAAAGTGATAAGGAGCCAGCCAATCAGCTCCCAGCTGCCATCTCACAGGCTGTGTTTGAAAAATGACAGTTGGGAGCTGATTGGCTGGCACCTTATCACTTTTCACTAGCCAATCAGCTCCTAACTGTCACTGTACAGATGTGGCACCAAATATTTAATATTTATGCATTTTTACCTTTTATACTGCTCTTAAGTTTAGAGATTTACCCAAATCTGACTTTTTTATTTTTTTGTTACCTCTGTGTTCCCCCAGGTGTCTGAGGGCAACTGGAAGTGGGGGGATTTCACCATAGAACTGAACAGCGCTTTCTTCACTGGCGTCTATGGCATGTGGAATCTCTACGTCTTCGCCCTTATGTTCCTCTACGCTCCGTCGCACAAGAACTATGGAGACGACCAAACAAACGGTGAAAATTCCTGCCAGAAAAATAACCAGAGTAAAAGCTGTAGAACACAATGGAGCGTTTTGCCCGCTGCCTATAAAGGTTTAGAGGATTATGTAAGCAGCGTTTCAGCCGCTAATAGTAATCGCTGATAAGACAAGTGGTGGAGCAGTAAGAATTCTATACGGCACTTTTTTCTTTTTCTTTTTTTTTTTTTGCTTCAGCTGCTTTCCTGCTGGCCTTTAAACAGTTCTCGCAGCATCGCTGTCGCGCAAAGTCTGCTTGTATGATATTCGCTAGGCAAAGTCTACTTATTTCAGTAAGGTATAAAAGAAAGAAAACCTTGAGCTGAGCAATGAAAGTGCCTCTACTGTACACAGGGGTCTATTTACTAAGCAGTGTTAGGAGACAGAGTGAAAAGTGATAAGGTGCCAGCCAATCAGCTCCCAACTGGCTGGCACCTTATCACTTTTCGCTTTGTCTCCTAACACTGCTTAGTAAATAGACCCCTCAGGCTCCCGTTCTGCTCTCATAGGGCTTCACTGTACATGGTTTATCTCTCCACATGTTCACAAGCATGAGCCATCTCCCCCTTTTGAGTGTGGTATTCAGCCATATTGCTCCAGTTCCAAGCCCAGCACAGCTATGAGCACTTAAGATATGCCCCTCAGCACCATTCTAATCTCCTCTTAAATAGAGCTGTCAAAATGAATCTGCTGCATTTTCCACCATGTTGTTGTTATTATTATCCTTTATTTATATGGCGCCAAAAGGGTTCGGCAGCGCCTTACACAGTACATAATAACTATTTTCTTGTGGGCTCATTTGTTTAACAGTACAAACCATACAGGACAAATACATGATTTATACATTGCTGCATAACAGTCAGGGAAGGAGAAGCACAAGAGGGTAGAGGGCCCTGCTCGTGAGAGCTTATATTCTAAAGGGGAGGGGGCAGACAAACAGGGGTGACACAGATGGGCTGGATTGTAAGCGAGGAACATGGAGTAGTGGGTTAGGATGAGCGCTGGAAAGCTTTGAGGAAGAAAGGTGTCTTGAGAGTCCATCTGAAGATTAAGAGCCAAATAGCAAAGTTATCAGAGAATTTTGACCCAAGTCCAGGGAGACGAAAAAAGGCAGCGACTTGAGGAAGTTGGAAGAAGCAACCGATATGTGCATTGAATGGAAATAATGAAATGGAGAGTTTAGAAGGTAAGAGTAGGTGGGAGTGACCAAACGATGGAGGCACCCCAACACTGTGGCAACCTCCAGTCCAGGGAGCGTAGGAGAATGTGAGGCCCCCAAAGGAGATAGCTGCAGGAGTGGTGGTGTCAGACGGGTAAATCCAGGATTTGGTGATGGCTAGGAGATTGAGGGAGTTGGAGATGAAACAGTCATGGATGGGGACCAGTTGATTATAGACAGGACTGGCTTTCCAGAGGAGACAGGAGAGAGGGACAGGGTTGGGAGGAGAGAGAAGGAGACTGTTAGGGTTGCTGTAGTGTGGGGTTTAGATTGATTTAGTGCAGGGAGATGAGGAGAGTGTGGGTATGTGGTGGGCTTCTGAATGAGGAAGGGTGACAGCAGGTGGTGGGCAAGGTGGAGGTGTAGTGTGGCCTGGGTTAAGAAGAAGATGTGTAACTTGAAGAAAAGGGAGGGTGTTCTACTAAAAGGTACATGGGAGATCTGTTCGCAAAGCCTTGGAGAGGGTTAAAATTATGGAAATAACCTGCCAGTCGATCAGCTCCTAACTGTCGTTTTCAAAGCGAGCCTGTGTGATACCCCTACAGGTGTTGTACAAGTGTGGTGTGATGTCTTCCAATCTTACCAGGTTAGGATAGATTGATGTTGCTTCCTTTTGGTTGCTCAAAGAGGTAAGGAAGGGTGTACAGGCACAGAAGTCAGCAGTTTTGCTTCAAATGAGTGTTTCAGTTTATTACAGAAGAAATAGTGCATTTAAATTACTGTTAGTAATAAAGTTTAGTGCTCTCTGTAAAGTTGGTGCACTTTCCGTAGCCCGGGTTAGTTTAATTGACCTGATAACTGTTCCTTTATGGCAATTGTCATTAATGCAATCTGATGTGCCATTTTAGTCCTACTTGTGTCCTGCCTGCAAGGTTGGAGAGAAGATTGAATAGTTTTACTGTGACTGGCACATGCAGAGGTTATGTCTTACTGGGACTTCCCTGTGAAGGGAGCAGGAGTATGAAGGTGTGGGACCTAGCCAGTAGGCCGAGTCTCTTAATGACCAGTCCCTGACTGTAAATATTATTGCAGTTCTGCAGCTACCTTGGTAGGGGAAAGGATAGAGCTATGCGACCTGACCGGGAAGAATTAATCCTGACTGGCACCTGTCACAATGTCCTGTCAGGACTGATGGGGGGTGTACCGGTGTCGCTGTTTCTCTCTCTGTCTAGCTGCTCACGGCTATCAGTCACCGAGAAGAACCACTGGTAATCGGATAACACGCACCGCAGCTTTGCTCACACCGGAAGTTACCTCACCTCAGCGCAGCCACCAAGTGCCGTTTTTTCATGTTCAATCCTTGAGCCTGCCACAGTACTCACTGGTCTCCTAATGTGCACCACCGCTGAGGGGGCCAGTGTAAAAAGTCTCTGAACCCCAATGAAGACCGTTATATAATGGCCCATACTAGACAGTGGCAGGAAGCAGATTATTACTTATGTAGGGGCACATCAGTGTGGGTAGGTACACAGGTGGGGTGCCACACCTGTACAGTGACAGTTAGGAGCTGATTGGTTAGTACTCTTTTCTCCCACCAAGGCTTACTGAATAGACCCCATGATGACTAAACACAACTGTTGGTAATTATTTCTATGGTGCAGCAAGGGACCCCAGTGCCATAAAGTATGGAGTAAAACGAAAAGCACAGCTAATTACATGATGAACATAATAATAACTTATATTTCTACAGAGCGGGGGGATGGGTAAATACTGTGCCAAGCAGTAGTGGTGCAACAAATGGGGTATGAGGAAGTGCTCGCTGGCAGAAGGGAATGCGGGTAGAGCTGAGTTTCTAGATATAGGGGCTAGAGGAGAGAGGATGAGTAGTTTGGACTCTATAGGGGACAGGAAACTTGTGTTGCCACTGCCAGAGAGGGCAGCTAGAAGCAGAGCGGTAACAGATGGAAATAATGTGAGTAGTGACATTGAGGATGGATTGAATTTGAAAGTTTTCCCTGTGAGGTTGACTATGGTTGCAGAAGTCTAGATGGCGCTTACAAGACAGTGGGTGACCCATCTGGTAGCGCCAGAGATGATGAAGGGTTTTATTCTTGAAATGTTACGGAAGTGAAAGCTGCAGGATTGTTGGAGAGACTAAATGTGTGGTGTGCAGCATGAACGTGGAACAAAGGAAGATACCCAGGCAGGGCCGGATTAAGGCTTGTGGGGGCCCCAGGGCAACTAAGTTTGCGGGGGGCCCCTTCATGCCACACAGTCGAGCCCAGCCCAGCCGTGCCCCCAGTAGCAGTCTGCCCCAGCAGTGCTCCAGCAGCAGTCCCCCCCAGGAGTACCCCTAGTAGTAATCCCCCGCTAGGCTGTGTCCCCCAGTAGTGGTCCCACCAGTGTGCAGTGCCCCTTGTAGTACCCCCTGCAGTGCCCCTTGTAGTACCCCCTGCAGTGCTCCTAGTAGTAGTAGTAGTACCACCCCCAGCAGTGCCCCTAGTAGTAGCAGTACCCCCCAGACACAAACAAGAAAAATAACAACTTCCACTTACCTGCAGGAGATCTCCCATCAGCCACTGCGGGAGTCGGAAGACGGAGTCTCCGGCAGTGGGAGCAGCAGCCGATGAGTCTGACTGACTCTCATCGGCTGCTAAAACAAACACACAGCTGCCGGCACTGGTGGCTGTGTGTGTGTGCTGTGTAGTGCGGACGGCACTTCTGTGCCGTCCACACTATCACCCTGCCCCAAGCTGATGCAGCTGCAGAGCGCCCTCCTCCCGGGAACAGGTCACCTGTTCTCGGCAGGGTCACATCGACTCAAAGAAGACTCAAAATACAACTGTTTTCAAACGATTTTTCTGTCCAACCTGCAGAAACTGCCACAATTGTGATAAAAATCGTCCCGTGTATGGGCACCTACAGTGAAGGAAGACTAGGAGTGCTGTTTTGGACATGTTGATTTTGTGAACGTGCTTGGTCACCCAAGATTTAGACAGCAGATAGACAATTGCAGACACCGGAAAGGAACGAAGAGGAGAGTTAAGGGTGGAAATGGTAACGTTTGGGTAACATTGGCTTAGAGGTGTTAGTGGAGGCTGAAGGAGCTGAGAAGTTCACCAAGAATGGTGCTATGTTAGTGTCTAAGGCCCTGATTCAGAGCCAGACGCTCTGACCAGAGCACTCGCTCTGAATCAGGGCCCTCCTACCTAAAAATGGAGCGGCCTCCTGGCCGCTCGCATAGCTGTGGGTGACCACTCACAGCATATGCGAGCGGCCAAAAAGATGGTCGTGATGATCAAGACCATCGCGACCATCGGGCTTGCGACGAGACCCTGCGGTGACCGCAAGCCCTGGAGTGATTTTGGCTCTATCAGAGCCAAAATCACTCCCACTGACATCACTAGTGATGTCAGTGGGGCCGGACCCAGACGGTAGGCGTTCCCATGGGAACGCCTCCGTCTGGCAGCCACGCCCACCAAAGGGGGCGTGCTGTCAGTCACCATCGACAGCACGCCCCCTTTGGTGCGAGACCCGGAGCGACAGCTTGGCTGTCGCTGTCTGGGTCTCGTACATGCGCACGACGGAGCTCCCTCTGTCGTGCGCATGCACATTGGGGTAACATCGACCCGCTTGCGAGCATCCTGAGCTCGCGAGCGGGTCTGAATGACCCCCTAAGTGCATTAGTAGTATCTCATCTGAAATATAAAAGACAAACCTAATATGGATACCTGGACCTTTAAAAAATGGTGGTTGTGTTTAGTCCATGGACATGGCGAATTCCTTTTCAGATTGGTGCATTCCGCCCCTATAAAAATGCTGTTCAGGAGGTTTCACTACATTCTCCATCCAGCTTGTTCCCGATAAGAACTGTCCTTTGCTTATATCTTCATGTATACGGCGTTCCTAAACACCGCTATCCATGCGCTCAGTGGCGGATGCATCGCATTCGGTCTTGGGGCTTGTTGCGCTCCTTATGCTCCTCCTCACCTTTCTTCTGGTTGTGGAACCCAAATAAAAAGATGTCAAAGAAATGACGGCAGAGCTCTGTGTCCCCAGCGACAGCGCTATGCAATTAGAGTCTGTGGGGGCATATTTACTAAAGTGCTGGGTTTTCAGAAGTGGAAATGTTGCCCATAGCAACCAATCAGATTCTGCTTCTCATTTATCTAGCACCTTCTAAATCATGTATGGGGAACCTTTTTTCTGCCAAGGGCCATTTTGAAATATATAACATTACTTGCGGGCCTTGACTAGGCCATGCCCATTCCACTTGATGTCACATGGGGGTGGGGCCACAATCGCCAGTGATTACAGCAATGCCCGGAGCATCCTGAGGGTGTTCCGGGGAGCTGTAAGGGCAGCGGTGTGACAGTCTGAAGCATCCTAAGGACTCTCCAGGTGGCACTGCTGCATAGATTCTGGCTGCAGGGTATCATTCTAGGTACCCTTCTAGCCAAATGAGGCTAGCAGACAAAAGCTCTGAGGACCAGACCAAATGATTCTGAGGTCCTTATAAGGCCCCCGGGCATGAGGTTCCCGATCCCTGTTCTAGATGTAACCCCTGGTTCTGGGTTATGTTAATGTTGAATATTAGTGCCTCCACCCAAGCTGATATACAATGTAATCTGTTTTGCTAGGCTTGCTTGGGTAAGCCTATAAATAATTATGTACCTATTATATGTAGTAGTATATCACATAAGTCTAAGTTGTTATCTAGCACAATCCTTTGTGTCCCCAATAAATTACACTTTATTACTTATACCAATTTCTCTTCTTCTCCTTACTGGTTCCCGAAGTTTCTGGATTCTTGTCACGGCTCCTCCTAGTAAGAAAGCTCACATACACATAGATATACTTTTCTTACTTTTATCAAGAACAATTTTCAATAGTTTACATATCCTTCCACATAAAACTATTCAGTACAACTTTGTTACTTTACATGCAATATCTCTAGTATATAGTCACAATGTTGCTCCTATCCTCCTTTGCAGTACTGGTTATAGTCCAAAACTCATAGATGGCCAGTAAAGAGTCTTTTATCTAATATGTCCAAGTCCTTTATATCTCTAGACTGGCTTTGATATAGTATACGGAGCTTAGTGGTATTTAATATATGTAGTTAGCAATATATGTCCCTTTATTGAATATCCTGGACTGAAGCTTTCCTCTTGGACTGGTTTAGTTAAATAAGCAATTAAATGTCATGGGAATCCTTCAAGCTGTACATCATAACTTTTATGTCAATTGTTAACAGGCTTTAAGTTATAAATAGACTTAATGCTGCAGGTATTACTACAGGTATTAAACTAATACCCCTTTTACACCAGAGCAAAAACCCGGGTTTTTGCTGGGTCTACCCGGGTCGCAGCTCAGTGTAAAAGGGTCCCTGAAAAATAACCCAGGTCAAGTGACCCAGCAATCCAACCCAGGTAGCTACCAGGGTTGGACCCAGGATGGACCAGGGTAATGGCACAGTGTAAACGGTGCAACCCGGGTTATCTGACCTGGGTCATGCCTAAAATGAGCTGATTGGTGGTTGTGGGGCATTCACCTCCAACTTTTTATGATCTCACAGGTTTAGCAGGGCAGACCTGTGTTCACTGTGAACAGGGCTGACCTGGGAGTAAACCAGATCGAAGGTGCAGTGTAAATGGGTTTAACCTGGGTCTGACCAGGGTTGGAACCATGTCCAAAAACCCAGGTCGGACCTGGGTTTTAGGTGGAAACGAGGTATAATAGTCATAAGTAGAAGCCAGAGTGGGACTTGATATGTATTGGTCGATTTATGTTTTCCCAGACCCTCGCTTAGGATGTCGTAGGCTCTGTAGTTTAATGCTTCTTCCTAGTGATGTACAGTATGACTCTCCTATAACAAGTACTGATATCTCTTCAGGAGATTTACCCTTAAAATGAGCACAGTGCCGCTGGCAAGACTTTCCTGCAACTAATGTATGAGCTCCTGTCATTTTATAGATCCACTCCCCCAACTCCTTCCTTGCAGTGCTATAAAACCTGGGGTTAATACCCAAATACCAGGAGCAGCTATTCCAATACATAAAGGGTAAACTCTCCTCACTGGTTTAACTCTATATAGTCTGGAGATCTGAACTAAGACTTGTATCCTCTGTGTGTTTTGTGCAGAGTTATACTACTCACAGCAGCTGCAGATCAATGATGCCTGGCAGAGAGGTAGTCAGCGTTATGGCAGCTCGTCAGCAATAGGTGCCGGCTCCTAATAGGCTCTTTGTGGCTGCCTTGACAAGCCTTGTGCTTTCTCTGGCACTCAAGCAGTTAATCCGAGGAGACTGAGGATGGCCACAAGCTGCAACAGCTTTCTCCCTTCAGCCAGCCTGCTCTTATCTCTCCCCAGCTGTCAGCCTGCTTCTGACTGATTGCTGGCTTCCCCTGCCAGGACACCAGCTCAGCGCTGCCTGGTCCCTCAGGTACTGCCCACACTGGCTTCAATCACCGGGGCTCCTGGCTACTGCTATCAACCCTCTATGGCTAGGCAGAGCCCGAGGATCCCGGTGTGAGCACTCATGGGGGAACTGCAGACTGGACTAAGCTCCAGTGTTCACTCATTATATACCCCCTCCCTAGGGGCCACGAGCTCCTCTCCTTCCCGCTCAGAGCACGAGCCTTGCTTAGCTGGCTCGTGCTGTTTCTAGCAAGTTCTCCAGGCTCCTTACATGCTATTTGTCCACTTCTAATACCCCTTTTACACCAACTGAATAACCCGGGTTATTGCCAGGTCGACCCGGGTCGATGCTCTGTGTGAACGGCTCCCAGAAAAAATTCCCGGGTTGATTTACCCGGGAATCTTGCTCGGGTTGAGAGCAGGGTTGAACACGGGTTGTTCCCGTGTCATGAGGCAGTGTGAACGGGTGCTACCCTGCTTATTTGACCCGGCTAGCTCTGAAAGATGCTGATTGGAGCTTCTGGGGCACAGGCAGGTGATGTAACTTGTCAGTGCCCTGCAGAGAGAGACGCACATGAAGCCATCGCTTGCCTGCCTAACCTCCTGCACCACAGCCTGACCAGCAGCCACAAAAGCAGGCAGGCACACAGCCTGCCACAGCTAGAACTGCACCCTGCACCACAGCCTGACCAGCAGCCACAAAAGCAGGTGATACACAGCCTGCCACAGCCAGAACAGCAACCTGTAGCAATGCTGTAAGCAGTCCCCACCCCTCTCTTTTGTTGCCTTTTGTGACCTCATCTTTGTCAGCCCTTAAAAAAGTCAATTTTTAATGACATCTATAGGGAAAAGCAGGGATTACCCGGGTTCAGTGTGAACGGGGCAAACCCGGGAATAACCCGGGTCGCATTGCAGTGTGAACGGGGTCTGAAGCCGAGTTCGACCCGGGATTGACCAGTGTTCAAATTCCAGGGTCAGACTCTGGATTTTGGTGTAAAAGGGGTATAAGCTAACTCACCCCATACCCTGGATGCTCATTAATCCTGCTATGGCTTCCATTTTATGAGTACAAATACAAACGCTCATATATTATATATAGTACATACATTGCTCTAATGTAACATTTTACTACGTAAATTGATTAAATAACACCTTTCATATTATAAAGAATAAAAGTGCTCATACAACTAAATAAATAGTTCCCACACCCTATAATCATAAGTAGAGTAATCAATTGCTATAGAAATACATATATACACACATATATATATATATATATATATATATATATATATATATACACACACATACACATATACCCCTTCCCATATAATAGCCACACAGTAAACATGGCTACAGCTAGAATCTGGTTGCTATGGGCAACATCTCCACTTCTAAAAACCCGCACTTTAGTAAATATGGGCCTGGTGTATTTGGGTGGAATCCTGCTTTGAATGAACAGCAGCCCGATTGAGCGTACAAACTCTTTCTGTCCATTGCCAAAGTCCAAGTGGGTTATTGCTATAATAATAATAATACTGATCACTGTCTTTATTGCAGGCGGAAAAAGTATAAACAGCGGCGAGGAGCTTCAGTTAACCACGACAATCACACATGCAGATGGGCCGACAGAACTGTACCGGGTGGCTGGCAAAAAGGCCCAGGAATAACTCCCCACTATATTCGGGTGGGTGTCGCTGGAGACGTTTTTAGTTCCAATGTCCCACAATAAAAAGGTTACATAAGAATTCTCATATTTATAGCTGGATTTCTCTGATTAGAAGAATGCAAAGACTCTGTGTAAAGTAGATCTATATTAAAGTTGGTGAACTATTGGTTAGTTATACTGGTGGATATAATCCTATTTTACACTACTGCTGCTCAATCTATCCATCAGCCCAGTGTTACATATGTACATTGTTCTGTTTTTTATTTTATTTTATAAGGAGCGACTACACTGGGAACAACACTCGTTACTGCCTTTTGTTCATAAGCAATACCCTATAAGCAATAAAATTGTTTTCTTTTTGTATATTTTGCATTTTGGTGTGTGTTTGTGTGTGTGTGGTGCATGCATGACCATAACACAGTTAGACTCCAGCAAATTATTGGATCACATAACAAAATGTACACTATGACCCAGAAGCCCCTCCGGCGTCCTTCTGTGTGGGGGTGCTGGGAGGGACCCGATTGGACCCCTCTCGCAGCACCCTCCCAATAGAAGCCACATAGGCTTCTATAGGGTAACGCCATCAGGAAGATGACGTTACCCACCGCAACCGAGTCCCGGAGGGCATCGCATTCTGCGGCTTGGCGCACATGAGAAATGCGCTGAAACCTGTATTTTCGGGGTTTGACCGCATTTCTATCTTTGCTGCATCGCGGCCATTGTGATTGTGTGGGGGAGATGCATCAAGTCTCCTAAAGACTGACGTTGCCTATAGCAACCAATCGGCTTCTACCTAGACTTTTATAGAATCTACTTTTATAAATGCCAGCGAGCAGCTGATTGCCTGCTGTGGGCAACTTCTACACTTCTCCATTCCTTTTCCAGGCTTAATACATCTCCCCCTGTACATTCTAATTGTACTTTATTTTGACCTGCTCCGTTACTAGAATAGTTTCACTTGCAATCCCCCCCCCCCTCCCCCCAGCTTCTCTGCAATACAAACTCCTGCCAATGCTGCTGCACCCTAAGTAAAGGCCCCCATACATCTGAGACTGATCGGCACGATCGGATCGGAAACGCCGACCCGCAGCCATCAATGTTCTGATCTGCCAGTCACGATTATTTTTTTGATTGGCAAATCTGTGAAATTCAACATGTTGGATTTCACTGATGCGTCGACCCGGCAGCGATCCGTCGCTGATGTATGGGGGGCCTTTACTGAGGCATGTTTAGGTATTCCATACCCCAGGTACTGCAGTGACATGATTATAGGTGGAAATTTCACTAAATCCCTACCAAAACTATATCCAATACTCCCATCCCCCTATTTTGGAAGCTTGCTAGCAGGCTTAAGCTGATTGTAGTTGGACATCAAACACTCTGGCCCAATTAATGAACTGAAGACCTACTCCTGTATATTTACATTTCTTTTTATAATATCTTCTTTTAAAAAAAACAAAACCCCTAAAGTACTTTAACTTCTCCTGCAATTCCCTTTGTTATATTTTGCTGCCATCTGCTGGAAATATGAAAGTATTGCATTACCTGAACACTTCAACTTAGTATTTATTTTAGTAGGTCTTTAATTCATATGGAAAGGAAAGGTATTTATTTTTTTTTTTTTTCATTTCTTCCCTAACCACCTCCTAGTTTTTAGATTTTATTTTATTTTTTTTTATTTTTATCACCCAGTACCTACTCGTGTTCACAACAGTTTTAATCTCCACCATTGGTAAATAAAATAATAAAAATCGGTAGATGTTTGCAGTGTTACAATGGGATCTGATTCACCTTTGTGTTACTCCAGTGACTTTGCGATAGTATAGGTCACAGTTTCTCAAATTCTGTCCTCAGGACCCCAAACAGTGCATGTTTTCCTGGTCTCCTCACAGAATCCCAAGTGAGAGATTAGCTCCACCTGTGGATCTTTTAAAATGTGTCAGTGAGTAATGACTACACCTGTGCTCCTGCTGGGTGACCTGCAAAATGTGACCTGTGTGGGGGGTCCTGAGGACCGAGTTTGAGAATCACTGGTATAGATTGAATTGCAGTTTTTTGTGGCAATTACTGAGATCCTTCTGGTTGTAAATTCTGCTGCTTTTTTCAGTTCTGGACACTTTTTAAAATATTTTAAAGATGATGAAGCCGCTTACTGGACAAAACGCGTAGGGACTGATCTCTACACTTACTACCTTATGGCTGTATTCAGCTGACTTGGATTATTTAGTGCTTATTCTCCTTGACTGGACCTATTATCATGGGTGCAAACCCTGGACTACGTAGGGCTTTCTCTACATTAGTTATGCCCCGATATTGCACCATGGCTGATGGGAGATGTGTATCAGATCTGCATCGCTCAGGGAGCATATCGTCTAGTGTGTACGCGACTGCACATTTGACAACATCACAACAATGTATAATACTACCAATTTTACATTAACAAGTGAATTACACATTCAACTAAATGTATATTTTATTGCACTGGAACACTGGATGTGCCTTGCATCTAAGCAAAAGGCAAACTAGGAAGCCTGTGGAAATTAATTATTTCAATAAACGTACTTATTTAAGCAGGATGATAAACAACGGTTCATCTAATTTTACCCATCAAACTTTCAATATACTGTAAACAAGCAACAATATAACAAGAGATCCACAGAACAATTTACACCTAAAATCCTTTGCTCAGTACCCTATTTAACTAAATATAACTACTGTATACATGTGAATTATTATTCTCAATAAAGTTCAGCGCTTACTTTAACGATGGTGCACTTTTTCCTTGCCCGGGTTGTTTTAAATTGAGAAAATTGTTCCCCTTAGTTAGTTACTAAGAATGTAATCAGTGACACATTAATGTCTCCTAAAGTGCTGCCAATTATCTTTAATGAGCGCTGTCTCTTTATCCTGCACATGGTGTTAGTGTGTGTGTCTCTCTCTCGCTCTCGCTCTCGTTACCAGTCATATAGAGTCTGTAAGGCCTTTTGGTATGAATAGAAGAGGAAGCCCCTGTAATTGATGGCTTTGCTGCTCACACTCCCTGGACGTGAAGTGTGGGGCCATGATGGGCGTTTTATTACAGACCCCTCTCCGGACGCCCTCACTGAGGGCCGTTTTCAAGTAGAAGCGAAAAGTCCGTTGCCGGACTTTCCGCCGTCATCGCTGGTTTCAGGGTGAAAAAGTATCGCGCGCGTATCCCCGTATTCAATTTGAAATCGTCGAAAACGGGACCTGGCGAAACGCAGACAAAAAGTGCTGTAATTTTTGGGGAAAACAGCCTGACACCCCCCAAAAGATGCTCTAATATGGGGGTTCACTATGGGTACCCCCGATTAGGTCTGCTGAAGGTATTTGGAGTCTTTGAGTGGTCTCAATAGGCGCTATTTAGCGCGTTTGGGACAGTGGTGAAGAATAGTATTTAGCCCTTTTTTTAGGGAAAATAAGTAGTTCCAGTAAAAAATTTTTATTGAAGTTGCTAAAGTGAAGCATTAAAAAGTACCAAAGACGCACTTTCAGAAAACATCTGCAATCAACAATACACCTCACAATACATACTTTCCAGACCCCCTCCCAAAAAGGCTTTGTCGATAGTTTTTTATTTTGTACCCCCACTTTGATTTTTTTTTTCGCCCACTTTTGTAAAGTGCTTTTTTGGGGTTTCTTTTGTGGGTTTTTGTAGCGTTTTTCAGGCAATTAGCGTCAAGGGGGTGTAAAAAGAGTTATGGGGGGGTTGTCGCAATTTTGCACCCCAAAACCTTGATTCTGCACTCTTTTCCGCCGGGTCTCCATTGGCGTAACTTTTCCGCTGGCTACAAGGCGCAAACTTTTCGCACTAGCGAAAAGTCAAACTAATTAAATACGGGGATAAGTTGAAACCGGCGAATATGACGTCATCGGTGAAAAAGTTTTGCGAAAACTGACTTTTTGCTTCTAATTGAATACGGCCCTGAGTATCTGTATATGAGAGTCTGTCAGTGTACACACAGGGGAGCTTGGAGCATCCTCCTCTCACCAGTAACTGCGCCTCCTTCCCAGACTGTAACGCAGGGGAGGCCGGCTCCTGTCACTCAGAGGCGGCTCCACACCGGCAGCCTCCGCAGTCAGCTTCCCGCTGCAGCCTGGACCATCTCTTCCGCGGGCACCTCAGGACGTGGGTACCATGCTTCTGCGCAGGTCTGCGCCTTTAGACTGCTGCCTCAGGTCTTGCTAACCGTCCGTTACCTCAGGAGACTTCTCTGTGTAACTGGCATAACCGTCCCCCTCAGTCACCTGCAGCTGGTTCCCGCAGGTTCTCCATCACATGACCTGCTGCTGACGCACCACATACTACCTGCACCAGTACATAGATTTTATTTTTATAGGGGTTTTAAACACATTAGTGATACCCACCATAGGCTTAAACACAGTGGTTTGGTGGGGCATCACACGGGCAGTCGGGGACACGCACCGCAGTAGTTCTGCTTTTCTAAGCAGAGAGCAGCGGTGTCGGTGAAGCTGAATGGATGCGTGCATACAAGCATGCCCCAAATGATGTTATGTAGGGTGGGGTCTATGGAAATTAGGCCACACCTCCTTCTTGGACACGTGCAACTTTGCAGCGCAGTGTGGAGAAAGGACACCAACCATTATTTGATGATATAACCACCCTTCTTGCTGGAAAAACAATTTTTTTTTTTATTGCTCGCGTCACATATATCACAGCAGATCTTTGTCAAGATGACACCAGACGACCCGCGCTCTAGCCTGACACAGTTCGGCTGCCTAGTCGCCGGCCTAGCTTGCATCAGTCGCCCCGTCCACAAGTACAGACAGTGGGCCTGATTCAGAGCCGGACGCTCTGAACGAGCGCCCGCTCTGAATCAGGGCGTGGTTGTTTTTTTTTTTGTGAGGCGGCCTCGTGGACGCTCGCATAGCTGTGGGTTACCACCCACAGCTTATGCGAGCGTCCATGATGATGGTCGCGATGGTCAAGACCATCGCAACCATCGGGCTTGCGACGAGACCCTTGCGGTAGGGTTTCGTCTGCCGCAAGCCATGGAGTGATTTTGGTTCTATCAGAGGCACAATCACTCCCACTGACATCACTAGTGATGTCAGTGGGGCCAGCCCCAGGCGGTAGGCGTTCCCATGGGAACGCCTCCGTCTGGGCAGCCACGCCCCCGGCACACCCACCAAAGGGGGCGTGCTGTCAATCACCATCGACAGCACGCCGTCATTATTCGGGTCTCGCGCATGCGCACGACGTAGGCGCCTCCGTCGTGCACATGTGCAGGTCTAAATGAGACCCAGTGTTTTATCATCCACCCAAGCACTACATACAATCACAAAAAACAACAAATCCATTACCCCTAATGTGGTGCACTTGTGTTTGTGTGCTGTAGGGGAAACCGGCCCTGTCTTGGTTCAATGTACTGTACTACCAGATTGATTTGCATCACAATTCTAACACGAAGCAGTTGCTTTATAAATGGTAAAAGAAAATTAATACCAGCGATGAAAAATGTCTCTGAAATAAGTTCATTAATCAGAATTTACTTTTCTTATCTCAGCATGTGAGTAACACTTAAGGGGTCTATGTACTAAGCCTTGTGGCGAGATACAGGGGATGGAGATAAACTGTACCAACCAATCAGCTCCTAACTGTTACTTTACAGGCTGTGTTTGAAAAATGACAGGAGCTGACTGGTTGGTTCTTTATCTGCATCCACTTTATCTCTCTCCAAGGCTTTGTACATAGACCCCTATAACTGTCCGCAGAGCTGTAACTAGACTTTTTGGTGCCCTGTGCCAGAAAGAGCATTGGCGCCCCCCTCATTTTTCAAAGGGACATAGGCCCTCATTCAGAGCCGTACGCTCTGAGCAGAGCGCACGCTCTGAATGAGGGCCGGCCTCCATGAAAATGGAGCGTCCTCCTGGACGCTCGTATAGCTGTGGGTCACCACCCACAGGCTATACGAGCGTGCATTTTGATGGCCGCGATGGTCGTGACCATCGCGACCATCGAATCTGCGAGCCGGAGCCTGCGGTTGAGGTTTTCAACCGCAAGCTCCGGAGTGATTTTGCCTCTATCAGAGCCAAAATCACTCCCACTGACATCACTAGTGATGTCAGTGGGCCGGCTTCTGACGGGAGGCGTTCCCGTGGGAACGCCCCCGTCAGGGAGGCACGCCCCCGGCACGCCTACCAAAGGGGGCGTGCTGTCAATCAACATCGACAGCACGCCCCCTTTGATCAGACACAACGAGCGAAGGAAAGTCCTTCACTCGTCGCGTCTGGCGCATGCTCACGACGGAGCTCCCTCCGTCGTGCGCATGCTCAGTCCAGAACATCGACCCACTTGCGAGCGGACAGCCGCTCGCGAGTGGGTCTGAATCAGGCCCATAATGCACTCAAAAAAGGGCCATGGCTTCATGGGGAAGGGCCAGGGAAGATATAGGAGAAGCCAGGAGATGCTGGGGATGACCTAAGAGGAAGCTACAAGCAAGAAAGATAAGAAACAGATATTTGACAGATCCAAACAGCGCCCCCTGCCCTGTGGTGCTCTGTGCGATGGCACCGGCCGCACTACCCTAGCTACGGCCCTGACTGTCCGTGCTGTAACAACGGCCACATCAGTGGTGAGCATCGATGCGGCTCACTCGTCCATAGAGATGATGAGATTACACCAAAAGCTACAAGTGATTTACAATGCTTTCGCGGGAAACGACCAACCTGTACTGTGCTATAGTAACGCCTGCTCGCCAATCATTATGAATCTGCGCAAAGCATTACGACTCTATTTAATGATATTGCCAGTTATGTGGCCAGCGCTAGCTGAAAAGTGAATGTCGCAGAAATCAGGCTCCTAATGCACCCAATAAATAAGATTTGCAAAGACTGGACTCTATAACTATTTTATTTCACATCCACATTATGTTTATTTTATTTATTGATTGAGAAATCTTAATATCACTGTTGCGTTAAACACCAGCGTCGCTGCACGTCAGACATGATCGGGAGATTATTGAGTGCACACTTGTACAATCATGCTTTTCATGTGATTTTACTTTCGATTACACTTATGTTTTGAAGTATCTATCAAAGTGCGGATTCCTGCGTATGCAAATGTTAAAGCCGCTTGGATCTGCATTGAGACGCCCACCGATGGCTTCACAAAACCAAGCGATTGTACTGTATACAAAGACGCGACCATTGGTCACACGATGGTTAATCATCGAACTTCTGAGTAAGCCTAGGCTTACTCAGAATGGTCGGTGGAATTGAGCCAACGGAGTCTGCACAACTGCCTACGGGATCGCAGTAGCAGGCTCAGACATGCCCCCCAAAAACGGTTGCAACATGCCTGCGTTTGTGACACACACCGCCCTGGTTACTGCCCACAAATGGTCCCTGTCGATCGCAAATAAACCATCCCTGCGGCCGCCGTCGCTAGATCATTGCGGCAGAGTACGGCTCCGGCTCAGTAGAAAAAACATAATTTTACGAAAACATGGGAATTGCGTCCATCGCTGAATCAGGTGCAGACTGCGCTTTTTGTCTGATTATTGGACCATCAAATCTGATGAAAATTAAACTGCACATAAAACCTGATCTTTCGATGTGGACTGTATTATTCCCATAAACCATTCATTTTTGGAAGGTGCGTACACGGGGCCTGATTGAGAGATGCACACTGACCCGCACATCTCCGATTGTTGGCGGGCTGCGCATGCACCGGATGTATACTGCGCAGCCCTGCACCTGCGAGTTCTCTCGGTGTCTCCCATCCGCAGCCTGTATGACAGGCTGCAGCGTTTAGGGAGGGGGGGATGAGGTCAGGGTCAGGGCAACCGATGATGGTGGCTGGAGGCAGCGTCTACGGACGCTGCTCTCGGATCTCTCAAATGCAGCAAGGAGAGATCTATTTCCGCTTGCTGCATTTACATTTTGTAGGACGGCATGCACATTTGTGTCTGTGCGCTCTGCAATATCGTCCATCTCTGAGTGGTATTCAATCGTATCTCCCCCCCATATGCGCCCGACAGAAGCTATTCAATTGTTGCTCCTGTCAGGTGCGATCAGCTGCCGGCGCACCATTTTGGCTCGCAGCGCCAGGGGGGTGCGAGCTGAAATGGGTGAAAAGTGACCTGTTTGGGCGCCCAAATGGCAGTTTTCACAATTGCTCCCAGCAATTTGGTCGGAGGTAGCTCTTTTACACGGCTAAACCCGACCACTATGGGCGTGATCAGCGTGAACAATTGAATAGCGCCCCGCGATTTCCTGTCACTTTAGACGGGAGATCGGGCGCGCTATAACAATTGAATACTGCCCTCTGAATCGGGCCCACAATCTTAAGATATGACATTAACCGGGTCGGGAATTGAAAGAACGGCCTAATGATTGCTTAAGACAAGAACAGTCCATTAACCCAAATAACCTAATAATAATGAAGCTGAAACATCGGGGCTACCCATCACGTGTATATACTGAGGCATGTAACAAATACAGAGAGAGCTCATAGCTGGGCACAGCCTGAGAGCGGCACAATAATGTGAATTGGGGGTACTATAGTGTGGCCATGCCCTTTCCCTACGAGACAACGCCCCTTTTTTGTCCCACGCGTCTGCGGCATTCCCTGTCTAGGAAGGGGAGGGGGACCAAAGCGCTTTATGGCACCAAAATGTCTAATTACGGCTCTGACATAGACAGATATTAATCTAGATAACTATAACATATCACTTTGTGCAAATTCTTTGCTTTGTCAGTTTCAATACATGTGAAAACATAATTAGTACGATTAGAGGGGATTTCTCATCTCGGTGTCGTTGTCTAGGCAAATACTGGTCGTTCTTGTCCATCTGTGCGGTTTGCAGGGAACCTGATCTGCTTACAAATCACCAGAGCAGACAATCTAGGGACGTCTTGCTTGAAAGAATCTTAATAAAGCCGGTTCAACATTGTGACAGCGCCGTCCACCTTGTGTGTGCAAATGAGAAATTCTCCTACGGTGTAGAAGATTTTATTACATTGTAATATTCACACAGCGACTAGACTGAAATAATGTGTTTATATTAATAATACCCATTATAAAAGAGTATTCTGCAAAATGTATTACAATCGTCAGTGTCTCTGTCCCCATCCCACCTCTAAAATCACCTGTACCTTATTAATACATAATGATTGCTCATTGCTCACATTGTAAATGTATTGTGCCCCCTTTACATTCTATATGGCTCAGAGGCATCTTTAGAGAGGAGGGGGCCCGTGTGCATTCCCCGTCCAGGGCCCCCTCCTCTCTTCCCGGCAGCTGACTGACGAGGCTGGCCGGTCACCGGAGCATTAGTATACTCTGAGCACTAGAGTGTGCCTGGGGTCTGCTGCGCATGCGCAAAACACCGGGAAAATGGCCGCCGTGGACATTTTTCCAACTTTTTGTACAGCCCTGACACCCGACGCGGGACCACGGAGAGGTAAGTTTTAAATGATATGGGTGTGGGGTGCGGGCCCCTTCTGGACGCAGTTCCCGGTGGGCACCGCACACCCTGTACCCATTATCATACCTCCCAACTTTTGAAGAGAGGGATGCAGGACCCTTCACGTGCCCGAAAAGGGGGCGGAGCTTTAAAAGGGGGGAGCTTTCCAGAAAGGGGTGGAGCCTCACGGCAACACCCCGTTTTAGTCACTATAGGGGGCGTCCCCAGCACTCTCCGAGATGCTGGGCAGCCCCCCAGGCTCTCCCTACGCTAGTGAACGGATGCCGTACGATGCGCACGGCATCTGTTCACCTTCTGCACACCCGCTGCTCTGCTATGCACAGCAGTGGGTGTGCTCTCCCCAACTTCCCCCCCCACCACGGGACACTGTGGCCTGTGGGTGGGACAGCGGGACAGTCCCAGGAAAACGGGACTGTCCCGCTGAATGCGGGACTGTTGGGAGGCATGCATTATAGATACGCCCCTGATATGGCTAGATTGTGCAAAGAGCATGCTACTTGAGCTGTCTCACCCAGGGCCTTAGGGGAGGGTGTGTGAGCAGTGCTAGGGTGGCACTGTCACTGCCACACGGCCCTACATCTGGCTAGCAGGGTACCTGGAACGTTTCAGCTTCAGTGCTGCTAGGAGCGTCCAAAGGACAATCCGGGCACGCACCCTGCAGTGGGTAGGGCCGCCCAGAGAGTAAGGGCAGGTCTGCACACTTCTCCTGCTGCTGGCCACGCCCCCTGGCATGACATCACAGGATGAGGGGTGGGTAGCACTGCTCCAGGCGCTGGTCTTGCCTGTCACAAGGAACTAATTTTTGTCTGATGGTTTTTCACGCTTTTTCTTGGTGAATATTTAATCCCGCCACTTGACAAATTTGTTTGTTTCTATTCTTTAGCAGTGACCAAAAAAGATATGAACGATAACGATTGTAAAAATCGTTCAATCGTTCATATCGTTGACATGTTGGGCATGCATCGTCCAACGAGGCGCGTGCCCGCATGTCAGATAACGATATCTGATTTCGACTGTGTTTGAAGTAAGACTTGGACGATTTCATTTATTTAAAATAATGTCAGAAAATGTTCAAACCGTCACCAAGCCCCCGGGATTTAAAACCCGCCACCAAACCGCCGGGGTTTAGAACACGCCGCTTAGTAAATTTTGCCCAGAGTGTTTATCAGCGGTTGGGAGAAAGAATCTGCTGGAAGATACCAAAGAAGGAAGTGAGCAGGAGATAATGAGGTTGTCAGTAGAACTATTAAGTTAAGGTCTCTTATACCCCTTTTCCACCTAAATTCCGGGTCTGACCCGGAGTTGGAACAAAGTTCCTATCCGGATCAGACCCGGAATTTTGCCGGCGCTGACTCGGGATATTCCCGAGTCAGCGCCGCTCACACCGCAGTCGGGTCTGCATAGACCCGGCTTTTGCGGAGTGAAAGTGGACGCTTGGAGATGACGTCATCTCCAAGCGCCACTGAATCGGCCGGCTAGCAGCGCACTCCAGGTCATCGTGACCCGGAGTGCGCTGTTCCCATAGCAGGGTTTCACGGGCTACGCCCGTGTTAAACCCTGCTATTTACCTGGGTTGGATTGCCGGGTCACTCGACCCGGCGATCCAACCCTCTGCCCTTTTACACCAGGGACTGCCCGGGTTAACCCTTCAAAAATCCGGGTTTTAGCTCCGGTGTAAAAGGGGTATTAGTAGTATGAGAATGATGTAAGTCAGATTATAGGGAATACTAGCGACACGCCGTGCCTTCACACGGTAGCAATTTTGAATTACGGCGATAGTCTAATTTTAACCGAGGTCCTATAAGATCGCCTTGTAGACGATATTAGTCATCCTGACGTCAATATGAAAAGATTTAGGGCCTGATTCAGACCCGCTCGCGAGATTACTTCCTCCCACTCCCGCCTCCAAGATTTCTCTATAAGGGGCCTATTCATCAACACTAAATTAATGGTATTAATAAAATTTTCCTTAATTACCATTATTTTAGTATTCATTGACACACTTAACCTTATCAGTGATATCTCCTGTGTTAAGTCCGCCTGCGTTAATTTCCACCCTCCCCATACATTAGTACATTAGTATGGGGATGTAGAAATTAGGCTATTCATCAAATTCCAAAAATTATGTATTTTCGGAATTTGATGGTGTTACTATCTGCCACTGTCAGGTGGTGTATAGCGGGATATACTTACCTGCTGTCAGCTGGGCAGGTCCTCCTCCTTCACTCCCTCGTCCCTCCTCCAGCTTTTTTTTATTTTTAACTATACAGTTTTCTCCTCTTCAGATGGGAGGTCGGGGTCCGCAGCTGCAGCGGCTAGGTAGGTGGGGGACAGGGAGGTTAGCGGAGTGGAGGAGGAGGGGGGGGTCACAATTCCCGCAGCTGTAGGCAGTGCTGCTCATGCGCTGATTTTATGAACGTAACGGCGCATGCGCAGCACTGATTACAGCTGCGGTAAGTTAGCGTAAATAGGGAAAAGTATCTATTTCCTGAAAAGCTGTCATCGCAAAAATGACAGCTTTTCGGAATAGATAGTTATGGGGAGGAGGAATGATGAATTCCACCGGTAATTAGGTAGAACTCCACGCCAGTTCTAAACCTAATTACCTCCATCGATTTTTTTAGTTATGATGAATAGGCCCCTTTACCTTCAAACGGGCTCTCAAGACCTACTACTGCATCAAAGCCTGCCAGCTCACATCCTAACCTGCTGATCCATGCTTCTTCCTCACTGTCTACCCCATCTGTGTCACACCTGTTTGTCTGCCCCTCCCCATTAGAATATAAGCTCTCATGAGCAGGGCCCTCTACCCTCATGTGATTGTGATTCTCCTTCCCTCCCTCCTAACTCCCCACGAGGGCAGATAACACTAGGTTGCTGACTCCCTGCTGCTTGTTGAGTGTAACGGTCGCTAATGTAGCAATGTTTATAGACCATGTCCTTGTCCTGCATTATGTTGTACTGTAAGTCACTGGCTTCTTGTTTGGTCATTTGCTTTTGTACTTTGTAAGGCGCTGCAGAAACCTTGTGGTGCCATATAAAGGATTTTATTTATTTATTTAATTATTACCAGTTATTTATATAGCACACACATATATGGGCAGCACAGATGGTGTAATGGTTAGCGTTACTGCCTCACAGCACTGAGGTCATTGGTTCGATTCCCACCACGACCCTGTGTGGAGTTTGTATATTCTCCCTGTGCTTGCGTGGGTTTACTCCGGGTACTCCGGTTTCCTCCCACACTCCAAAAAAATATACTGGTAGGTTAATTGGCCCCCCACAAAATTGACCATAGTGTGTATATTTGTGAGCATGTGATAGGGAACATAGATTGTAAGCTCCACTGGGGCAGGGACAGTTGTGAATGGTAAGATATTCTCTGTAAAGCGCTGTGGAATATGTGTGCGCTATATAAATAACTGATAATAAATAAATAATAAATAATATTCCGCAGCGCTTTACAGAGAAAGAATAACATACCTCCCAACTTTTGCGCGCCAAGAATAGGGACACATTTTGGGTGCTGGATGCGTGAGCACCCCCCGAAAAGGGTGTGGCTTCGCAGGAAGGGGGGCAGGGTCTAATGAAAATGGGGAGGGGCCTCGCAGCAACCCCCGTTTATGTCCCTATAGGGGGTGTGCCCAACACTCTCTGAGATGCTGGGAAGTCCCCAGGCTCTCCTTACACGGCATCTGTTCACCTTCTGCACACCCGCTGCTCTGCTAAGCAGAACAGCGGTAAGTGCTCTCCCCAACTTCTCCCCCCCCCCATCGGGACACTGCGGCTTGCGGGTGGGGCAGCGGGACAGTCCCAGAAAAACGGGATTGTCGGACAGTTGGGAGGTATGGGATAATGATAGTAAAGAAATAAGGTTGATGTAGTCTCAGAGGAGCTAAATTAAAGTTTCTGTAACAGGAAAGCAGCTGTGGGATTTTAAATAAATATATCAAAGTACCAAGGGTGTTTCAGGCATATCTCACATTCCAGAGTACACAGGAAAACTGGCTAGAGGGCAGAGGAGAGCTGTGTATAGGTTCAGAGGGACTGGGACATAGAGGATGGGAAATTAAGGGGTAGAAATAAGAGATTGATAAGATAGTGGGGTGGGAGAAATGTCTTCAACAGCTATGAGAAGGAGCAGGGAGAGAGAGGACAGCGAGGAGCATGAGATGTGTAGTTAGGTGAGTGAGGACGGTGCAGGCAGCAGCTATGAGAAGGAGCAGGGAGAGAGAGGACTGCGAGGAGCATGAGATGTGTAGTTAGGTGAGTGAGGACGGTGCAGGCAGCAGCCATGAGAAGGAGCAGGGAGAGAGAGGACAGCGAGGAGCATGAGATGTGTAGTTAGGTGAGTGAGGACGGTGCAGGCAGCAGCTATGAGAAGGAGCAGGGAGAGAGAGGACTGCGAGGAGCATGAGATGTGTAGTTAGGTGAGTGAGGACGGTGCAGGCAGCAGCCATGAGAAGGAGCAGGGAGAGAGAGGACAGCGAGGAGCATGAGATGTGTAGTTAGGTGAGTGAGGACGGTGCAGGCAGCAGCCATGAGAAGGAGCAGGGAGAGAGAGGACTGCGAGGAGCATGAGATGTGTAGTTAGGTGAGTGAGGACGGTGCAGGCAGCAGCCATGAGAAGGAGCAGGGAGAGAGAGGACAGCGAGGAGCATGAGATGTGTACTTAGGTGAGTGAGGACGGTGCAGGCAGCAGCTATGAGAAGGAGCAGGGAGAAAGAGGACAGCGAGGAGCATGAGATGTGTAGTTAGGTGAGTGAGGACGGTGCAGGCAGCATCTATGAGAAGGAGTGTGGTGGGAGAGAGAGGACAGCGAGGAGCATGAGATGTGTACTTAGGTGAGTGAGGATGGTGCACGCAGCAGCTATGAGAAGGAGCAGGGAGAGAGAGGACAGCGAGGAGCATGAGATGTGTAGTTAGGTGAGTGAGGATGGTGCAGGCAGCATCTATGAGAAGGAGTGTGGTGGGAGAGAGAGGACAGCGAGGAGCATGAGATGTGTACTTAGGTGAGTGAGGACGGTGCAGGCAGCAGCTATGAGAAGGAGCAGGGAGAGAGAGGACAGCGAGGAGCATGGGATGTGTAGTTAGGTGAGTGAGGACGGTGCAGGCAGCAGCCATGAGAAGGAGCAGGGAGAGAGAGGACAGCGAGGAGCATGAGATGTGTAGTTAGGTGAGTGAGGACGGTGCAGGCAGCAGCCATGAGAAGGAGCAGGGAGAGAGAGGACAGCGAGGAGCATGAGATGTGTAGTTAGGTGAGTGAGGACGGTGCAGGCAGCAGCCATGAGAAGGAGCAGGGAGAGAGAGGACAGCGAGGAGCATGAGATGTGTAGTTAGGTGAGTGAGGACGGTGCAGGCAGCAGCCATGAGAAGGAGCAGGGAGAGAGAGGACTGCGAGGAGCATGAGATGTGTAGTTAGGTGAGTGAGGACGGTGCAGGCAGCAGCCATGAGAAGGAGCAGGGAGAAAGAGGACAGCGAGGAGCATGAGATGTGTAGTTAGGTGAGTGAGGACGGTGCAGGCAGCATCTATGAGAAGGAGTGTGGTGGGAGAGAGAGGACAGCGAGGAGCATGAGATGTGTAGTTAGGTGAGTGAGGACGGTGCAGGCAGCAGCCATGAGAAGGAGCAGGGAGAGAGAGGACAGCGAGGAGCATGAGATGTGTAGTTAGGTGAGTGAGGACGGTGCAGGCAGCAGCCATGAGAAGGAGCAGGGAGAGAGAGGACTGCGAGGAGCATGAGATGTGTAGTTAGGTGAGTGAGGACGGTGCAGGGAGCAGCTATGAGAAGGAGCAGGGAGAAAGAGGACAGCGAGGAGCATGAGATGTGTAGTTAGGTGAGTGAGGACGGTGCAGGCAGCATCTATGAGAAGGAGTGTGGTGGGAGAGAGAGGACAGCGAGGAGCATGAGATGTGTACTTAGGTGAGTGAGGATGGTGCACGCAGCAGCTATGAGAAGAAGCAGGGAGAGAGAGGACAGCGAGGAGCATGGGATGTGTAGTTAGGTGAGTGAGGACGGTGCAGGCAGCAGCCATGAGAAGGAGCAGGGAGAGAGAGGACAGCGAGGAGCATGAGATGTGTAGTTAGGTGAGTGAGGACGGTGCAGGCAGCAGCCATGAGAAGGAGCAGGGAGAGAGAGGACAGCGAGGAGCATGAGATGTGTACTTAGGTGAGTGAGGACGGTGCAGGCAGCAGCTATGAGAAGGAGCAGGGAGAGAGAGGACAGCGAGGAGCATGAGATGTGTAGTTAGGTGAGTGAGGATGGTGCAGGCAGCATCTATGAGAAGGAGTGTGGTGGGAGAGAGAGGACAGCGAGGAGCATGAGATGTGTACTTAGGTGAGTGAGGATGGTGCACGCAGCAGCTATGAGAAGGAGCAGGGAGAGAGAGGACAGCGAGGAGCATGAGATGTGTAGTTAGGTGAGTGAGGACGGTGCAGGCAGTAGCCATGAGAAGGAGCAGGGAGAGAGAGGACAGCGAGGAGCATGAGATGTGTAGTTAGGTGAGTGAGGACGGTGCAGGCAGCAGCCATGAGAAGGAGCAGGGAGAGAGAGGACAGCGAGGAGCATGAGATGTGTAGTTAGGTGAGTGAGGACGGTGCAGGCAGCAGCCATGAGAAGGAGCAGGGAGAGAGAGGACAGCGAGGAGCATGAGATGTGTAGTTAGGTGAGTGAGGACGGTGCAGGCAGCAGCCATGAGAAGGAGCAGGGAGAGAGAGGACTGCGAGGAGCATGAGATGTGTAGTTAGGTGAGTGAGGACGGTGCAGGCAGCAGCCATGAGAAGGAGCAGGGAGAGAGAGGACAGCGAGGAGCATGAGATGTGTACTTAGGTGAGTGAGGACGGTGCAGGCAGCAGCTATGAGAAGGAGCAGGGAGAAAGAGGACAGCGAGGAGCATGAGATGTGTAGTTAGGTGAGTGAGGATGGTGCAGGCAGCATCTATGAGAAGGAGTGTGGTGGGAGAGAGAGGACAGCGAGGAGCATGAGATGTGTACTTAGGTGAGTGAGGATGGTGCACGCAGCAGCTATGAGAAGGAGCAGGGAAAGAGAGGACAGCGAGGAGCATGGGATGTGTAGTTAGGTGAGTGAGGACGGTGCAGGCAGCAGCCATGAGAAGGAGCAGGGAGAGAGAGGACAGCGAGGAGCATGAGATGTGTAGTTAGGTGAGTGAGGATGGTGCAGGCAGCAGCCATGAGAAGGAGCAGGGAGAGAGAGGACAGCGAGGAGCATGAGATGTGTACTTAGGTGAGTGAGGACGGTGCAGGCAGCAGCTATGAGAAGGAGCAGGGAGAGAGAGGACAGCGAGGAGCATGAGATGTGTAGTTAGGTGAGTGAGGATGGTGCAGGCAGCATCTATGAGAAGGAGTGTGGTGGGAGAGAGAGGACAGCGAGGAGCATGAGATGTGTACTTAGGTGAGTGAGGATGGTGCACGCAGCAGCTATGAGAAGGAGCAGGGAGAGAGAGGACAGCGAGGAGCATGAGATGTGTAGTTAGGTGAGTGAGGACGGTGCAGGCAGCAGCCATGAGAAGGAGCAGGGAGAGAGAGGACAGCGAGGAGCATGAGATGTGTAGTTAGGTGAGTGAGGACGGTGCAGGCAGCAGCCATGAGAAGGAGCAGGGAGAGAGAGGACAGCGAGGAGCATGAGATGTGTACTTAGGTGAGTGAGGATGGTGCACGCAGCAGCTATGAGAAGGAGCAGGGAGAGAGAGGACTGCGAGGAGCATGAGATGTGTACTTAGGTGAGTGAGGATGGTGCAGGAAGCAGCTATGAGAAGGAGCATGGAGAGAGAGGACTGCGAGGAGCATGAGATGTGTAGTAAGGTGAGTGAGGATGGTGCAGGCAGCAGCTATGAGAAGCAGTGTGGTGGGAGAGAGAGGACAGCGAGGAGCATGAGATGTGTACTTAGGTGAGTGAGGACAGTGCAGACAGCAGCTATGAGAAGGAGCAGGGAGAGAGAGGACAGCGAGGAGCATGAGATGTGTAGTTAGGTAAGTGAGGACGGTGCAGACAGCAGCCATGAGAAGGAGCAGGGAGAGAGAGGACTGCGAGGAGCATGAGATGTGTACTTAGGTGAGTGAGGACGGTGCAGGCAGCAGCTATGAGAAGGAGCAGGTAGAGAGAGGACAGCGAGGAGCATGAGATGTGTAGTTAGGTGAGGACGGTGCACGCAGCAGCTATGAGAAGGAACAGGGAGAGAGAGGACAGCGAGGAGCATGAGATGTGTAGTTAGGTGAGTGAGGACGGTGCAGACAGCAGCCATGAGAAGGAGCAGGGAGAGAGAGGACAGCGAGGAGCATGATTTGTGTAGTTAGGTGAGTGAGGACGGTGCAGGCAGCAGCTATGAGAAGGAGCAGGGAGAGAGAGGACAGCGAGGAGCCTCAGATGTGTAGATAGGTGAGTGAGGACGGTGCAGGCAGCAGCTATGAGAAGGAGCAGGGAGAGAGAGGACAGCGAGGAGCATGGGATGTGTAGTTAGGTGAGTGAGGACGGTGCAGACAGCAGCCAAGAGAAGGAGCAGGGAGAGAGAGGACTGCGAGGAGCATGAGATGTGTACTTAGGTGAGTGAGGACGGTGCAGGCAGCAGCTATGAGAAGGAGCATGGAGAGAGAGGACAGCGAGGAGCATGAGATGTGTACTTAGGTGAGTGAGGACGGTGCAGGCAACAGCTATGAGACGGAGCATGGAGAGAGAGGACAGCGAGGAGCATGAGACGTGTAGTTAGGTGAGTGAGGACGGTGCAGACAGCAGCTATCAGAAGGAGCAGGGAGAGAGAGGACAGCGAGGAGCATGAGATGTGTACTTAGGTGAGTGAGGATGGTGCAGGCAGCAGCTATGAGAAGGAGCAGGGAGAGAGAGGACTGCGAGGAGCATGAGATGTGTAGTTAGGTGAGTGAGGATGGTGCAGGCAGCAGCTATGAGAAGGAGCAGGGAGAGAGAGGACTGCGAGGAGCATGAGATGTGTAGTTAGGTGAGTGAGGACGGTGCAGGCAGCAGCTATGAGAAGAAGTGTGGTGGGAGAGAGAGGACAGCGAGGAGCATGAGATGTGTATTTAGGTGAGTGAGGACGGTGCAGGCAGCAGCTATGAGAAGGAGCAGGTAGAGAGAGGACAGCGAGGAGCATGAGATGTGTAGTTAGGTGAGTGAGGACGGTGCAGGCAGCAGCTATGAGAAGGAGCAGGGAGAGAGAGGACAGCGAGGAGCATGAGATGTGTAGTTAGGTGAGTGAGGACGGTGCAGGCAGCAGCCATGAGAAGGAGCAGGGAGAGAGAGGACAGCGAGGAGCATGAGATGTGTAGCTAGGTGAGTGAGGACGGTGCAGGAAGCAGCTATGAGAAGGAGCAGGGAGAGAGAGGACAGTGAGGAGCATGAGATGTGTAGTTAGGTGAGTGAGGACGGTGCAGGCAGCAGCTATGAGAAGGAGCAGGTAGAGAGAGGACAGCGAGGAGCATGAGATGTGTAGTTAGGTGAGTGAGGACGGTGCAGGCAGCAGCTATGAGAAGGAGCAGGTAGAGAGAGGACAGCGAGGAGCATGAGATGTGTAGTTAGGTGAGTGAGGACGGTGCAGGCAGCAGCCATGAGAAGGAGCAGGGAGAGAGAGGACAGCGAGGAGCATGAGATGTGTAGTTAGGTGAGTGAGGACGGTGCAGGCAGCAGCCATGAGAAGGAGCAGGTAGAGAGAGGACAGCGAGGAGCATGAGATGTGTAGTTAGGTGAGTGAGGACGGTGCAGGCAGCAGCCATGACAAGGAGCAGGGAGAGAGAGGACAGCGAGGAGCATGAGATGTGTAGTTAGGTGAGTGAGGACGGTGCAGGCAGCAGCTATGAGAAGGAGCAGGGAGAGAGAGGACAGCGAGGAGCATGAGATGTGTAGTTAGGTGAGTGAGGACGGTGCAGGCAACAGCCATGAGAAGGAGCAGGGAGAGAGCGGACAGCGACGAGCATGAGATGTGTAGTTAGGTGAGTGAGGACGATGCAGACAGCGGCCAAGAGAAGGAGCAGGGAGAGAGAGGACAGCGAGGAGCATGAGATGTGTACTTAGATGAGTGAGGATGGTGCAGGCAGCAGCTATGAGAAGGAGCAGGGAGAGAGAGGACTGCGAGGAGCATGAGATGTGTAGTTAGGTGAGTGAGGACGGTGCAGGCAGCAGCTATGAGAAGAAGTGTGGTGGGAGAGAGAGGACAGCGAGGAGCATGAGATGTGTACTTAGGTGAGTGAGGACGGTGCAGGCAGCAGCTATGAGAAGGAGCAGGTAGAGAGAGGACAGCGAGGAGCATGAGATGTGTAGTTAGGTGAGTGAGGATGGTGCAGGCAGCAGCTATGAGAAGGAGCAGGGAGAGAGAGGACAGCGAGGAGCATGAGATGTGTAGTTAGGTGAGTTTGGACGGTGCAGGCAGCAGCCATGAGAAGGAGCAGGGAGAGAGAGGACAGCGAGGAGCATGAGATGTGTAGCTAGGTGAGTGAGGACGGTGCAGGAAGCAGCTATGAGAAGGAGCAGGGAGAGAGAGGACAGTGAGGAGCATGAGATGTGTAGTTAGGTGGGTGAGGACGGTGCAGGCAGCAGCTATGAGAAGGAGCAGGTAGAGAGAGGACAGCGAGGAGCATGAGATGTGTAGTTAGGTGAGTGAGGACGGTGCAGGCAGCAGCTATGAGAAGGAGCAGGTAGAGAGAGGACAGCGAGGAGCATGAGATGTGTAGTTAGGTGAGTGAGGACGGTGCAGGCAGCAGCCATGAGAAGGAGCAGGGAGAGAGAGGACAGCGAGGAGCATGAGATGTGTAGTTAGGTGAGTGAGGACGGTGCAGGCAGCAGCCATGAGAAGGAGCAGGTAGAGAGAGGACAGCGAGGAGCATGAGATGTGTAGTTAGGTGAGTGAGGACGGTGCAGGCAGCAGCCATGAGAAGGAGCAGGGAGAGAGAGGACAGCGAGGAGCATGAGATGTGTAGTTAGGTGAGTGAGGACGGTGCAGGCAGCAGCTATGAGAAGGAGCAGGGAGAGAGAGGACAGCGAGGAGCATGAGATGTGTAGTTAGGTGAGTGAGGACGGTGCAGGCAACAGCCATGAGAAGGAGCAGGGAGAGAGCGGACAGCGACGAGCATGAGATGTGTAGTTAGGTGAGTGAGGACGATGCAGACAGCAGCCAAGAGAAGGAGCAGGGAGAGAGAGGACAGCGAGGAGCATGAGATGTGTACTTAGGTGAGTGAGGTCGGTGCAGGCAGCAGCTATGAGAAGGAGCATGGAGAGAGAGGACAGCGAGAAGCATGAGATGTGTAGTTAGGTGAGTGAGGACGGTGAAGGCAGCAGCTATGAGAAGGAGCAGGGAGAGAGAGGACAGCGAGGAGCATGAGATGTGTAGCTAGATGAGTGAGGACGGTGCAGGCAGCAGCTAAGAGAAGGAGCAGGGAGAGAGAGGACAGTGAGGAGCATGAGATGTGTAGTTAGGTGAGTGAGGACGGTGCAGGCAGCAGCTATGAGAAGGAGCAGAGAGAGGGAGGACAGCGAGGAGCATGAGATGTGTAGTTAGGTGAGTGAGGACCGTGCAGGCAGCAGCTATGAGAAGGAGCAGGGAGAGAGAGGACTGCGAGGAGCATGAGATGTGTAGTTAGGTGAGTGAGGATGGTGCAGGCAGCAGCTATGAGAAGGAGTGTGGTGGGAGAGAGAGGACAGCGAGGAGCATGAGATGTGTACTTAGGTGAGTAAGGACGGTGCAGGCAGCAGCTATGAGATGGAGCAGGGAGAGAGAGGACTGCGAGGAGCATGAGATGTGTAGTTAGGTGAGTGAGGATGGTGCAGGCAGCATCTATGAGAAGGAGTGTGGTGGGAGAGAGAGGACAGCGAGGAGCATGAGATGTGTACTTAGGTGAGTGAGAATGGTGCAGGCAGCAGCCATGAGAAGGAGCAGGGAGAGAGAGGACAGCGAGGAGCATGAGATGTGTAGTTAGGTGAGTGAGGACGGTGCAGGCAGCAGCTATGAGTAGGAGCATGGAGAGAGAGGACAGCGAGGAGCATGAGATGTGTAGTTAGGTGAGTGAGGACGGTGCAGGCAGCAGCTATGAGAAGGAGCATGGAGAGAGAGGACAGCGAGGAGCATGAGATGTGTAGTTAGGTGAGTGAGGACGGTGCAGGCAGCATCTATGAGAAGGAGCAGGGAGAGAGAGGACAGCGAGGAGCATGAGATGTGTAGTTAGGTGAGTGAGGACGGTGCAGGCAGCAGCTATGAGAAGGAGCAGGGAGAGAGAGGACAGCGAGGAGAATTAGATGTGTAGTTAGGTGAGTGAGGACGGTGCAGGCAGCATCTATGAGAAGGAGCATGGAGAGAGAGGACAGCGAGGAGCATGAGATGTGTAGTTAGGTGAGTGAGGACGGTGCAGGCAGCAGCTATGAGAAGGAGCATGGAGAGAGAGGACAGTGAGGAGAATGAGATGTGTAGTTAGGTGAGTGAGGACGGTGCAGGCAGCAGCTATGAGAAGGAGCAGGGAGAGAGAGGACAGTGAGGAGCATGAGATGTGTAGTTAGGTGAGTGAGGACGGTGCAGTCAGGAGCCATGAGAATGAGCAGGGAGAGAGAGGACAGCGAGGAGCATGAGATGTGTAGGTAGGTGAATGAGGACGGTGCAGGCAGCAGCCACGAGAAGGAGTGTGGTGGGAGAGAGAGGACAGCGAGGAGCATGAGATGTGTAGTTAGGTGAGTGAGGACGGTGCAGGCAGCAGCTATGAGAAGGAGCAGGGAGAGAGAGGACAGCGAGGAGCATGAGATGTGTAGTTAGGTGAGTGAGGACGGTGCAGGCAGCAGCCATGAGAAGGAGCAGGGAGAGAGAGGACAGCGAGGTGCATGAGATGTGTAGTTAGGTGAGTGAGGACGGTGCAGGCAGCAGCCAAGAGAAGGAGCAGGGAGAGAGAGGACAGCGAGGAGCATGAGATGTGTAGTTAGGTGAATGAGGACGGTGCAGGCAGCAGCCATGAGAAGGAGTGTGGTGGGAGAGAGAGGACAGTGAGGAGCATGAGATGTGTAGTTGGGTGAGTGAGGACGGTGCAGGCAGCAGCTATGAGAAGGAGCTGGGAGAGAGAGGACAGCGAGGAGCATGAGATGTGTAGTTAGGTGAGTGAGGATGGTGCAGGCAGCAGCTATGAGAAGGAGCAGGGAGAGAGAGGACAGCGAGGAGCATGAGATGTGTAGTTAGGTGTGTGAGGATGTTGCAGGCAGCAGCTATGAGAAGGAGTGTGGTGAGAGAGAGAGAGGACAGCGAGGAGCATGAGATGTGTACTTAGGTGAGTGAGGACGGTGCAGGCAGCAGCCATGAGAGGGAGCAGGGAGAGAGAGGACAGCGAGGAGCATGAGATGTGTAGTTAGGTGAGTGAGGACGGTGCAGGCAGCAGCTATGAGAAGGAGCAGGGAGAGAGAGGACAGCGAGGAGCAAGACACGTGTAGTTAGGTGAGTGAGGACAGTGCAGGCAGCAGTCATGAGAAGGAGTGTGGTGAGAGAGAGAGAGGACAGCGAGGAGCATGAGATGTGTACATAGGTGAGTGAGGATGGTGCAGGCAGCAGCTATGAGAAGGAGCATGGAGAGAGAGGACAGCGAGGAGCATGAGATGTGTAGTTAGGTGAATGAGGACGGTGCAGGCAGCAGCCATGAGAAGGAGTGTGGTGGGAGAGAGACGACAGCGAGGAGCATGAGATGTGTAGTTTGGTGAGTGAGGACGGTGCAGGCAGCAGCTATGAGAAGGAGCAGGGAGAGAGAGGACAGCGGGGAGCATGAGATGTGTAGTTAGGTGAGTGAGGACGGTGCAGGCAGCAGCCATGAGAAGGAGCAGGGCAGCGAGGAGCATGAGATGTGTAGTTAGGTGAGTGAGGACGGTGCAGACAGCAGCCATGAGAAGGAGTAGGGAGAGAGAGGACAGCGAGGAGCATGAGATGTGTACTTAGGTGAGTGAGGACGGTGCAGGCAGCAGCCATGAGAAGGAGCATGGAGAGAGAGGACAGCGAGAAGCATGACATGTGTAGTTAGGTGAGTGAGGACGGTGAAGGCAGCAGCTATGAGAAGGAGCAGGGAGAGAGAGGACAGCGAGGAGCATGAGATGTGTAGTTAGATGAGTGAGGACGGTGCAGGCAGCAGCTATGAGAACTAGCAGGGAGAGAGAGGACAGCGAGGAGCATGAGATGTGTAGTTAGGTGAGTGAGGACGGTGCAGGAAGCAGCTATGAGAAGGAGCAGGGAGAGAGAGGACAGCGAGGAGCATGAGATGTGTAGTTAGGTGAGTGAGGACGGTGCAGGCAGCAGCTATGAGAAGGAGCAGGTAGAGAGAGGACAGCGAGGAGCATGAGATGTGTAGTTAGGTGAGTGAGGACGGTGCAGGCAGCAGCTATGAGAAGGAGCAGGTAGAGAGAGGACAGCGAGGAGCATGAGATGTGTAGTTAGGTGAGTGAGGACAGTGCAGGCAGCAGCTATGAGAAGGAGCAAGTAGAGAGAGGACAGCGAGGAGCATGAGATGTGTAGTTGGGTGAGTGAGGACGGTGCAGGCAGCAGACATGAGAAGGAGCAGGGAGAGAGAGGACAGCGAGGAGCATGAGATGTGTAGTTAGGTGAGTGAGGACGGTGCAGGCAGCAGCCATGAGAAGGAGCAGGTAGAGAGAGGACAGCGAGGAGCATGAGATGTGTAGTTAGGTGAGTGAGGACGGTGCAGGCAGCAGCCATGAGAAGGAGCAGGGAGAGAGAGGACAGCGAGGAGCATGAGATGTGTTGTTAGGTGAGTGAGGACAGTGCAGGCAGCAGCTATGAGAAGGAGCAGGGAGAGAGAGGACAGCGAGGAGCATGAGATGTGTAGTTAGGTGAGTGAGGACGGTGCAGGCAACAGCCATGAGAAGGAGCAGGGAGAGAGCGGACAGCGAGGAGCATGAGATGTGTAGTTAGGTGAGTGAGGACGGTGCAGACAGCAGCCAAGAGAAGGAGCAGGGAGAGAGAGGACAGCGAGGAGCATGAGATGTGTACTTAGGTGAGTGAGGTCGGTGCAGGCAGCAGCTATGAGAAGGAGCATGGAGAGAGAGGACAGCGAGAAGCATGAGATGTGCAGTTAGGTCAGTGTGGACGGTGAAGGCAGCAGCTATGAGAAGGAGCAGGGAGAGAGAGGACAGCGATAAGCATGAGATGTGTAGCTAGATGAGTGAGGACGGTGTAGGCAGCAGCTAAGAGAAGGAGCAGGGAGAGAGAGGACAGCGAGGAGCATGAGATGTGTAGTTAGGTGAGTGAGGACGGTGCAGGCAGCAGCTATGAGAAGGAGCATGGAGAGAGAGGACAGCGAGGAGCATGAGATGTGTAGTTAGGTGAGTGAGGACCGTGCAGGCAGCAGCTATGAGAAGGAGCAGGGAGAGAGAGGACTGCGAGGAGCATGAGATGTGTAGTTAGGTGAGTGAGGATGGTGCAGGCAGTAGCTATGAGAACGAGTGTGGTGGGAGAGAGAGGACAGCGAGGAGCATGAGATGTGTACTTAGGTGAGTGAGGACGGTGCAGGCAGCAGCTATGAGAAGGAGCAGGGAGAGAGAGGACTGCGAGGAGCATGAGATGTGTAGTTAGGTGAGTGAGGATGGTGCAGGCAGCATCTATGAGAAGGAGTGTGGTGGGAGAGAGAGGACAGCGAGGAGCATGAGATGTGTACTTAGGTGAGTGAGAATGGTGCAGGCAGCAGCCATGAGAAGGAGCAGGGAGAGAGAGGACAGCGAGGAGAATGAGATGTGTAGTTAGGTGAGTGAGGACGGTGCAGGCAGCAGCTATGAGAAGGAGCATGGAGAGAGAGGACAGCGAGGAGCATGAGATGTGTAGTTAGGTGAGTGAGGACGGTGCAGGCAGCAGCTATGAGAAGGAGCATGGAGAGAGAGGACAGCGAGGAGCATGAGATGTGTAGTTAGGTGAGTGAGGACGGTGCAGGCAGCAGCTATGAGAAGGAGCAGGGAGAGAGAGGACAGCGAGGAGCATGAGATGTGTAGTTAGGTGAGTGAGGACGGTGCAGGCAGCAGCTATGAGAAGGAGCAGGGAGAGAGAGGACAGCGAGGAGCATGAGATGTGTAGTTAGGTGAGTGAGGACGGTGCAGGCAGCAGCTATGAGAAGGAGCATGGAGAGAGAGGACAGCGAGGAGCATGAGATGTGTAGTTAGGTGAGTGAGGAAGGTGCAGGCAGCAGCGATGAGAAGGAGCATGGAGAGAGAGGACAGCGAGGAGAATGAGATGTGTAGTTAGGTGAGTGAGGACGGTGCAGGCAGCAGCTATGAGAAGGAGCAGGGAGAGAGAGGACAGTGAGGAGCATGAGATGTGTAGTTAGGTGAGTGAGGACGGTGCAGTCAGGAGCCATGAGAAGGAGCAGGGAGAGAGAGGACAGCGAGCAGCATGAGATGTGTAGTTAGGTGAATGAGGACTGTGCAGGCAGCAGCCATGAGAAGGAGTGTGGTGGGAGAGAGAGAGGACAGCGACGAGCATGAGATGTGTACTTAGGTGAGTGAGGATGGTGCAGGCAGCAGCTATGAGAAGGAGCATGGAGAGAGAGGACAGCGAGGAGCATGAGATGTGTAGTTAGGTGAATGAGGACGGTGCAGGCAGCAGCCATGAGAAGGAGTGTGGTGGGAGAGAGAGGACAGCGAGGAGCATGAGATGTGTAGTTAGGTGAGTGAGGACGGTGCAGGCAGCAGCTATGAGAAGGAGCATGGAGAGAGAGGACAGCGAGGAGCATGAGATGTGTAGTTAGGTGAATGAGGACGGTGCAGGCAGCAGCCATGAGAAGGAGTGTGGTGGGAGAGAGAGGACAGCGAGGAGCATGAGATGTGTAGTTAGGTGAGTGAGGACGGTGCAGGCAGCAGCTATGAGAAGGAGCAGGGAGAGAGAGGACAGCGAGGAGCATGAGATGTGTAGTTAGGTGAGTGAGGACGGTGCAGGCAGCAGCCATGAGAAGGAGCAGGGAGAGAGAGAACAGCGAGGTGCATGAGATGTGTAGTTAGGTGAGTGAGGACGGTGCAGGCAGCAGCCAAGAGAAGGAGCAGGGAGAGAGAGGACAGCGAGGAGCATGAGATGTGTAGTTAGGTGAATGAGGACGGTGCAGGCAGCAGCCATGAGAAGGAGTGTGGTGGGAGAGAGAGGACAGTGAGGAGCATGAGATGTGTAGTTGGGTGAGTGAGGACGGTGCAGGCAGCAGCTATGAGAAGGAGCTGGGAGAGAGAGGACAGCGAGGAGCATGAGATGTGTAGTTAGGTGAGTGAGGATGGTGCAGGCAGCAGCTATGAGAAGGAGCAGGGAGAGAGAGGACAGCGAGGAGAATGAGATGTGTAGTTAGGTGAATGAGGACGGTGCAGGCAGCAGCCATGAGAAGGAGTGTGGTGGGAGAGAGAGGACAGCGAGGAGCATGAGATGTGTAGTTAGGTGAGTGAGGACGGTGCAGGCAGCAGCTATGAGAAGGAGCAGGGAGAGAGAGGACAGCGAGGAGCATGAGATGTGTAGTTAGGTGAGTGAGGATGTTGCAGGCAGCAGCTATGAGAAGGAGTGTGGTGAGAGAGAGAGAGGACAGCGAGGAGCATGAGATGTGTACTTAGGTGAGTGAGGACGGTGCAGGCAGCAGCCATGAGAGGGAGCATGGAGAGAGAGGACAGCGAGGAGCATGAGATGTGTAGTTAGGTGAGTGAAGACGGTGCAGGCAGCAGCTATGAGAAGGAGCAGGGAGAGAGAGGACAGCGAGGAGAATGAGATGTGTAGTTAGGTGAATGAGGACGGTGCAGGCAGCAGCCATGAGAAGGAGTGTGGTGGGAGAGAGAGGACAGCGAGGAGCATGAGATGTGTAGTTAGGTGAGTGAGGACGGTGCAGGCAGCAGCTATGAGAAGGAGCAGGGAGAGAGAGGACAGCGAGGAGCATGAGATGTGTAGTTAGGTGAGTGAGGATGTTGCAGGCAGCAGCTATGAGAAGGAGTGTGGTGAGAGAGAGAGAGGACAGCGAGGAGCATGAGATGTGTACTTAGGTGAGTGAGGACGGTGCAGGCAGCAGCCATGAGAGGGAGCAGGGAGAGAGAGGACAGCGAGGAGCATGAGATGTGTAGTTAGGTGAGTGAGGACTGTGCAGGCAGCAGCTATGAGAAGGAGCAGGGAGAGAGAGGACAGCGAGGAGCATGAGATGTGTAGTTAGGTGAGTGAGGACGGTGCAGGCAGCAGCTATGAGAAGGAGCAGGGAGAGAGCGGACAGCGAGGAGCATGAGATGTGTAGTTAGGTGAGTGAGGACAGTGCAGGCAGCAGTCATGAGAAGGAGCAGGGAGAGAGAGGACAGCGAGGAGCATGAGATGTGTAGTTAGGTGAGTGAGGACGGTGCAGGCAGCAGCCATGAGAAGGAGCAGGGAGAGAGAGGACAGCGAGGAGCATGAGATGTGTAGTTAGGTGAGTGAGGACGGTGCAGGCAGCAGCCATGAGAAGGAGCAGGTAGAGAGAGGACAGCGAGGAGCATGAGATGTGTAGTTAGGTGAGTGAGGACGGTGTAGGCAGCAGCCATGAGAAAGAGCAGGGAGAGAGAGGACAGCGAGGAGCATGAGATGTGTAGTTAGGTGAGTGAGGACGGTGCAGGCAGCAGCTATGAGAAGGAGCAGGGAGAGAGAGGACAGCGAGGAGCATGAGATGTGTAGTTAGGTGAGTGAGGACGGTGCAGGCAACAGCCATGAGAAGGAGCAGGGAGAGAGCGGACAGCGAGGAGCATGAGATGTGTAGTTAGGTGAGTGAGGACGATGCAGACAGCAGCCAAGAGAAGGAGCAGGGAGAGAGAGGACAGCGAGGAGCATGAGATGTGTACTTAGGTGAGTGAGGTCGGTGCAGGCAGCAGCTATGAGAAGGAGCATGGAGAGAGAGGACAGCGAGAAGCATGAGATGTGTAGTTAGGTGAGTGAGGACGGTGAAGGCAGCAGCTATGAGAAGGAGCAGGGAGAGAGAGGACAGCGAGGAGCATGAGATGTGTAGCTAGATGAGTGAGGACGGTGCAGGCAGCAGCTAAGAGAAGGAGCAGGGAGAGAGAGGACAGCGAGGAGCATGAGATGTGTAGTTAGGTGAGTGAGGACGGTGCAGGCAGCAGCTATGAGATGAAGCATGGAGAGAGAGGACAGCGAGGAGCATGAGATGTGTAGTTAGGTGAGTGAGGACCGTGCAGGCAGCAGCTATGAGAAGGAGCAGGGAGAGAGAGGACTGCGAGGAGCATGAGATGTGTAGTTAGGTGAGTGAGGATGGTGCAGGCAGCAGCTATGAGAAGGAGTGTGGTGGGAGAGAGAGGACAGCGAGGAGCATGAGATGTGTACTTAGGTGAGTAAGGACGGTGCAGGCAGCAACTATGAGATGGAGCAGGGAGAGAGAGGACTGCGAGGAGCATGAGATGTGTAGTTAGGTGAGTGAGGATGGTGCAGGCAGCATCTATGAGAAGGAGTGTGGTGGGAGAGAGAGGACAGCGAGGAGCATGAGATGTGTACTTAGGTGAGTGAGAATGGTGCAGGCAGCAGCCATGAGAAGGAGCAGGGAGAGAGAGGACAGCGAGGAGCATGAGATGTGTAGTTAGGTGAGTGAGGACGGTGCAGGCAGCAGCTATGAGTAGGAGCATGGAGAGAGAGGACAGCGAGGAGCATGAGATGTGTAGTTAGGTGAGTGAGGACGGTGCAGGCAGCAGCTATGAGAAGGAGCATGGAGAGAGAGGACAGCGAGGAGCATGAGATGTGTAGTTAGGTGAGTGAGGACGGTGCAGGCAGCAGCTATGAGAAGGAGCAGGGAGAGAGAGGACAGCGAGGAGCATGAGATGTGTAGTTAGGTGAGTGAGGACAGTGCAGGCAGCAGCTATGAGAAGGAGCAGGGAGAGAGAGGACAGCGAGGAGAATTAGATGTGTAGTTAGGTGAGTGAGGACGGTGCAGGCAGCAGCTATGAGAAGGAGCATGGAGAGAGAGGACAGCGAGGAGCATGAGATGTGTAGTTAGGTGAGTGAGGACGGTGCAGGCAGCAGCTATGAGAAGGAGCATGGAGAGGGAGGACAGTGAGGAGAATGAGATGTGTAGTTAGGTGAGTGAGGACGGTGCAGGCAGCAGCTATGAGAAGGAGCAGGGAGAGAGAGGACAGTGAGGAGCATGAGATGTGTAGTTAGGTGAGTGAGGACGGTGCAGTCAGGAGCCATGAGAATGAGCAGGGAGAGAGAGGACAGCGAGGAGCATGAGATGTGTAGTTAGGTGAATGAGGACGGTGCAGGCAGCAGCCACGAGAAGGAGTGTGGTGGGAGAGAGAGGACAGCGAGGAGCATGAGATGTGTAGTTAGGTGAGTGAGGACGGTGCAGGCAGCAGGTATGAGAAGGAGCAGGGAGAGAGAGGACAGCGAGGAGCATGAGATGTGTAGTTAGGTGAGTGAGGACGGTGCAGGCAGCAGCCATGAGAAGGAGCAGGGAGAGAGAGGACAGCGAGGTGCATGAGATGTGTAGTTAGGTGAGTGAGGACGGTGCAGGCAGCAGCCAAGAGAAGGAGCAGGGAGAGAGAGGACAGCGAGGAGCATGAGATGTGTAGTTAGGTGAATGAGGACGGTGCAGGCAGCAGCCATGAGAAGGAGTGTGGTGGGAGAGAGAGGACAGTGAGGAGCATGAGATGTGTAGTTGGGTGAGTGAGGACGGTGCAGGCAGCAGCTATGAGAAGGAGCTGGGAGAGAGAGGACAGCGAGGAGCATGAGATGTGTAGTTAGGTGAGTGAGGATGGTGCAGGCAGCAGCTATGAGAAGGAGCAGGGAGAGAGAGGACAGCGAGGAGCATGAGATGTGTAGTTAGGTGAGTGAGGATGTTGCAGGCAGCAGCTATGAGAAGGAGTGTGGTGAGAAAGAGAGAGGACAGCGAGGAGCATGAGATGTGTACTTAGGTGAGTGAGGACGGTGCAGGCAGCAGCCATGAGAGGGAGCAGGGAGAGAGAGGACAGCGAGGAGCATGAGATGTGTAGTTAGGTGAGTGAGGACGGTGCAGGCAGCAGCTATGAGAAGGAGCAGGGAGAGAGAGGACAGCGAGGAGCAAGACACGTGTAGTTAGGTGAGTGAGGACAGTGCAGGCAGCAGTCATGAGAAGGAGTGTGGTGAGAGAGAGAGAGGACAGCGAGGAGCATGAGATGTGTACATAGGTGAGTGAGGATGGTGCAGGCAGCAGCTATGAGAAGGAGCATGGAGAGAGAGGACAGCGAGGAGCATGAGATGTGTAGTTAGGTGAATGAGGACGGTGCAGGCAGCAGCCATGAGAAGGAGTGTGGTGGGAGAGAGACGACAGCGAGGAGCATGAGATGTGTAGTTTGGTGAGTGAGGACGGTGCAGGCAGCAGCTATGAGAAGGAGCAGGGAGAGAGAGGACAGCGGGGAGCATGAGATGTGTAGTTAGGTGAGTGAGGACGGTGCAGGCAGCAGCCATGAGAAGGAGCAGGGCAGCGAGGAGCATGAGATGTGTAGTTAGGTGAGTGAGGATGGTGCAGACAGCAGCCATGAGAAGGAGTAGGGAGAGAGAGGACAGCGAGGAGCATGAGATGTGTACTTAGGTGAGTGAGGACGGTGCAGGCAGCAGCCATGAGAAGGAGCATGGAGAGAGAGGACAGCGAGAAGCATGACATGTGTAGTTAGGTGAGTGAGGACGGTGAAGGCAGCAGGTATGAGAAGGAGCAGGGAGAGAGAGGACAGCGAGGAGCATGAGATGTGTAGTTAGATGAGTGAGGACGGTGCAGGCAGCAGCTATGAGAACTAGCAGGGAGAGAGAGGACAGCGAGGAGCATGAGATGTGTAGTTAGGTGAGTGAGGACGGTGCAGGAAGCAGCTATGAGAAGGAGCAGGGAGAGAGAGGACAGCGAGGAGCATGAGATGTGTAGTTAGGTGAGTGAGGACGGTGCAGGCAGCAGCTATGAGAAGGAGCAGGTAGAGAGAGGACAGCGAGGAGCATGAGATGTGTAGTTAGGTGAGTGAGGACGGTGCAGGCAGCAGCTATGAGAAGGAGCAGGTAGAGAGAGGACAGCGAGGAGCATGAGATGTGTAGTTAGGTGAGTGAGGACGGTGCAGGCAGCAGCTATGAGAAGGAGCAAGTAGAGAGAGGACAGCGAGGAGCATGAGATGTGTAGTTGGGTGAGTGAGGACGGTGCAGGCAGCAGACATGAGAAGGAGCAGGGAGAGAGAGGACAGCGAGGAGCATGAGATGTGTAGTTAGGTGAGTGAGGACGGTGCAGGCAGCAGCCATGAGAAGGAGCAGGTAGAGAGAGGACAGCGAGGAGCATGAGATGTGTAGTTAGGTGAGTGAGGACGGTGCAGGCAGCAGCCATGAGAAGGAGCAGGGAGAGAGAGGACAGCGAGGAGCATGAGATGTGTTGTTAGGTGAGTGAGGACAGTGCAGGCAGCAGCTATGAGAAGGAGCAGGGAGAGAGAGGACAGCGAGGAGCATGAGATGTGTAGTTAGGTGAGTGAGGACGGTGCAGGCAACAGCCATGAGAAGGAGCAGGGAGAGAGCGGACAGCGAGGAGCATGAGATGTGTAGTTAGGTGAGTGAGGACGGTGCAGACAGCAGCCAAGAGAAGGAGTATGGAGAGAGAGGACAGCGAGGAGCATGAGATGTGTAGCTAGATGAGTGAGGACGGTGTAGGCAGCAGCTAAGAGAAGGAGCAGGGAGAGAGAGGACAGCGAGGAGCATGAGATGTGTAGTTAGGTGAGTGAGGACGGTGCAGGCAGCAGCTATGAGAAGGAGCATGGAGAGAGAGGACAGCGAGGAGCATGAGATGTGTAGTTAGGTGAGTGAGGACGGTGCAGGCAGCAGCTATGAGAAGGAGCAGGGAGAGAGAGGACTGCGAGGAGCATGAGATGTGTAGTTAGGTGAGTGAGGATGGTGCAGGCAGCATCTATGAGAAGGAGTGTGGTGGGAGAGAGAGGACAGCGAGGAGCATGAGATGTGTACTTAGGTGAGTGAGAATTGTGCAGGCAGCAGCCATGAGAAGGAGCAGGGAGAGAGAGGACAGCGAGGAGCATGAGATGTGTAGTTAGGTGAGTGAGGACGGTGCAGGCAGCAGCTATGAGAAGGAGCATGGAGAGAGAGGACAGCGAGGAGCATGAGATGTGTAGTTAGGTGAGTGAGGACGGTGCAGGCAGCAGCTATGAGAAGGAGCATGGAGAGAGAGGACAGCGAGGAGCATGAGATGTGTAGTTAGGTGAGTGAGGACGGTGCAGGCAGCAGCTATGAGAAGGAGCAGGGAGAGAGAGGACAGCGAGGAGCATGAGATGTGTAGTTAGGTGAGTGAGGACGGTGCAGGCAGCAGCTATGAGAAGGAGCAGGGAGAGAGAGGACAGCGAGGAGCATGAGATGTGTAGTTAGGTGAGTGAGGACGGTGCAGGCAGCAGCTATGAGAAGGAGCATGGAGAGAGAGGACAGCGAGGAGCATGAGATGTGTAGTTAGGTGAGTGAGGAAGGTGCAGGCAGCAGCGATGAGAAGGAGCATGGAGAGAGAGGACAGCGAGGAGAATGAGATGTGTAGTTAGGTGAGTGAGGACGGTGCAGGCAGCAGCTATGAGAAGGAGCAGGGAGAGAGAGGACAGTGAGGAGCATGAGATGTGTAGTTAGGTGAGTGAGGACGGTGCAGTCAGGAGCCATGAGAAGGAGCAGGGAGAGAGAGGACAGCGAGCAGCATGAGATGTGTAGTTAGGTGAATGAGGACGGTGCAGGCAGCAGCCATGAGAAGGAGTGTGGTGGGAGAGAGAGAGGACAGCGACGAGCATGAGATGTGTACTTAGGTGAGTGAGGATGGTGCAGGCAGCAGCTATGAGAAGGAGCATGGAGAGAGAGGACAGCGAGGAGCATGAGATGTGTAGTTAGGTGAATGAGGACGGTGCAGGCAGCAGCCATGAGAAGGAGTGTGGTGGGAGAGAGAGGACAGCGAGGAGCATGAGATGTGTAGTTAGGTGAGTGAGGACGGTGCAGGCAGCAGCTATGAGAAGGAGCAGGGAGAGAGAGGACAGCGAGGAGCATGAGATGTGTAGTTAGGTGAGTGAGGATGTTGCAGGCAGCAGCTATGAGAAGGAGTGTGGTGAGAGAGAGAGAGGACAGCGAGGAGCATGAGATGTGTACTTAGGTGAGTGAGGACGGTGCAGGCAGCAGCCATGAGAGGGAGCAGGGAGAGAGAGGACAGCGAGGAGCATGAGATGTGTAGTTAGGTGAGTGAGGACTGTGCAGGCAGCAGCTATGAGAAGGAGCAGGGAGAGAGAGGACAGCGAGGAGCATGAGATGTGTAGTTAGGTGAGTGAGGACGGTGCAGGCAGCAGCCATGAGAAGGAGCAGGGAGAGAGCGGACAGCGAGGAGCATGGGATGTGTAGTTAGGTGAGTGAGGACGGTGCAGGCAGCAGCCATGAGAAGGAGCAGAGAGAGGGAGGACAGCGAGGAGCATGAGATGTGTAGTTAGGTGAGTGAGGACGGTGCAGGCAGCAGCTAGGAGAAGGAGCAGGGATAGAGAGGACTGCGAGGAGCATGAGATGTGTAGTTAGGTGAGTGAGGACGGTGCAGGCAGCAGCTATGAGAAGGAGCAGGGAGAGAGAGGACAGCGAGGAGCATGAGATGTGTAGTTAGGTGAGTGAGGACAGTGCAGGCAGCAGTCATGAGAAGGAGTGTGGTGAGAGAGAGAGAGGACAGCGAGGAGCATGAGATGTGTACTTAGGTGAGTGAGGATGGTGCAGGCAGCAGCTATGAGAAGGAGCATGGAGAGAGAGGACAGCGAGGAGCATGAGATGTGTAGTTAGGTGAATGAGGACGGTGCAGGCAGCAGCCATGAGAAGGAGTGTGGTGGGAGAGAGACGACAGCGAGGAGCATGAGATGTGTAGTTTGGTGAGTGAGGACGGTGCAGGCAGCAGCTATGAGAAGGAGCAGGGAGAGAGAGGACAGCGGGGAGCATGAGATGTGTAGTTAGGTGAGTGAGGACGGTGCAGGCAGCAGCCATGAGAAGGAGCAGGGCAGCGAGGAGCATGAGATGTGTAGTTAGGTGAGTGAGGACGGTGCAGACAGCAGCCATGAGAAGGAGTAGGGAGAGAGAGGACAGCGAGGAGCATGAGATGTGTAGTTAGGTGAGTGAGGACATTGAAGGCAGCAGCTATGAGAAGGAGCAGGGAGAGAGAGGACAGCGAGGAGCATGAGATGTGTAGTTAGATGAGTGAGGACGGTGCAGGCAGCAGCTATGAGAACTAGCAGGGAGAGAGAGGACAGCGAGGAGCATGAGATGTGTAGTTAGGTGAGTGAGGACCGTGCAGGCAGCAGCTATGAGAAGGAGCATGGAGAGAGAGGACAGCGAGGAGCATGAGATGTGTAGTTAGGTGAGTGAGGACCGTGCAGGCAGCAGCTATGAGAAGGAGCAGGGAGAGAGAGGACTGCGAAGAGCATGAGATGTGTAGTTAGGTGAGTGAGGATGGTGCAGGCAGCAGCTATGAGAAGGAGTGTGGTGGGAGAGAGAGGACAGCGAGGAGCATGAGATGTGTACTTAGGTGAGTGAGGATGGTGCAGGCAGCAGCCATGAGAAGGAGCAGGGAGAGAGAGGACAGTGAGGAGCATGAGATGTGTAGTTAGGTGAGTGAGGACGGTGCAGGCAGCAGCTATGAGAAGGAGCATGGAGAGAGAGGACAGCGAGGAGCATGAGATGTGTAGTTAGGTGAGTGAGGACGGTGCAGGCAGCAGCTATGAGAAGGAGCATGGAGAGAGAGGACAGCGAGGAGCATGAGATGTGTAGTTAGGTGAGTGAAGACGGTGCAGGCAGCAGCTATGAGAAGGAGCAGGGAGAGAGAGGACAGCGAGGAGAATGAGATGTGTAGTTAGGTGAGTGAGGACGGCGCAGTCAGCAGCCATGAGAAGGAGCAGGGAGAGAGAGGACAGCGAGGAGCAAGACACGTGTAGTTAGGTGAGTGAGGACAGTGCAGGCAGCAGTCATGAGAAGGAGTGTGGTGAGAGAGAGAGAGGACAGCGAGGAGCATGAGATGTGTACTTAGGTGAGTTTGGACGGTGCAGGCAGCAGCTATGAGAAGGAGCATGGAGAGAGAGGACAGCGAGGAGCATGAGATGTGTACTTAGGTGAGTGAGGACGGTGCAGGCAGCAGCCATGAGAAGGAGCATGGAGAGAGAGGACAGCGAGAAGCATGACATGTGTAGTTAGGTGAGTGAGGACGTTGAAGGCAGCAGCTATGAGAAGGAGCAGTGAGAGAGAGGACAGCGAGGAGCATGAGATGTGTAGTTAGATGAGTGAGGACGGTGCAGGCAGCAGCTATGAGAACTAGCAGGGAGAGAGAGGACAGCGAGGAGCATGAGATGTGTAGTTTGGTGAGTGAGGACGGTGCAGGCAGCAGCTATGAGAAGGAGCAGGGAGAGAGAGGACAGCGGGGAGCATGAGATGTGTAGTTAGGTGAGTGAGGACGGTGCAGGCAGCAGCCATGAGAAGGAGCAGGGCAGCGAGGAGCATGAGATGTGTAGTTAGGTGAGTGAGGACGGTGCAGACAGCAGCCATGAGAAGGAGTAGGGAGAGAGAGGACAGCGAGGAGCATGAGATGTGTAGTTAGGTGAGTGAGGACGTTGAAGGCAGCAGCTATGAGAAGGAGCAGGGAGAGAGAGGACAGCGAGGAGCATGAGATGTGTAGTTAGATGAGTGAGGACGGTGCAGGCAGCAGCTATGAGAACTAGCAGGGAGAGAGAGGACAGCGAGGAGCATGAGATGTGTAGTTAGGTGAGTGAGGACCGTGCAGGCAGCAGCTATGAGAAGGAGCATGGAGAGAGAGGACAGCGAGGAGCATGAGATGTGTAGTTAGGTGAGTGAGGACCGTGCAGGCAGCAGCTATGAGAAGGAGCAGGGAGAGAGGGGACTGCGAGGAGCATGAGATGTGTAGTTAGGTGAGTGAGGATGGTGCAGGCAGCAGCTATGAGAAGGAGTGTGGTGGGAGAGAGAGGACAGCGAGGAGCATGAGATGTGTACTTAGGTGAGTGAGGATGGTGCAGGCAGCAGCCATGAGAAGGAGCAGGGAGAGAGAGGACAGCGAGGAGCATGAGATGTGTAGTTAGGTGAGTGAGGACGGTGCAGGCAGCAGCTATGAGAAGGAGCATGGAGAGAGAGGACAGCGAGGAGCATGAGATGTGTAGTTAGGTGAGTGAGGACGGTGCAGGCAGCAGCTATGAGAAGGAGCATGGAGAGAGAGGACAGCGAGGAGCATGAGATGTGTAGTTAGGTGAGTGAAGACGGTGCAGGCAGCAGCTATGAGAAGGAGCAGGGAGAGAGAGGACAGCGAGGAGAATGAGATGTGTAGTTAGGTGAGTGAGGACGGCGCAGTCAGCAGCCATGAGAAGGAGCAGGGAGAGAGAGGACAGCGAGGAGCAAGACACGTGTAGTTAGGTGAGTGAGGACAGTGCAGGCAGCAGTCATGAGAAGGAGTGTGGTGAGAGAGAGAGAGGACAGCGAGGAGCATGAGATGTGTACTTAGGTGAGTGAGGACGGTGCAGGCAGCAGCTATGAGAAGGAGCATGGAGAGAGAGGACAGCGAGGAGCATGAGATGTGTACTTAGGTGAGTGAGGACGGTGCAGGCAGCAGCCATGAGAAGGAGCATGGAGAGAGAGGACAGCGAGAAGCATGACATGTGTAGTTAGGTGAGTGAGAACGTTGAAGGCAGCAGCTATGAGAAGGAGCAGGGAGAGAGAGGACAGCGAGGAGCATGAGATGTGTAGTTAGATGAGTGAGGACGGTGCAGGCAGCAGCTATGAGAACTAGCAGGGAGAGAGAGGACAGCGAGGAGCATGAGATGTGTAGTTAGGTGAGTGAGGACCGTGCAGGCAGCAGCTATGAGAAGGAGCATGGAGAGAGAGGACAGCGAGGAGCATGAGATGTGTAGTTAGGTGAGTGAGGACCGTGCAGGCAGCAGCTATGAGAAGGAGCAGGGAGAGAGAGGACTGCGAGGAGCATGAGATGTGTAGTTAGGTGAGTGAGGATGGTGCAGGCAGCAGCTATGAGAAGGAGTGTGGTGGGAGAGAGAGGACAGCGAGGAGCATGAGATGTGTACTTAGGTGAGTGAGAATGGTGCAGGCAGCAGCCATGAGAAGGAGCAGGGAGAGAGAGGACAGCGAGGAGCATGAGATGTGTAGTTAGGTGAGTGAGGACGGTGCAGGCAGCAGCTATGAGAAGGAGCATGGATAGAGAGGACAGCGAGGAGCATGAGATGTGTAGTTAGGTGAGTGAGGACGGTGCAGGCAGCAGCTATGAGAAGGAGCATGGAGAGAGAGGACAGCGAGGAGCATGAGATGTGTAGTTAGGTGAGTGAAGACGGTGCAGGCAGCAGCTATGAGAAGGAGCAGGGAGAGAGAGGACAGCGAGGAGAATGAGATGTGTAGTTAGGTGAATGAGGACGGTGCAGGCAGCAGCCATGAGAAGGAGTGTGGTGGGAGAGAGAGGACAGCGAGGAGCATGAGATGTGTAGTTAGGTGAGTGAGGACGGTGCAGGCAGCAGCCATGAGAGGGAGCAGGGAGAGAGAGGACAGCGAGGAGCATGAGATGTGTAGTTAGGTGAGTGAGGACTGTGCAGGCAGCAGCTATGAGAAGGAGCAGGGAGAGAGAGGACAGCGAGGAGCATGAGATGTGTAGTTAGGTGAGTGAGGACGGTGCAGGCAGCAGCCATGAGAAGGAGCAGGGAGAGAGCGGACAGCGAGGAGCATGGGATGTGTAGTTAGGTGAGTGAGGACGGTGCAGGCAGCAGCCATGAGAAGGAGCAGAGAGAGGGAGGACAGCGAGGAGCATGAGATGTGTAGTTAGGTGAGTGAGGACGGTGCAGGCAGCAGCTAGGAGAAGGAGCAGGGATAGAGAGGACTGCGAGGAGCATGAGATGTGTAGTTAGGTGAGTGAGGACGGTGCAGGCAGCAGCTATGAGAAGGAGCAGGGAGAGAGAGGACAGCGAGGAGCATGAGATGTGTAGTTAGGTGAGTGAGGACAGTGCAGGCAGCAGTCATGAGAAGGAGTGTGGTGAGAGAGAGAAAGGACAGCGAGGAGCATGAGATGTGTACTTAGGTGAGTGAGGATGGTGCAGGCAGCAGCTATGAGAAGGAGCATGGAGAGAGAGGACAGCGAGGAGCATGAGATGTGTAGTTAGGTGAATGAGGACGGTGCAGGCAGCAGCCATGAGAATGAGTGTGGAGGGAGAGAGACGACAGCGAGGAGCATGAGATGTGTAGTTTGGTGAGTGAGGACGGTGCAGGCAGCAGCTATGAGAAGTAGCAGGGAGAGAGAGGACAGCGGGGAGCATGAGATGTGTAGTTAGGTGAGTGAGGACGGTGCAGGCAGCAGCCATGAGAAGGAGCAGGGCAGCGAGGAGCATGAGATGTGTAGTTAGGTGAGTGAGGACGGTGCAGACAGCAGCCATGAGAAGGAGTAGGGAGAGAGAGGACAGCGAGGAGCATGAGATGTGTAGTTAGGTGAGTGAGGACGTTGAAGGCAGCAGCTATGAGAAGGAGCAGGGAGAGAGAGGACAGCGAGGAGCATGAGATGTGTAGTTAGATGAGTGAGGACGGTGCAGGCAGCAGCTATGAGAACTAGCAGGGAGAGAGAGGACAGCGAGGAGCATGAGATGTGTAGTTAGGTGAGTGAGGACCGTGCAGGCAGCAGCTATGAGAAGGAGCATGGAGAGAGAGGACAGCGAGGAGCATGAGATGTGTAGTTAGGTGAGTGAGGACCGTGCAGGCAGCAGCTATGAGAAGGAGCAGGGAGAGAGAGGACTGCGAGGAGCATGAGATGTGTAGTTAGGTGAGTGAGGATGGTGCAGGCAGCAGCTATGAGAAGGAGTGTGGTGGGAGAGAGAGGACAGCGAGGAGCATGAGATGTGTACTTAGGTGAGTGAGGATGGTGCAGGCAGCAGCCATGAGAAGGAGCAGGGAGAGAGAGGACAGCGAGGAGCATGAGATGTGTAGTTAGGTGAGTGAGGACGGTGCAGGCAGCAGCTATGAGAACTAGCAGGGAGAGAGAGGACAGCGAGGAGCATGAGATGTGTAGTTAGGTGAGTGAGGACCGTGCAGGCAGCAGCTATGAGAAGGAGCATGGAGAGAGAGGACAGCGAGGAGCATGAGATGTGCAGTTAGGTGAGTGAGGACCGTGCAGGCAGCAGCTATGAGAAGGAGCAGGGAGAGAGAGGACTGCGAGGAGCATGAGATGTGTAGTTAGGTGAGTGAGGATGTGCAGGCAGCAGCTATGAGAAGGAGTGTGGTGGGAGAGAGAGGACAGCGAGGAGCATGAGATGTGTACTTAGGTGAGTGAGAATGGTGCAGGCAGCAGCCATGAGAAGGAGCAGGGAGAGAGAGGACAGCGAGGAGCATGAGATGTGTAGTTAGGTGAGTGAGGACGGTGCAGGCAGCAGCTATGAGAAGGAGCATGGATAGAGAGGACAGCGAGGAGCATGAGATGTGTAGTTAGGTGAGTGAGGACGGTGCAGGCAGCAGCTATGAGAAGGAGCATGGAGAGAGAGGACAGCGAGGAGCATGAGATGTGTAGTTAGGTGAGTGAAGACGGTGCAGGCAGCAGCTATGAGAAGGAGCAGGGAGAGAGAGGACAGCGAGGAGAATGAGATGTGTAGTTAGGTGAGTGAGGACGGCGCAGTCAGGAGCCATGAGAAGGAGCAGGGAGAGAGAGGACAGCGAGGAGCAAGACACGTGTAGTTAGGTGAGTGAGGACAGTGCAGGCAGCAGTCATGAGAAGGAGCAGGGAGAGAGAGGACAGCGAGGAGCATGAGATGTGTAATTAGGTGAGTGAGGACGGTGCAGGCAGCAGCTATGAGAAGGAGCAGGGAGAGAGAGGACAGCGAGGAGCATGAGATGTGTAGTTAGGTGAGTGAGGATGGTGCAGGCAGCAGCCATGAGAAGGAGCAGGGAGAGAGAGGACAGCGAGGAGCATGAGATGTGTAGTTAGGTGAGTGAGGACGGTGCAGGCAGCAGCCATGAGAAGGAGCATGGAGAGAGAGGACAGCGAGGAGCATGAGATGTGTAGTTAGGTGAGTGAGGACGGTGCAGGCAGCAGCCATGAGAAGGAGCAGGGAGAGAGAGGACAGCGAGGAGCATGAGATGTGTACTTAGGTGAGTGAGGACGGTACAGGCAGCAGCTATGAGAAGGAGTGTGGTGAGAGAGAGAGGACAGCGAGGAGCATGAGATGTGTAGTTAGGTGAGTGAGGACAGTGCAGGCAGCAGCTATGAGAAGGAGCAGGGAGAGAGAGGACAGCGAGGAGCATGAGATGTGTAGTTAGGTGAGTGAGGACGGTGCAGGCAGCAGCTATGAGAAGGAGCAGGGAGAGAGAGGACAGCGAGGAGCATGAGATGTGTAATTAGGTGAGTGAGGACGGTGCAGGCAGCAGCTATGAGAAGGAGCAGGGAGAGAGAGGACAGCGAGGAGCATGAGATGTGTAGTTAGGTGAGTGAGGATGGTGCAGGCAGCAGCCATGAGAAGGAGCAGGGAGAGAGTGGACAGCGAGGAGCATGAGATGTGTAGTTAGGTGAGTGAGGACGGTGCAGGCAGCAGCCATGAGAAGGAGCATGGAGAGAGAGGACAGCGAGGAGCATGAGATGTGTAGTTAGGTGAGTGAGGACGGTGCAGGCAGCAGCCATGAGAAGGAGCAGGGAGAGAGAGGACAGCGAGGAGCATGAGATGTGTACTTAGGTGAGTGAGGACGGTACAGGCAGCAGCTATGAGAAGGAGTGTGGTGAGAGAGAGAGGACAGCGAGGAGCATGAGATGTGTAGTTAGGTGAGTGAGGACAGTGCAGGCAGCAGCTATGAGAAGGAGCAGGGAGAGAGAGGACAGCGAGGAGCATGAGATGTGTAGTTAGGTGAGTGAGGACGGTGCAGGCAGCAGCTAGGAGAAGGAGCAGGGATAGAGAGGACTGCGAGGAGCATGAGATGTGTAGTTAGGTGAGTGAGGACGGTGCAGGCAGCAGCTATGAGAAGGAGTGTGGTGGGAGAGAGAGGACAGCGAGGAGCATGAGATGTGTACTTAGGTGAGTGAGGATGGTGCAGGCAGCAGCTATGAGAAGGAGCAGGGAGAGAGAGGACTGCGAGGAGCATGAGATGTGTAGTTAGGTGAGTGAGGATGGTGCAGGCAGCATCTATGAGAAGGAGTGTGGTGGGAGAGAGAGGACAGCGAGGAGCATGAGATGTGTACTTAGGTGAGTGAGAATGGTGCAGGCAGCAGCCATGAGAAGGAGCAGGGAGAGAGAGGACAGCGAGGAGCATGAGATGTGTAGTTAGGTGAGTGAGGACGGTGCAGGCAGCAGCTATGAGAAGGAGCATGGAGAGAGAGGACAGCGAGGAGCATGAGATGTGTAGTTAGGTGAGTGAGGACGGTGCAGGCAGCAGCTATGAGAAGGAGCATGGAGAGAGAGGAAAGCGAGGAGCATGAGATGTGTAGTTAGGTGAGTGAAGACGGTGCAGGCAGCAGCTATGAGAAGGAGCAGGGAGAGAGAGGACAGCGAGGAGAATGAGATGTGTAGTTAGGTGAGTGAGGACGGCGCAGTCAGCAGCCATGAGAAGGAGCAGGGAGAGAGAGGAGAGCGAGGAGCAAGACACGTGTAGTTAGGTGAGTGAGGACAGTGCAGGCAGCAGTCATGAGAAGGAGTGTGGTGAGAGAGAGAGAGGACAGCGAGGAGCATGAGATGTGTACTTAGGTGAGTGAGGACGGTGCAGGCAGAAGCTATGAGAAGGAGCATGGAGAGAGAGGACAGCGAGGAGCATGAGATGTGTAGTTAGGTGAATGAGGACGGTGCAGGCAGCAGCCATGAGAAGGAGTGTGTTGGGAGAGAGAGGACAGCGAGGAGCATGAGATGTGTAGTTAGGTGAGTGAGGACGGTGCAGGCAGCAGCTATGAGAAGGAGCAGGGAGAGAGAGGACTGCGAGGAGCATGAGATGTGTAGTTAGGTGAGTGAGGACGGTGCAGGCAGCAGCCATGAGAAGGAGCAGGGAGAGAGAGGACAGCGAGGAGCATGAGATGTGTAGTTAGGTGAGTGAGGACGGTGCAGGCAGCAGCCAAGAGAAGGAGCAGAGAGAGAGGACAGCGAGGAGCATGAGATGTGTACTTAGGTGAGTGAGGACGGTGCAGGCAGCCGCTATGAGAAGGAGCATGGAGAGAGAAGACAGCGAGGAGCATGAGATGTGTAGTTAGGTGAGTGAGGACGTTGCAGGCAGCAGCTATGAGAAGGAGTGTGGTGAGAGAGAGACAGGACAGCGAGGAGCATGAGATGTGTACTTAGGTGAGTGAGGACGGTGCAGGCAGCAGCCCTGAGAAGGAGCAGGGAGAGAGAGGACAGCAAGGAGCATGAGATGTGTAGTTAGGTGAGTGAGGACGGTGCAGGCAGCAGGTATGAGAAGGAGCAGGGAGAGAGAGGACAGCGAGGAGCATGAGATGTGTAGTTAGGTGAGTGAGGACGGTGCAGGCAGCAGCCATGAGAAGGAGCAGGGAGAGAGCGGACAGCGAGGAGCATGGGATGTGTAGTTAGGTGAGTGAGGACGGTGCAGGCAGCAGCCATGAGAAGGAGCAGAGAGAGAGAGGACAGCGAGGAGCATGAGATGTGTAGTTAGGTGAGTGAGGACGGTGCAGGCAGCAGCAAGGAGAAAGAGCAGTGATAGAGAGGACTGCGAGGAGCATGAGATGTGTAGTTAGGTGAGTGAGGACGGTGCAGGCAGCAGCTATGAGAAGGAGCAGGGAGGGAGAGGACTGCGTGGAGCATGAGATGTGTAGTTAGGTGAGTGAGGATGGTGCAGGCAGCAGCTATGAGAAGGAGTGTGGGGGGAGAGAGAGGACAGCGAGGACCCTGAGATGTGTACTTAGGTGAGTGAGAACGGTGCAGGCAGCAGCCATGAGAAGGAGCAGGGAGAGAGAGGACAGCGAGGAGCATGAGATGTGTAGTTAGGTGAGTGAGGATGGTGCAGGCAGCAGCTATGAGAAGGAGCAGGGAGAGAGAGGACAGCGAGGAGCATGAGATGTGTAGTTAGGTGAGTGAGGACGGTGCAGGCATCAGCTATGAGAAGGAGCAGGGAGAGAGGACTGCGAGGAGCATGAGATGTGTAGTTAGGTGAGTGAGGATGGTGCAGGCAGCAGCTATGAGAAGGAGTGTGGTGGGAGAGAGAGGACAGCGAGGAGCCTGAGATGTGTAGTTAGGTGAGTGAGGATGGTGCAGGCAGCAGCTATGAGAAGGAGTGTGGTGGGAGAGAGAGGACTGCGAAGAGCATGAGATGTGTAGTTAGGTGAGTGAGGATGGTGCAGGCAGCAGCTAGGAGAAGGAGCAGGGAGAGAGAGGACTGCGAGGAGCAAGAGATGTGTAGTTAGGTGAGTGAGGACGGTGCAGGCAGCAGCCATAAGAAGGAGCAGGGAGAGAGAGGATAGCGAGGAGAATGAGATGTGTACTTAGGTGAGGACGGTGCAGGCAGCAGCTCTGAGAAGGAGCAGGGAGAGAGAGGACAGCGAGGAGCATGAGATGTGTAATTAGGTGAGTGAGGACGGTGCAGGCAGCAGCTATGAGAAGGAGCAGGGAGAGAGAGGACAGCGAGGAGCATGAGATGTGTAGTTAGGTGAGTGATGATGGTGCAGGCAGCAGCCATGAGAAGGAGCAGGGAGAGAGAGGACAGCGAGGAGCATGAGATGTGTAGTTAGGTGAGTGAGGACGGTGCAGGCAGCAGCCTTGAGAAGGAGCATGGAGAGAGAGGACAGCGAGGAGCATGAAATGTGTAGTTAGGTGAGTGAGGACGGTGCAGGCAGCAGCCATGAGAAGGAGCAGGGAGAGAGAGGACAGCGAGGAGCATGAGATGTGTACTTAGGTGAGTGAGGACGGTACAGGCAGCAGCTATGAGAAGGAGTGTGGTGAGAGAGAGAGGACAGCGAGGAGCATGAGATGTGTAGTTAGGTGAGTGAGGACAGTGGAGGCAGCAGCTATGAGAAGGAGCAGGGAGAGAGAGGACAGCGAGGAGCATGAGATGTGTAGTTAGGTGAGTGAGGACGGTGCAGGCAGCAGCTAGGAGAAGGAGCAGGGAGAGAGAGGACAGCGAGGAGCATGAGATGTGTAGTTAGGTGAGTGAGGACGGTGCAGGCAGCAGCTATGAGAAGGAACAGGGAGAGAGAGGACAGCGAGGAGCATGAGATGTGTAGTTAGGTGAGAGAGGACGGTGCAGGCAGCAGCTATGAGAAGGAGCAGGGAGAGAGAGGACAGCGAGGAGCATGAGATGTGTAGTTAGGTGAGTGAGGACGGTGCAGGCAGCAGCTATGAGAAGGAGCAGGGAGAGAGAGGACAGCGAGGAGCATGAGATGTGTAGTTAGGTGAGTGAGGACGGTGCAGGCAGCAGCCATGAGAAGGAGCAGGGAGAGAGAGGACAGCGAGAAGCATGAGATGTGTAGTTAGGTGAGTGAGGACGGTGCAGGCAGCAGCTATGAGAAGGACAAGGGAGAGAGAGGACAGCGAGGAGCATGAGATGTGTAGTTAGGTGAGTGAGGACGGTGCAGGCAGCAGCCATGAGAAGGAGCAGGGAGAGAGAGGACAGCGAGGAGCATGAGATGTGTAGTTAGGTGAGTGAGGACGGTGCAGGCAGCAGCCATGAGAAGGAGCAGGGAGAGAGAGGACAGCGAGGAGCATGAGATGTGTAGTTAGGTGAGTGAGGACGGTGCAGGCAGCAGCTATGAGAAGGAGCAGAGAGAGAGGACAGCGAGGAGCATGAGATGTGTAGTTAGGTGAGTGAGGACGGTGCAGGCAGCAGCCATAAGAAGGAGCAGGGAGAGAGAGGACAGCGAGGACCATGAGATGTGTAGTTAGGTGAGTGAGGATGGTGCAGGCAGCAGCTAGGAGAAGGAGTGTGGTGGGAGAGAGAGGACTGCGAGGAGCATGAGATGTGTAGTTAGGTGAGTGAGGATGGTGCAGGCAGCAGCTAGGAGAAGGAGCAGGGAGAGAGAGGACAGCGAGGAGCATGAGATGTGTAGTTAGGTGAGTGATGATGGTGCAGGCAGCAGCCATGAGAAGGAGCAGGGAGAGAGAGGACAGCGAGGAGCATGAGATGTGTAGTTAGGTGAGTGAGGACGGTGCAGGCAGCAGCCATGAGAAGGAGCATGGAGAGAGAGGACAGCGAGGAGCATGAGATGTGTAGTTAGGTGAGTGAGGACGGAGCAGGCAGCAGCCATGAGAAGGAGCAGGGAGAGAGAGGACAGCGAGGAGCATGAGATGTGTACTTAGGTGAGTGAGGACGGTACAGGCAGCAGCTATGGGAAGGAGTGTGGTGAGAGAGAGAGGACAGCGAGGAGCATGAGATGTGTAGTTAGGTGAGTGAGGACAGTGGAGGCAGCAGCTATGAGAAGGAGCAGGGAGACAGAGGACAGCGAGGAGCATGAGATGTGTAGTTAGGTGAGTGAGGACGGTGCAGGCAGCAGCTAGGAGAAGGAGCAGGGAGAGAGAGGACAACGAGGAGCATGAGATGTGTAGTTAGGTGAGTGAGGACGGTGCAGGCAGCAGCTATGAGAAGGAGCAGGGAGAGAGAGGACAGCGAGGAGCATGAGATGTGTAGTTAGGTGAGTGAGGACGGTGCAGGCAGCAGCTATGAGAAGGAGCAGGGAGAGAGAGGACAGCGAGGAGCATGAGATGTGTAGTTAGGTGAGTGAGGACGGTGCAGGCAGCAGCTATGAGAAGGAGCAGGGAGAGAGAGGACAGCGAGGAGCATGAGATGTGTAGTTAGGTGAGTGAGGACGGTGCAGGCAGCAGCCATGAGAAGGAGCAGGGAGAGAGAGGACAGCGAGAAGCATGAGATGTGTAGTTAGGTGAGTGAGGACAGTGCAGGCAGCAGCTATGAGAAGGAGAAGGGAGAGAGAGGACAGCGAGGAGCATGAGATGTGTAGTTAGGTGAGTGAGGACGGTGCAGGCAGCAGCTATGAGAAGGAGCAGAGAGAGATGACAGCGAGGAGCATGAGATGTGTAGTTAGGTGAGTGAGGACGGTGCAGGCAGCAGCCATAAGAAGGAGCAGGGAGAGAGAGGACAGCGAGGAGCATGAGATGTGTAGTTAGGTGAGTGAGGACGGTGCAGGCAGCAGCCAAGAGAAGGAGTAGGGAGAGAGAGGACAGCGAGGAGCATGAGATGTGTAGTTAGATGAGTGAGGACGGTGCAGGCAGCAGCCATAAGAAGGAGCAGGGAGAGAGAGGACAGCGAGGAGCATGAGATGTGTAGTTAGGTGAGTGAGGACGGTGCAGGCAGCATCCAAGAGAAGGAGCAGGGAGAGAGAGGACAGCGAGGAGCATGAGATGTGTAGTTAGGTGAGTGAGGACGGTGCAGGCAGCATCCAAGAGAAGGAGCAGGGAGAGAGAGGACAGCGAGGAGCATGAGATGTGTAGTTAGGTGAGTGAGGACGGTGCAGGCAGCAGCCATGAGAAGGAGCAGAGAGAGAGAGGACAGCGAGGAGCATGAGATGTGTAGTTAGGTGAGTGAGGACGGTGCAGGCAGCAGCCAAGAGAAGGAGCAGGGAGAGAGAGGACAGCGAGGAGCATGGGATGTGTTCAACCATGGGCAAAAGTATTGAAAATGACACAAGTATTGGTTTTCACAAAGTGTGCTGCTTCAGTGTATTTAGACCTTTTTGTCAGATGTTACTATGGTATACTGAGGTAACGTTACAGCATTACATAAGTGTCAGATGTTACTATGGTATACTGAGGTAACATTACAGCATTACATAAGTGTCATATGTTACTATGGTATACTGAGGTAACATTACAGCATTACATAAGTGTCAGATGTTACTATGGTATACTGAGGTAATTTACAGCATTACATAAGTGTCAGATGTTATTACGGTATACTGAGGTAACATTACAGCATTACATAAGTGTCAGATGTTACTATGGTATACTGAGGTAGCATTACATAAGTGTCAGATGTTACTATGGTATACTGAGGTAGCATTACATAAGTGTCAGATGTTACTATGGTATACTGAGGTAACATTACAGCATTACATAAGTGTCAGATGTTACTATGGTATACTGAGGTAACATTACAGCATTACATAAGTGTCAGATGTTACTATGGTATACTGAGGTAACATTACAGCATTACATAAGTGTCAGATGTTACTATGGTATACTGAAGTAACATTACAGGCATTTCATAAGCGTCAAAGGCTTTTATTGACAATTACATTAAGTTTATGCAAAGAGTCAATATTTGCAGCATTGACCCTTCTTTCTCAAGACCTCTGTAATTCGCCCTGGCATGCTGTCACTCATCTTCTGGGCCACATACTGACTGATGGCCGCCCATTCTTGCCTAATCAATGCTTGGAATTTGTTAGAATTTGTGGGTTTGTTTGTTCTGCTGCCTCTTGAGGATTGACCACAAGTTCTCAATGGGATTAAGGTCTGGGGAGTTTCCTGGCCATGGACCCAAAATTTCAATATTTTGTTCCCCGAACCATTTAGTTACCACTTTTGCCTTATGCAAGGTGCTCCATCATGCTGGAAAAGGCATTGTTCCTCAGCAAACTGTTCTTGGACGGTTGGGAGAAGTTGCTCTTGGAGGATGTTTTGGTGCCATTCTTTATTCATGGCTGTGTTCCTAGGTAAAATTGTGAGTGATCCCAATCCCTTGGCTGAGAAGCAACCCCACACATGAATGGTCTCAGGATGCTTTACTGTTGGCCATGGCTGTAGTTAGGTGAGTGAGGACGGTGCAGACATCACATGAGGAGTGTGGACATGAGGAGTGTGGGGGGGGCGTGAGAGAGAGAACAGTGTAGTTAGGAGAGTAAGGTCGTGCAGGCAGCACATGAGGAGTGGGGGGGGGGGGGGTGAGAGAGAGAACAGTGTAGATAGGTGAGTGGGGTCGGTGCAGGCAGTACATGAGGAGTGGGGGGGGGTGAGAGAGAGAGAACAGTGTAGATAGGTGAGTGGGGTCAGTGCAGGCAGCACATGAGAAGGAGTGGGGGGGTGAGAGAAAGGAAAGTGTAGTCAGGTGAGTGAGGTCAGTGCAGGCAGCACATGAGAAGGAGTGGGGGGTGTGAGAGAAAGGATAGCGAGGAGCATACGATTATTTTGCAGGTGTAATTAGGTGAGTGAGGTCGGTGCAGGCAGCAGAACAGTTCAAAGGTGGGAGAGGGAGATATAAAATGCTGGAGAGAAGTTTGGAGAGAAGTGTGGTGAAAGTGATTGGACTAAATAGATAAGGTAAGTTTGGCAGATGCATAATTATGTGAGAGATGTGGATTAGTTGAGGTGGGTAATTCAGAGAATGGAGAGAGTCATTTAATCCAGGTAGCCCTTTCTGTTTGGGAACATGGTACTTTATTATTTTTATCATTATTTATTTAGATCATTCCACCAGTTATACAGCCCTGTAAATTCCCTAACACACACTGACACGCACACACTAGGGTACTTTAAGTAATCAGCCAATTAAACTGCACGCAGCATCCATTCAGTGCAGGAAGTGGGCTGGGGGAAACCCAGCTACTTATGTCTCGTGCTGGGCTCGCCCCCAGCCTGACGTTAACGGAAGGCGTGCCATATACGGGCACTCCCCCAAATAACGTCATTTAGGGGGCATGGCCTATGCACAGGTAACAGGTGCCTAAGTCCCGTCCTGTGCAGGGTGCGGCTCCCCCTGATGCCTTCCCTGGCCCCGGAGCTCTGAATGTGGACCGGGCAGTTCACACTGGACACTGAACGCTTGATTTGGCTACAGGCGCTCAATGCGTTTCTGTGTCACATGAAACTTTCCTCAGGAGCGGTGATCTCCGGGCATGGGTTTATCTAAAAGGTATTGCACAACCTCTCCTGTTAACCAGCTGCACCTGTTCCTTTTAGTGCTTCGTTTAGCGCCAGACTTGGTCTAGTTGCCTGAATGGACAGGATGAGCCATCGGATAGCCGAAAACTAGCATGTGATAGTAAGCAGCAACCATGGCAAACCCCATATTGAATAGAAAAAAAAAATTTCTACTGAATCGGGAACGTCGAGGGTTGGCGGCCATCATTTCCAAGCCATTCCTTACATTGGGTGGGATGTACTAAGGGGGAAAATGCAGTAAAACCCCCCTAAATGCTGTTTTCAAGGGTTTTATCACATACCCCATATGTACTAAGCACCGGAATGGGATGCATTCTGGTGCTTCGCCCCGATGGGTAACGCCATCTTCAGGTACACCGCATTTCTAGGTACGTACAGCGGTAATCAACCGCGGTATGTACCCGAAGAGAGGCGGGATGTACCGCATTGCGGATGCGATGCTCACCACATCCCGCACACTGCCTGGATAAATTCACAGCCAAACATATTTATTTGTCAACTTTTTTTTTTTTCTTTGTGTCCCTGATTTTTCAGTCTCCCTGGTCAATTCCATTCTCTCATATGCCAATTATGTCTGTGCTGTGCAGATTTATTATATTGCCAATTGAGTTAATATGTATTTATGTACCGAACAACCACGCAATGACTTCCTACAGAGAGACGAGGAGCAGATACAATGCAGCTATATATAGCAGCACCTGGGCATGTTCATGACGTCATAACGGACGCGTGTTACACAGAGAACATCTGCACCAGTGATAATAAATGCAAACACAAGGCAGAGAATAGAGTCTCCTCATCAGGGGAAGGGGCCGGTCAGTGCATCCATCCAGCCTGCACACCCCCCCTATAATTGCTGCAGACCACTCACCCACTCATCACTAATCTGATTCATGTAATGACTGTATTGTGCCGCCTCATCCAACATCTCTTACTCACAAAGGTCACATATGGGCTGCACATTGGTCATGGAAAATTGATTGTGCCAGCCCCCACTTTGTGCAGGTGTGAGGGGGCCTGGACCAAAAATAAGGTCCTTAAAACTGCCCCCCTCCATGATGAACACATTGGCAATGACACATGAATAATAAACAGCCCGAGGTTTTTTTACACCAACACCATTAACCCCCTGAGTGATGCAGGCAGCCAGAAAACCAGCACAACCCACCATGTGCTCCACACATCTCTCCAGCGCGCAAGGAGTTAACCCCACTCACTCTCCCTCTGCATCAGCTGCATGAATGGGATGTTCCACTTCTGCAAAACATGAATGAAACGTGGGGGGGTGTCCAGTCTCTGACGCCCACTTCATGCTGGAGTTCGCAGGTGCGGTGCCATTGGCTCTTAGTATAACAATAGCAAGCTGAGAGGGAGCCAGTGCACTGAGTCATGTGCAAAGCGAATGGAAGGGCGTTTATCTGACGCTGCTGGGTATTCCCAATCCAGCAACCCCTCTACAAGGGATGCATAATGGAATTGCCCTGTCCTTGGATTTTGCAGGGTGAGCTACAACCCCGCAGTTTGCAGTTTGTATTTTCCAGTCCCACCGACCTCTCCAGGTAAGTGGTGCTATTGCTGTTAATTCACATGAGCTGAGATAGCAGCAGGGGCAGTGCTGGGAAGGTGGGCAGCTTTGTAGCTTAGGGGGAGCACATGGAGCAGGCACTGACTGCCCCTGAGATAGAGGCAGATGTGAGCTGCAGGGGTCCCTCCTCATTACACACTGTCTCTGGCCTCTCTCCAGGGAGGGTCATGTCACACTACTGGAAGTCATGCATTCATTATCTGTCATGCATTCATTATCAGTCATGCATTCAGTTCTTAGTATAATGCGGGGAGGACAAATGACTTCACATGGTAGTGGATAAGTGGAACAGGCTCCCATCAGAGCTGGCAGAGGCTAATACAGGAGAGCAATTTAAATATGTTTGGGATAGATCTAAGGATATTCTTACTAAGGATCAAATAGGGTTTGAGGTTACCTTTTAGGTTAAAAAGGGTCCAGACTAGATGGGCGAAGTGGTTCTTATCTGCCATCAAATTATATGTTTCTATGTAAATGCAAATTATTATTATTGTTGCTATTATTATTATTATTATTACCATCATCCTTTATGTCATATAGTGTACTGCACATACACGTCTCCATAGGCAACCTTGGGCTCTTATTGGAGGAGTCTAGAGCAGAGGCAGTCAGCATGAACTACATTAGAAGTCCTATTATGCGCTCAGGCTCTGCATTTGAGGTTCTTAAATTCGCCAATTGGTTCCTCCACAGCTGCTGTGGAACAATAAGTATCAGCATGTAGTCCTGCATCAGAGGGCCTGATTCAGCAAAAACGCACTTGCTAGTACGCACGCAGTCGGGCCATTGTTGCGTACTGTGCATGCGTACACATCGCAGTGAGCGAACCAGCCACTGTGACCGAGTCTGCAGACCCATCGCAGGGTGATTGACCAGAAGTGCCGTTTGTGGGTGGTGACGAGGGAAGGGGTCGGGCAAGTGCAGGCGTGTCAATGCGTTTCAATGCCGTTGCATGGGCGTGCATAAATTATCCATTGCGATGCCATACGCAGCCTGAGCCTCATAGTGTGCGCTGAAGTTAGTAATTCGTGAATGAGTTCTTACCTACCTTAAATTTGCGTTTGGATCCGATGGTACTCCATTGTACCGATGTTTTCACAGTCTTGTTAACCATTACGGATGTGCGTGTAGGTGAAGTGGGCGTCCTTATGTCGTGTTGAGTTTGCATTGCGATCTCTGTGGATTAGCATACTATCGCAGTTGAACTGCGTGCGTACGCTATATTGCGTTCCTTAGTGGATCGGGCTCAGAGTGAGAGGCAACAGTTGGCTAAGCCTCAGGTGGTCAGGACCTGTCAGGTTAGTGCAGGGGTTTTCAAACTCGGTCCTCAGGACCCCACACAGGTCAGGTTTTCCAGGTCATCTAGCAGGTGCACAGTTTTATTCATTAAGGTACCCATACATCTGTGATGGATCATCGCAATCCTGCAATCAGATGTGAAACGTCGATCCGCCGGTCGGAAATGCTGTCCGGGGACCATCGATGTTCAGTGATCTGTCGCAGGATCGCTGAAGTTTCACATGTTAAATTTCACCAATTTGACAATCATCATTTTTTGATCGTGATTGTCGATTGTCATATCTGTGAAATCCAACATGTTGGATTTCTGCGATCCTGCGATGCCGGGGCGCAGGATCGCAGCAATCCGTCGCAGATATATGGGGCCCTTAACTTACTGACACATTTTAAAAGATGCACAGGTGAATATGATAATTTCACTTGCGATTCTGTGAGGAGACCTGGAAAACATGCACTGTTTGGGGTCCTGAGGACCGAGTTTGAGAACCTGTGGGTTAGCGAATACGGGTATTACATAAATCCTTCTGCACAAAGTATGTGCTTAAAAAAAATGTAAGTTTACCCCCCACTCTGCCAAAGTCAGGATGATGCTCATCCCATGGGGTTACTTACAGCCCCCTCCTGCTCGATGTGACACAGGAGGAACTCTGCATGAGTGTGACTTTAAAACAAGTGTTTCATTTGCATATATGGAGCAATGATATATTATGCTACAAGTTCCCAAACTCAAGTTCAAGGCACCCTAACAGTCCAGGTATTAAGGATATCCATGCTTGACCGCAGATGACTTAATTAGTATCTCAGTCAATTTGATTTAACCACCTGTGCTCAACCATGGATATCTCTAAAACCTGAACTGTTGGGGAGCCTTGAGGACTGTGGACCTCATTCAGAGGTGGTCGCAAGAAGCGATCGCTCTCTCTGAATGAGGGCGGACTCTTTTTTTTTTTTTTTTTTTTTTTGTGCGGCCTCCCGGTTGCAAGCTAAGCTGTGGGTTACCACCACAGCTTAGCTAGCGACCAGGGTGATGCGGGGCTTGCGTGATCATCGGGGCTTGCGACCAGACAATAAGGTTAGGTCTGGGCACTCGCAAGCCCCAGGGAGCTTCCTGCTCTGATCGAGCAGGAAGCTCCCCACTGACATCACTGATGATGTCAGTGCGGCCGCCCACAAAACGGTAGGCGTTAAGGAACGCCTCCATTTTGGAAACCACCCCCCCCCCCCCGGCCCGCCTACAAAACGGCCGCCCCTTTTGTAACTAGCTCTGGAGCAAGAGAGTTTCTCTCTCGCTCCAGGGCTTGCGCACGCGCAGTGCGGCCCATCTACCCGGTTGCGAGCCTTGTACTAGGCTGTTTTTTTTGGTTTTTTTAAGCTTGTAGATAGGGCCTGATTGAGACCCGCTCGCAAGTGGGTCGATGGTCGGCCAGTGAGCACTTCACTCACTCCGGGGCTCACTAGAAAACGGGGCGGCTGTCGATGTTGATCGACAGCTCGCCCCGTTTTGTAGGTGGGGAGGGGGGGTGGCTGGACAAACAGAGGTGTTCCCGAAGGAACGCCTGCCGTTTGTGGGCGGCCCTTCTGACATCATTCGTGATGTCAGTAGTGAGCTTCCTGCTCTATTAGAGCAGGACGTTCACTCGGGCTTGCGGGAACTGAGACCCTACCACATGGGTCTCGTCGCAAGCCCGATGGTCGCGATATTCAAGACCATCGCCAGGCCACTCGCAATAGCTGTGGGTGGTCACCCACAGCTATGCGAGCGGCCTGGAGGCACATTTTTTTTTTTTTTTTTAAATCCGCCCTGATTCAGAACGAATCTGAATCAGGCCCATAGTACACAATGTCAACTATGTCAAATGTACGCTTTCTGGAAGCTGACAGGCCCGCTGTACGGAGAGCATGCATTGTGAACAGGGACTCAGAACATTTAGAAATGAGAAGTGAGCTAGGTGCACACCAGACAGATAAGAGGAACGATCCACAATTTAAAATAAAAAAAATAAAAAAATTCTGATGGCGGAAATTGATCCTATGGCCTCCAATGTCCTGTATACACACAAAGTAATTCCTATCCGAATGATAAATGTTGATGTGACACTTTTAAATGCATGTTGTCGGGCCGATCGTGTACACACTGTATTTGCTGCTCATCGGCTCACAGGCACCGACCAGCAGATTATTGCACATTGGGTATCTAGCTTTAATTTGTGTTTATTATTTGCAACAATTGCCTCTTATGTATCTCGCTGACACATATACCTCTTTTATATTTGACTGGGATTATGTTCACACGCTCATCCTGGGTCTGACCCGGCAGAGACCCCTTACAGACACAGGCAGCCGGAACCGGCACTAATGCCGGGTCGATGACACCACTTCCATTACGTGGTGAGCCGGCGCGAGGAGGTGAGATCTTCTCCAAGTGCCGGCTCTTCCTATGCAGTGAACGGGACCCGGGTTACCCGTTCACACAGCATCATGACCAGGGTTGAAATGCCAGGTCGCTCGACCCAACATATTTCAACCTGTCCCTTTCACACTGCACTGTAACCCGGGTTGCTGCACGCTCGCGTTCAATAATTATTGCGGGTTATTGCTGCTATTGTAAAAGGGGGGTAAAATTGCCAACGTTGGTGGTCGCAAAGTGCCGCAATTCCGATAGTGCTCAGGGGCCATCGTCTGCAATCGACTCCCTCCTTCTACTTAAAGTGTTATGTAAAAAGAAGGTGCTCAACCCTCTGTGCTCCACAAGGAATATCTCCTACTGAGCGACTCGTAGTTCTTGTATACCCAAGAGCTTACACTCCGCTTTAAATTAAAGTAAAAACTGTGATTCTTTAAGACCTGTAATTCACTAATTTTCTCCCTTCTGGACGAATGTGTCTTTCCATTAACCAAACGTGGATGGTAGCAGTGGGGTGTGCAGGGCTGGCTACTACATCATTGGTTCCCTAAACTCGGCACCATCCACTAGCACCCTGTATTGCATCAAACATTCAGCAGCTTGGATCCACTAGCACCCTGTATTCCATCAAACATTCACAGCTTGGATCCACTAGCACCCTGTATTCCATCAAACATTCAGCAGCTTGGATCCACTAGCACCCCGTATTCCATCAAACATTCACAGTTTGGATCCACTAGCACCCCGTATTCCATCAAACATTCAGCAGCTTGGATCCACTATCACCCCGTATTCCATCAAACATTCAGCAGCTTGGATCCACTAGCACCCCGTATTCCATCAAACATTCAGCAGCTTGGATCCACTAGCACCCTGTATTGCATCAAACATTCACAGCTTGGATCCACTAGCACCCTGTATTCCATCAAACATTCACAGCTTGGATCCACTAGCACCCCGTATTCCATCAAACATTCAGCAGCTTGGATCCACTTGCACTCCGTATTCCATCAAACATTCACAGCTTGGATCCACTAGCACTCCGTATTCCATCAAACATTCACAGCTTGGATCCACTAGCACCCCGTATTCCATCAAACATTCAGCAGCTTGGATCCACTATCACCCGGTATTCCATCAAACATTCAGCAGCTTGGATCCACTAGCACCCCGTATTCCATCAAACATTCAGCAGCTTGGATACACTAGCACCCTGTATTCCATCAACTATTCAACAGCTTGGATCCACTATCACCCTGTATTCCATCAAACATTCAGCAGCTTGGATCCACTATCACCCTGTATTCCATCAAACATTCAGCAGCTTGGATCCACTATCACCCTGTATTCCATCAAACTTTCAGCAGCTTGGATACACTAGCACCCTGTATTCCATCAAATATTCAACAGCTTGGATCCACTACCACCCTGTATTCCATTAAACATTCAGCAGCTTGGATCCACTAGCACCCTGTATTCCATCAAACATTCACAGCTTGGATCCACTATCACCCTGTATTCCATTAAACATTCAGCAGCTTGGATCCACTATCACCCCGTATTCCATCAAACATTCAGCAGCTTGGATCCACTATCACCCTGTATTCCATCAAACATTCAGCAGCTTGGATCCACTAGCACCCTGTATTCCATCAAACATTCAGCAGCTTGGATCCACTAGCACCCTGTATTCCATCAAACTTTCAGCAGCTTGGATACACTAGCACCCTGTATTCCATCAAACTTTCAGCAGCTTGGATACACTAGCACCCTGTATTCCATCAAACATTCAACAGCTTGGATCCACTAGCACCCTGTATTCCATCAAACATTCACAGCTTGGATCCACTAGCACCCTGTATTCCATTAAACATTCAGCAGCTTGGATCCACTATCACCCTGTATTCCATCAAACATTCAGCAGCTTGGATCCACTATCACCCTGTATTCCATCAAACATTCAACAGCTTGGATCCACTATCACCCTGTATTCCATCAAACAGCAGCTTGGATCCACTAGCACCCTGTATTGCACCAAACATTCAGCAGCTTGGATGCACTAGCAGCCTGTATTCCATCAAACATTCACAGCTTGGATGCAAATAAGGTGAAACTATCCTCCTCCCATATAGTCTCACTTTAGTTTATTATCATAACTCCCTGTATTATTATTGCTGGTAACATGACAATTGTTTGACTTTGCAGGGGAGTAGCTGTCTCTGCCAACCCTAGGCACAGAATTGGGGTACATAAAACTGCACATACAGCCGCTACACCTGCTCACATACATTGTACCATCACTTTCAGTTAACTTCTAACAACATGTGGATAGTCACTCAGTCATTACTGTGATGTTTAAAGGGGTTGGGTATGAAATCCCAGCGCCTGAATAGCTACTGGGTGAAATGCTGACGCCGGAAGCCCCGAACAGGAAGAATCGAGCTAAGTACCCTATCCATACCCCTCTCCATCCCCCCCCCAACCCTAAAACTCCTGGGGTGATGCCCAAACCTATCTCCCCCCCCCCCCCCCCCCCATCCTTCCCGCACTCTAAACCTAACCACCTAACCCTCCCCGGGGGGTGCCTAAACCTAACCCTCCACCCCCCCCCCCCCTCGCGGCTAACGCCAACCCTGTCCCCGGTTACCTTCGTTCTGGGAGCCGTCTGTCGGGCTTCCGGCGTTGGGCTAAAGATAGGCGCTCGGGATTTGGACTCCTATCTTTAAGCGGCATACACACACAACGATTTTATTAACGATTATCTGTCAGATTTTTTTTAAAGTGTAATGAACGATTTTTTTGAACTACAAACGATTTTTGCATATTAACTCAATGAAAATCGTTGGGTTGACAAGTCTGACTGAATTACAAACGTGAACGCGCATGAACGATAATCGTTCATCGTTTGACTCAGAAAGTGAACGATTTTTTTTTCAAACGATTATCATTAAATGATATTGTTTAACGATAATCGTTCAAAAAATCGTTGAGTGTGTATGCAGCTTGTAGTCTTAAATCGGGATTTAGATTCCGGCAGACGGCATCCCGGGCGTCTGTATTTTTACTACATCCCGCTTAAAGGGGTTTTCCACTTTCACTTTGAATGTTGTCTGTATATAGTTTATACATACTCTGCAAACACTACATACATTATTTAACAATCCTGATAGGTAGTGCCTGCTCTGGAAAAAGCCTACAACTTACACCTGCCAGCAAAAAGGGGTCTGTACAAGTGCTTACACAGTTCCAACTTACACTTGTTAGCAAAAAGGGGTCTGTACAAGTGCTTATACAGTCACAACTTACACTTGTTAGCATAAAGGGTCTGTACAAAGTGCTTATACAGTTTTCAAAATGTCTTTTCCTATTTTAAATTGCATTTCTGGTCTAGAAGACTAATTCTGAGCCCTGTGCTTTCCCAAGAAAGGTGAACTGATCTCATTTTTGGGGGCAGAGTTTTTCTATTTTTTCATTAATCTGAGTAGATTCAGAATTGCTGTAGTGTAGCTGTGTGGTTTGTGCACAGGGCCACTCTCTGAGTTCTGCTGAAGTTTGGTTCCCTGCACAACCGCGGGCACTAGATTCTTGTTGTGTCAGCAAAGATGGAGATTGTATTATTTAAGAGTGGCTAGATCAGTCCTCAGCGATGAAGGGGTCACCAGCTATAGACCGGGGATTTAAAAGGAAGTTGGAAATCAGGGAGGTGTTAAGTATGTCCTTCACCTCTTTTCAATTATGTATATTATATTGTTGTTATGTTGCAGTGAAAGTGATATTTATATTATATTATATTATATTACACACAATAAAAAAAATAAAAATTCTGCCTCCTGTGGGCTGTGGGCCTATTTTCACGTGGGGCCTGTAGTTGCAGCCCAAGTCGCCCCATTGTTAATCCGGCCCTGTTTGTCCTCATTCTGTTGCCATTGTTGGTATCCTTACATTGATGTCATGTTTGCATCTGCGATAAGAACTTGACTATTGAATTTGATGCATAGATATTTTTTCTCAACGGCCTAGATATTTAATTTCTACATATATTTAAGGGCTTATTTTATTATCGGTACATGGTTACTCCTCTCTAGAAGTTTGAAAATTATCCACGTAGAAGTCTGAATTCTGTACCTTTTATATGTACCATGTATTTGGGGTCATGGAGGGCGGGCATGCTCTATGTCCATTATAAACTGCTGCGTAAAATTAAAATGCGCATTAAGTAGAGCTTTCAGGCTGGTCGCGAGTGCCGTAACTGCGGCCGGACCAGCACTTAGCACGGGAAAGGCTACTTAACGCGGCTAATTCAGTGCATTCTCGCACCAGAAAGGGACTGTTCGCGTAAACCATTGAATAGCTCCTGTGCAGTTTAGTCAGGAGCTAGAAAAAATTGAATCGCCCACTGAATTAGTTCCTCTATTTTTATTTTACACTGATTATCACTTCTTCCCATTGGCTAGTGTGGAGAATTTTATACTGTTTGTATTGCATTGTAACTTAGCTTGATTTAATTTGAAATATTACTGTACTTTTTTTTTTTTTTCTTTTTATAGTCTTGTTTTCATTTAGCCATAGTCTTCCCATCCATTATTATTTGTTGCTTCAAAGTATTATTGTTCTTAAGTTTTCATCTACATTTTTCTGGATATGTAAATTCTATGTTTCTAATTTATGAACTTCAGAGTTGGAGACTTCAGCTCACCTATAACAAGTGAGATTATAAAGATTATTTGGCCTCACATACCCTTACCTGTCCTGATCACTACAGGAGAACTTTACTGGCAAACAGGGCTACAGTTTTGTTTGTTTTTTATATATTAATTTTGCCTGGAGCCAGCAATCACTGACTGCCTGCTTAGAGCCAGGAACTAGCACAGTGCCTGTAATCAGCAACTGCCCAGAGCCAGCAACTAGCACCTGGACTGGTAATCACCGACTGTCCAGAGCCAGGAACTAGTACAGTGCCTGTAATCAGCAACTGCCCAGAGCCAGGAACTAGCTCAATGCCTGTAATCAGCAACTGCCCAGAGCCAGCAGCTAGCACCTGGACTGGTAATCAGCGACTGCCCAGAGCCAGGAACTAGCACAGTGCCTGTAATCGGCGACTGCCCAGAGCCAGGAACTAGCACAGTGCCTGTAATCAGCGACTGCCCAGAGCCAGGAACTAGCACAGTGCCTGTAATCAGCGACTGCCCAGAGCCAGGAACTAGCACAGTGCCTGTAATCAGCGACTGCCCAGAGCCAGAAACTAGCACAGTGCCTGTAATCAGTGACTTCCCAGAGCCAGGAACTAGCACCTGGACTGGTAATCAGCGACTGCCCAGAGCCAGGAACTAGCACAGTGCCTGTAATCAGCGACTTCCCAGAGCCAGGAACTAGCACCTGGACTGGTAATCAGCGACTGCCCAGAGCCAGGAACTAGCACAGTGCCTGTAATCAGCGACTGCCCAGAGCCAGGAACTAGCACAGTGCCTGTAATCAGCGACTGCCCAGAGCCAGGAACTAGCACAGTGCCTGTAATCAGCGACTGCCCAGAGCCAGGAACTAGCACAGTGCCTGTAATCAGCGACTGCCCAGAGCCAGGAACTAGCACAGTGCCTGTAATCAGCGACTGCCCAGAGCCAGGAACTAGCACAGTGCCTGTAATCAGCGACTGCCCAGAGCCAAAAACTAGCACAGTGCCTGTAATCAGCGACTGCCCAGAGCCAAAAACTAGCACAGTGCCTGTAATCAGCGACTGCCCAGAGCCAGGAACTAGCACAGTGCCTGTAATCAGCGACTGCCCAGAGCCAGCAACTAGCACCTGGACTGGTAATCACCGACTGCCTAGAGCCAGGAACTAGCACAGTGCCTGTAATCGGCGACTGCCCAGAGCCAGGCACTAGCACAGTGCCTGTAATCGGCGACTGCCCAGAGCCAGGCACTAGCACAGTGCCTGTAATCGGCGACTGCCCAGAGCCAGGCACTAGCACAGTGCCTGTAATCGGCGGCTGCCCAGAGCCAGGCACTAGCACAGTGCCTGTAATCGGCGGCTGCCCAGAGCCAGGCACTAGCACAGTGCCTGTAATCGGCGGCTGCCCAGAGCCAGGCACTAGCACAGTGCCTGTAATCGGCGACTGCCCAGAGCCAGGCACTAGCACAGTGCCTGTAATCGGCGACTGCCCAGAGCCAGGAACTAGCACAGTGCCTGTAATCGGCGACTGCCCAGAGGTCCTGATTCAGATCTGCATGCAAATGGCAGCTTTCCAGACACAGAGAGCTCTCCTACTGCGAGCAAGAACGTGTGTAAATGGTCACACGTCTACATTTGCTTAACCACCCCCCCATTACCTCCCCCCCAAACACTGACTCCCTGTCAATCACTCTGTGCGAGCTTGTTTGCATAACAATCTGTGTGTGTGCGTAATGGCTAACAATCGCTCAATCTGTGTAAATATTGACGGTTGCGTGCAGATCTGAATCAAACTCTTAGTCCATAACTAGTATAGTGCATGTGTCGATGAACATGCATCCCTACTAGAAGCTGCAATTGTCGTTCCACTATCAAATGTACTAAGTGTTCTCCACAAGGGGGGTTAAAAAATAAAGAAAAAAGCCCTTTTAGGCGAATTAACCTGTAAACAAAAACTTCATGACAATTGCTCACTTCACTTTGTATCCGTTTTAACTTTGCAAAATTCACAAGCGTTAAGGCTGGGTACAAAGGTATGAAGTTGTACGGGTGAACTTGCTAAATTCATAGTATATTATACACCTCTCCCCAACATACGGGCACATGAGGCTTGGATAAAATGAGCCGTGCCCTGCATCCAAGCAAACTGCCCCGTCTGCCCAGGAACCACCAGTTTTGAGTAAAATCTGCCTCTTTCAAGGTCTATGAATCGGGACAATTCCTTAAGGATGGGGACAGATATGGAGGTATGGTCATGCCGCAGGGGAGCTTGCAGAACACACCTTCATTGCTCTATTAAAAGCCAGGAGAAAAGTACAAGGTTTTGCCTTCTTGTACAATCATTGTATTTTGATGTCTGTGTGTACCAGCCTTATATGTTGTTGGTGAGCTATAAAGCCATATTATTAATCGTGGGATGCAGGTGAAAAGAGAGAACCGTTCACAGTAGCAGCCACCGACCGATAAGGAAAATGTACATACTAAGCAGCACTCTCTTACCTCCTCATGTGTTTGTTAGTACCTAGTCCTGGTTCAATATTTTGTTAATTTTTTCGATTGTAAAGATCTGCAGATTGGGTGTGATATAAAGTTTCGACAGTCATGGGTCAACACCAGATGGTCCACAGTACAGAAAGTCGACAGACAAAAGGTCGAAAAGTTCAAATGGTCTACACAAAAACAGTCGTGACGTTTTTTCTTTTCCTGCAATTTAACCCTATTCCTAACTAACCCACCCCCTCAGTGCCTAAACCTAATCGGCCCCACCTGCAGCCTAAAACGAACCCTCCCGCGAGTGGCCATTCGGACGCTGCGTCTTATGGTTGTGGCGTGCCACTGAAAGTATAAATATGGACTGCACGGTTGGCATAGCGGATAGCCTCGCAGCCCTGAGTTCAATTCCTGAGCAAGGCATTTTATGTGTGGAGTTTGTATTTTCTCTCAAAGTTTACGTGGTTTCTTCTGGGAGCACTGACTTCCCCAACACACCACAAAAACATACTGCGAGGTTAATTGACTTCTAAAGAAAAGAAAAAAAAAGTTCTCATATTTGTAAAATACAAATAAATAAAATATCTGGATATTATTTAGTCAAAATTAAGCCCATGTTTTATATACACAATCACATTTTAATACAGACAGTGAACATGAAAACAATTATGTGCAATGTGATTTGATCTCACCGTAGAGTCAAACCTATGTGGCCTTTCCACAATTACTGGCCTAAAACCGTATTAGTAATAATGTAACACCGTATTGATTGTCCGCTAGAGGTCTGGGAAATCCTGGCCCTGGGGACTCCTCAGTAGTCGGGGGTCCTAGTCAAGAAGCTGTAAAACAGCTTCTTCCGAAAATCAGTTAACTGGAGTAGAGGAACGAGCAGACAAAGTTTTGGGCATCCACTAGATGGCACAAATAATCTAATCTTGCTGATGTCATACAAAACCAATAATGGAAGGAAAAAAACACAGAGGAATGGGAGGGGGCTCTATATTTCATCCGGCTGAGCTGTCTGTGAGAGCTGTAGCAATTAAACCTCCTCCAGACCGCAGGAAGCGTTGGGAGAAGACAGAGTACCCAGGCAAGGTAGGATCCCTGTACTTGTGCATTTTGCAAGTCCTTTCAGGAAGATGCTGCTGAGACTGACAGATGGAGCTCTGAGCAAAGCATGTAGCTAGCTGGTCATCTGGACCAGTCACATCCGAGCTCCAGCACTTCCAAGCACTTTGCAACACGCTATCAGTGTAAGGACACGAGTATCATAGGACTGTTCTTAAATATTATTCAGTAATTATGAAGATAAAATGATGTTGCAGTTATATGTATTTAATAACCGGTAGTGTTTTAAGTCTTTGCAAAATAGTTTGTTTCCTCCGCATTGTATTGACTGTTTTCCATACTCCTCAACAGGTGCCCGTCTCCTCTCGGCATGTAACGGCAGCTGATACCTGTCCTCAAGCCGGAAGCCCTCTAAACCTTTAAGGTCCACTTCCCCGAAAAGCAATATGCCAGAGCAAAGCAATCACTACCAGGTGGTGGTGTTCGGTGCTGCAGGAGTTGGGAAAAGTTCCCTGGTTCTTCGTTTTGTACGGGGAACTTTTAGGGAAACCTATATCCCTACTATAGAAGATACCTACAGACAGGTCATCAGCTGCGATAAGAACGTCTGCACGTTACAGATCACAGACACTACCGGAAGTCACCAGTTTCCTGCCATGCAAAGGTTGTCCATCTCCAAAGGCCACGCGTTCATCTTGGTCTACTCGGTGACAAGCAGACAGTCCATGGAGGAACTTCAGCCAATATATGAGCAGATTTGCCAGATTAAAGGGGACACACAAAACATTCCAATCATGCTGGTCGGCAACAAGAGCGACGAGTCCTTGAGGGAGGTCCAGACCAGCGAAGGCAACAGTTTGGCCAACAAGTGGAAGTGTTCGTTCATGGAAACCTCTGCCAAACTTAACTACAATGTACAGGAACTGTTCCAAGAACTTCTACACTTGGAGAAGAGGAGAACTGTTAGTCTTCAGGTGGCCGGGAAAAAGTCCAAACAGCAGAAAAAGACAGAGAAGCTGAAGGGCAAATGCTCTATAATGTAGGATGACCTCGGACTAATGGACTCGCACCACGGCATGAGGCAAATTAATACCTTCTATTTTAAATGTCTAAGAAAGTCTGAACTTTTAGGTCAGGATACATTGTCGGGAAGCCGCGCCAGATTTCTGTGGTATTATGGTTACTATAACAACCATGTCCAGCCATCATATAAGATTAGAAGACAAGCTATCCACATCTATGTGCAACGTCATTTAGCAGTTGGTCATCTTCAATCATTTGTGCGTCTGAAAGCTAGCGCAAACACAAATGGAACCGGTTTTGGACCATTCCTGTATCCGTGATATGAAACGTGTTGGGGCACCTTTGACTGCAAACTACACAGATCTGTGGTGTCTGTGTCACATTTGCCTGCCGGGGTATTTGGAATCTAGGAAATGAGATGCTGCTGTAATTTAAACTTATTTATGTGTTCAACTTTTTTTTATGTTTTTGATTTTCTTTGTACTGATTTTAAATGCTTGTGTTTTTTTTGTTTTATATATTTGTTGTGCTATGTTCGTGGTTTAACTCGCCCTGTTTTGCTTCATCATCCTTTTTAATATGAAATTGAGAATAATTAAATGTTTCAGACACTCATTCTATGTGCTATAACTGTAAATGCTGGCAGCAGACTGTATAGGGGTTAAGCTATACATTGTGTTGCTAGAGCGAATTTTACTGGAAATAAAGAATTATTTCCCTTGTTTGTTGTGGGTGCAAATGTCCTTTTGTCAGGTTTATAGTTGGGGTTGTCATACCCCCTACATTGTTCTCAAACCATCATTTCATCATAAATCCTGCTCAGAACTCTGGGCCTGCTTCAGACCCGCTCGCAAACGGGTCGATGGTTGGCCAGTGCGCACGCGTGAGCGCAAAAAGCACTCGCAACAAACGGGGTGGCTGTCGATGTTGCTCGACAGCTCTTCCCGTTTTGTAGGCGGGGTGGGTGGGCAAACATTTGTGGGCGGCCCTACTGACATCACTCGTGATGTCAATAGGTGGACTTCCTGCTCTATTAGAGCAGGAAGTCCACTGGGGCTTGCGGCCACAAGACCTTACCGCAAGGGTTTTGTCGCAAGCCCGATGGTCGCGATGCGGGTGGTCATCCACAGCTATGTGAGCGGCCAGGAGGCCGCAAGTTAAAAAACAGGCGCCCACCCTGATTTAGAGCGAGCGCTTGCTTTTTGCTCTGAATCAGTGCCTCTGTGTATTGGTTGTTAGGGGAGATACCTATCTAGTACCCCTTTTCCACTAGATTGCCTGGTCGCACAATGAATTATGTTCACGCTTCCAACCCGGACACCACCCGGCTGAGACCCCTGCCAGACAGGCGACCCGACTTGGCACTATTGCTGGGTCGATGACTCCATCGGCATCGCGTGATGAGCCGACGCTTGGAGATGATCTCCTCTCCAAGATGATCTCATCTCCAAGCGCCGGCCGGCTCTTCCTATGCAGAGAACGGTACCCGGGTTGCATCGACTTCACGAGCCGGGATCGACTCGCGTTCAACCCTTCCCGTGACCAGGGTTGACATGTTGGCTTATTTCAACCCTGCCCTTTCACACAGCAAAATGACCTGGGTTACTGCGCCCTCACGTGCAAAAACCCGAGTTATTGGAGCTAGTGGCTTATGTTTGAGATTTTTGTTTTGTTTTTTTAAACACAAAGTCCGTCCTCCGTCAATTGCTACTGCATTCACTGTTTAAATAGGTGAAGATCTAATGCTGAAACAATCCCAACCTCCACCTATGGCAGTTTGTACTCCACAATAACAGAGTTCCCACAGATTAGATAACCGACCCCCCAACTCCCCAATTATACTTCTTAGAAAGTTATGGAAAAAAAAAAAATAGGACAGAATTTTTAGCAATTGTCACATATATGCATTCAACTATTGGGCTCAAATTTTAGATATTTGTTATGGAAATGTCCTAATTTTTCAGCTTCATACATTGATATTTATTGAAGATGAACATTTAAGCTGCATACACACACAATGTTTTTGTTACCAACGATTTTATGAACGATTTTCTGTCAGATTATCGGTCAGATTTTTTTAAAAGTGTAATGAATGATTTTTTTTTTGAACTACAAACGATTTTTGCATATTCCCTTACTGAAAATCGTTGAGTTGGTCAGTCTGACTGAACTACAAACGTGAACGCGCATGAACGATAATCGTTCATCATTTTAACTCAGAAAGTGAATGATTTTTTCAACGATTGAACGATAAATGATATCGTTATTGAGAATCGTTAAAAAAATCGTTGTGTGTGTATGCACCTTTTAAAATTCAAAATGCTGTGTTACAATCAAATTCAGTAAGCGGGACATGATGAGGAGGGATCCGTTAAAAATCCCGACAGTCGGGATGCCAGTGCTTAGGATGCTGGCGCCAGAATCCCGACACCTGTCAGAATACCAGCGCCGGCATCCTGATGGTAAGTAGCGGGCTTAGGAGGAGGGATGGGGTTAGGGTTAGGCACTAGGGGCAAGGGTTAGTGTTAGGCACTAAAGGGGGAGTTTAGGTTTAGGCACTAGAGGGGGACGGGTAGGGAGAGAGGGAGGGTTAGGATACTGACTGACTAGTGTCGGTAGCCTAACCCTGTCAGGATGACAGCATTGGGATTCTGACCGCTGGCATTTCCGGCATTTGGGAGCAAATTGCTGATTGTCATTTGCTTTCATTCCTTACCAGATTTTCATTCCAACCAATCAACTAGTTGGATGGTTGGACAGAAAATCTTTACGTGTGTATGCAGCTTAAGTGATTTTTTAATGCTTGCAAACTTGCAATAAATGACAAGAGGTGTAGTAACTCCTTTTTTTTGGGGACTGCGCAAAGTGTGTTAATGAGAAGAATTCAATAGAAGTATTTTTGGTGACTTTGGGGTATATGTGATAGTTGCTGGCATAGGCAAGTTTCTGGTGAGCCTGCCCAATGTTTTAAAGGGGCAATCATTTAAACGGCAAAACCAGTTTGGTTTTGCCATTGAAATTATTACCCCTTTAAAACATCAGACTGAGTCACCGGGAACTTACCGATGCTGGCATCATGCAGGCTGTTATATTTACCCCTTTGCCTGTTTTTCCTCACCCAAGGCCCATTTACTAAAAGGAATTCCCCATCAATCTGCAAACTCGCTGAAAATGAAGGGGTTAAATATAGAGATTCCTTTTTATTTGTTCTGTACAATTTTGCACAAATGCATTATGGCAGCCAGAGGCGTAGCCAAAAAATGTCTGTGTTCCAGGGCAAAATTTAGCAGGCGAGCGCCATCGTAAAGTTCTGATTCATCCTCAATCAGTGTCCAACAGGGCAGAGTACCACCCTCATTAATAGCAATCTGGTGCGTTAGGCTGAATGGTAGACACAGCCAATTTATCAGATCATTGTCCATATTATATCATTATAGAGATAAATATTTTCTGTGCTAAGACCCAGGTGTAGCTAAAAATCAGAAAGGATCCCGCAACATCCCCATAAATAGTATACGACACAAAGGTAAGTGAATAAGCGCTCTCAATATTGGGATATACAATCAGAAAACTGGACGGAAAATCAGCAGACTTTGTATTCATCCCAAATCAAGCAAATCTTCATTCCTTCAGGAATATGCCCTTGAAAACCGGTTCCAACATCACTTGAACCTCAAAGAGATCAGAGATGGAAACTTCCCATAGTGTAAAACTGTATTTTTAATTTATACACATAGGGGGTCATTCAGACCCACTCGCGAGCGGCAGTCCGCTCGCAAGTGGGTCGATGTTCCCCACTGCGCATGCGCACGACGGAGGGAGCTCCGTCGTTCGCATGCGCGAGACCCGGCGAGCGAAGGACTTTCCATCGCTCCGGGTCTTGCACCAAAGGGGGCGTGCTGTCGATGTTGATTGACAGCACGCCTCCTTTGGTGGGCGTTCCGTGGGCGTGCCTCCCAGACGGAGGCGTTACTATGGGAACGCCTACCGTCTGAAGCCGGCCCCACTGACATCACTAGTGATGTCAGTGGGAGTGATTTTGGCTCTGATAGAGCCAAAATCACTCCTGGCCTTGTGGTTGAGAAACCCGACCACAGGGTTTCTCTCGCAAGTCCGATGGTCGCGATGGTCACGACCATCGCGACCATCTTGTTGGACGCTCGTATATGCTGTGGGTGGTGAACCACAGCTATACGAGCTTCCAGGGGGACGCTCCATTTTAATGGAGGTGGGCCCTGATTCAGAGCGAGCGCTGTGGTCAGAGCCTTAGACAACATTTAAAACCTAGATTTGAATTCCACCAATAAAAATGACCGCGTACCAGTTAAAAAAAGCATGATGGGGTAAATTCTGGGTTTTACAGCACCTCCTGGCTTCAGATGGTTAACCTTCCAAGGGTCCCCAATGATGGTGGTCTTCTTATTCCACCGACGCGTTTCAACTGTGTCCAGTCTTTATCAAGGTGTATGAATACATGGTGGAGAGGCCCTATTGAAACCCCTTTAGCCAATCCCAGGCCTTTGGAGGCGGGTCCTTAATTAAATTTATAATACCTTCTAATACTTCTAATGATACAACACATATATATTTCAAAAAGAGATCAAGATTTATTACCTTTAAAATTAGCGCTTGCATAATTAAAATAAATCTTGAAGTACGGTGTAACACTACAAAAACTGTGACTTTACGTCACTTCCGGTTGGCTTCGCGATATAATACCCATTCTGGAAAGGATTCAATATGTCCCATTTACCCAACAGGGGATTAACCTAGATCCCCTTTCTCAGTGGGGAATAACTCAAATTTAATCTAACCCATCTTGAAGATGATGAGACACCACTGGTCTCTCTTCTGTGACCGGATGTAAATACTCCGTCACTTCCGGTTCCAGTGGGTCTCGCTGTGGAATGCACAAAGGGTTCCAAAATGTAGACACATCACTTCCGGATAAATCAATGGACCGCCAACTTGCACTCCAAAATCAATGTGCAAAACAGTGCATGCTCAGAATAAATATTGACCTCTTCAGATTACAATCCATAAATAGGCAATATAAAACAAAGTTCTCAAAAATCGAATATATCAAGTAAACAATACATATACTGTATATGGAGATGGAGTAAACTTTTGCAACAATAAAAATTTCCACTCATCGTTGCCTGAATGAATTTTGCATCCAGTCCTATGAAGTTTGCAGATTACGGCACATTTGGTCCCTTGGGACAGGGTCCTCTGTGCTGCCGGGACCCATGAGCTGCGATGACTGTAGTTAAGCCTTTGCATGCAGCTAGATTTTATAATCATGTTTCCAGTGTGCGCACCCCACCAGCTGAATTGTATATCAGACAACACAACAGGCAGAGCTGGGAGATATCCGAATGGTTATTTTTTAAGATGCATTCACACATAACGATGTTAATATACAACGATTTTCATTCAGATTTTCCCTTGAAAAAGTGAACGAAAATCGTTTAGAAAAATCCTTGGTTACTAAATTAATGAGCGATTTTTTTCAACGATTTTCATGAACGTAAACATAAACATGCATACAGTGAATGGACATCGTTCATTCTGTACAACTTGAACAATTTTCTGAACCAAAATCGTTCTGTTGGACAGTCAGAATGGATGATAAACTACAAATGGGAGGGCTCTTGAATGATTATCGTTCATTGTTCACCCCCCAAAAATTAAAGATTTTTAAAATGATTTAACGATAACGACATCGTTATAGTTAAATCGTTAAAAAAATCTTTTAGTGTGTACGCACCTTTAGTCGTTAATTTAAAGGGGTCTATTTATAAAATAATATTTGCAGGGATACCAGGAACCATTAGTCCCTCCTAATGAAGGAGGGACTGCACAGATAATTCCAATTTCTGCTGTGACCCCCTCAGTTTCCTGCAGTAGACGCAGCCCCCATAGGTATCTATGGGGGATGTAAAAGCTGCCAGATTTACCAAGCTCCGGAATGCTTTGCTGGATGCATTTTCTTTACGATATTTAAGTACCGCTGTGTGCATCACACCTGTAATTAATCACATAATATCGCCGGAACCGTAGCGCACGACGGTTCTTTCAATATTGTTAAAATGTATAAACCTCAGGGAAAAGCATGAGTCCAGCAGGAGGGGATCATTTCAGACCCCTCCTGTGGCTCTCTCCTATTCCCCTGCTCTCCCCAGCTTTGCAAGTCAGACATCGCCGTGACAGCTCTTTTCCGCAACTGTTGTTCTGGATGAACTTCTCTTAGTACATTCCGCTGAAAAATAATTTCTTATTACTTTACGGCCGGATAATTGATACATCGACCCCTAAAACTTTTAATCCAAGTCCAGTGCAGAGTTATAATGTCGTCCAGCAGATGACATTATCATGAGATGGTTTTCTCTTTTAATCAGATGTATTATTATAAGTGTCCTTCACACTGGCCTTTCCTGGCTCCCACGCCGAGCTGCTCTAACACTGTTGAATCACCGTCACTCACCGAATGTGCCCTCTTGAAAAGACCCTCTCTCACGCTGATACGAATGCATCCCCTTCCCACCACTAGTGACTCAGCCCCTCCAACTCTTGTGTGTGATAGTTCAGTGTCCTTCCCCCAGGTCTAGGCAATTATTTTACTGAACACATGTGAAAATCCCAATCACAAAACAAGCCTGTATCCCCCTGAGGAGAGGCTGGGTGCAGGGGGAGCGTGGAAGGAGGTAATCGTCATTGCTATAGCAATACGTTTAGCAGTAGCTGAGTTATGATGGGAGGCATTACATCTCTACTAATTATTGTCATTAGGTACCAAGCATCATCATCTTCTGCTGCTAGAATACAGAAAGATGCCGCTTAATGACCTAATTAACTGTTGTTCTTGTGATGCAGAGGAACTTACACCCCGAACAGATAGATATGTCATAGAGCAGGATAAACAGTGTTATCATAACTTTTCCACTATAATGATGGACAATTACAACATCAATCCAAACTTGACTAGCACCCCCCCTCGGAAGTCGTGGGAGGCTCCCAATTTTTCTGGTAACCCCCCCGCACCGCGGGAGGGTAGGCACTTCTCCCGCTTTCTGTTCACTTCCTAGTGAAGTGGCTAGAATGGAGCGAATTTTACAGTGTATCGGCTGGTCTGCGTCTTGGGGGCGGGGCCTAATTACGCTGTTCTATGAGAATCGTGTCATTAGGCCCTGCCCCCTCTTGTAAATATCCGGCGGTCGCGGGGCTTAATGAGATGATCCGGCTAGCCCCGCCCCAACTCCGCCCACCTGCTTCTCCTCCCCCCAGGCTTCTCCCGGGGAGGAGAAATCAAAAGTCGGCAACCCTGCATAGATCACTATATATATATATATATATATATATGTTATTTATTTATTTTTTACAGAATAATGGTGTTTATGGAGTTGAGCGATTAACAGTAAACTGCGCATGCATATAAGCCACAATGCGCATGCGTCAGTGTACATTGCCATGGTGGCTCGAAGTGACTTTTTACTCACAGTGCGATTGACAGTCAGGGAGCATTTGGGGGAGGCAACAGGAAGTGGCGGTAATGGATGCAGGAGTGTCGCAACCGTTTCAGGGGCGCAATACATCCTGCACGCAAGAAATACAGCTCCGGTGTCTAAATTCCCGCGGCCATTTTGCGGGATCATTGTTCTGCGCACGATGCTGCATCTTTGTACGCGGATGTTGCCCCATTCTGCGCAGATGCACGGATTTGCAAAGCCGCAAGGGGGGGGTCAACACATCGCCCGGTGTCTGCGACATTTGTATATTTTTGCAGAGCATCTGAGAACACACTTGTGGCAGAGGCATTAGCTAGAGAAGATTGTGAATGAGACACAATATGTGTTACAGCTAAACGTTGTGTACTTCCATTAATGCTTATAGGTTACACTATTACAGCGCAGGTAATCAGAGCAATCTTCTCTAGCTCTTAGTAGGTTATATAAGGAACATAGCACCCACTCAGAGTCTGCTGATACCAGATAGGCGGAGCAGGCCCGGCGACAGGGGGGGACTAGGGGCACACCTGTGCCGGGCCCGGAGGTTCTGAGAGGCCCTGAGAGCTCAGGGCAGTGGCGTAACTACGGAGGGTGCAGGGTGTGCGGTTGCTATGGGGCCTGGCGGCTTAAGGGGCTCGCCGGCCCAGCGATCGCACCACTTGCAACCTCCATTTGCCGGGCGCCCGCTGAGATTGTGTTACCAGAAGGCGCCCGGCTCCTTCTCTCCCGCACCAGCGGCAGCCGGAGGACGGAGCTCACTCCTGAGCTCCGGCTTCCAGGTCCCACAGTGCACTATGGGAGTGACGTCATCACGTCACTCCCATAGTTCCGAGGAGCGGGCGCCGGGGACGGACGGCAGCAGGCACTGGAGCGGGGTTTAGGGTAAGTATTATTTTTTTCTTGTGTGTGTATGTCGGTGGGGGGCTTACTACTGGGGGGCATAATATGGGGGCACTACAGGGGCCTGCCTTACTACAGGGGGCATAATATGGGACCACTACAGGGGGCATTACAGGGGCCTTACTACTGGGGACATAATATGGGGGCACTACAGGGGCCTTACTACTGGGGACATAATATAGGGGCACTACAGGGGCCTTACTACTGGGGCATAATATGGGGGCATTACAGGGGCATTACTACTGGGGGGCACTACAGGGGGCATTACAGGGGCCTTACTACTGGTGACATAATATGGGGGCACTACAGGGGGCATTACAGGGGCCTTATTACTGGGGACATAATATGGGGGCACTACAGGGGCATTACTACTGGGGCATAATATGGTGGCATTACTACTGGGGGCCCAGAAATATCTGTGTAACGGGCCCCAAGATTTCTGTTGCCGGCCCTGAGGCGGAGATAGGTAACCTAGTCAGTGTAACACAGTGATTTATACACATGTATGAGTAAATACCTCATACGTAGATTTATGACTTTTTTTTCAAGTAAAGTTTCATATCGTGAGGTCTAGTTAATAAACTAATTCTGACCTTAACACATTAAGGGGCCTATTTATCACAATATGGATTTCAGATGCGGTTGTGATGCGATAAATGTGACTAAGTGCTTGTTGCGATGTTAGAAAATATCACATGAATGCATTAAAATTTGCAATTCCGGGACAGAGCTTGTGAGAACGATTGCTGATACCCCGCTGTGTCCAATTCTGAATCAGCCTCTTAGGGGCTTATTCAGCTAGGCGCATCCCCAGGGGGATAGCTCCGGGTTTTCATAGATTCCAAGTATACTGTTGGAACTATTGGTTTCCCCGCACGTGAAACCCCAGACGCAGCATTTAACGTGTCTTTTCCTCGCTGCTTCTGAGGCTGTGAGGAAAAATCAGCGTTACGCTCGGGGAAGCAGGACCTATTTCAATAGGTCCTGGCTGTCAATTAGCCGCTGAGTTTAATTGAGTATAATAAGGGGCCATGTTGAAGCATCTATAGTTAATCCTAAATACAGGAGAACTGTAAGATGTGGTACTTACTTTAGGGACCTTTAAAAAAATAGTAGGCTGGGTGCAGTGGTACAACAGCACAAGCAACTGTCAATCACATGGACAGCAGGGAGCCAGGGCAGTGACGTTAGCAGAGGGTGAATGCGTCAGTGTATCATTTTTCTCTCTCTTTTCCGCAACACTACTTATTCCCCCGTCTTGACACTCACGCATTATATCTATTTTATCACCATTTTTTTCTTTTCTTTTTTTTTATTATTTTTATATTTATTTATATTCATTTCCAAATTTTATTTGTCCTATCATCACCTCATTTTTATTCTTGAACTTACTATCAATATTTATAGTTATACCAATAATTGAAGCAATACCTTTTTTAAACATAACTTTTATCCATGTGCTTGCCGCTCTATAATGACAATTTCCGGAACTGAACTTCCGGTTTTCAATAAAGTTTTTACCCTATTTAAAGAGCAATAGCACATACAAGTATTATCCTTCACAAAGCACACTGAGCGGTGCGAAACGCGTTGGGTTTAGAGTGGAGCTACAAGCGGAGACACTAGCCGGAGCTAGAACAAGTCCGAGAGACCCCCGCGACAGCGGGCGCACTCCGTCTGATGTCATCATTAGGCACGGCGCCACGTGCTCAGCATATCGTCCGGAGGCTGCGGCAACTAAAGAAGAGACCTGGAACAGGGTAAGATAGGGACAGAACTCACATGTAACGGCTGTTACTTGCAGGACTGCCTGTCTATCTTCCGGAGCCCACTCCCCACATTGCTAAAAGGCTATAAACATACATCAGCACTATAAGTGCAAAATCGTTTTTAATTGCTTCAATTTCACTAGCAGAGTCACTTAGGCTGTAGATTAATTTACATACTTTTATTTTATCATTATTCTTATTTATATTTTTTTATTTTATTTATACTTTTCATTTTTTGATTTTACATTCATTTTATTCTTTTTCAGTTATTTTATTTATCGTTCTGATTATTTGACATATCTATTTCACTTCACCTCTCTATTTCTTTTCTTTTTCTCCATGAATCTAGATACTGCAATTTTCTTATCTACAGTATCTCTCAATCCCTATTCTTAGCGCTCAGTTTTATTTGTTGTATTTAAAATAGAGCAGTGGAATTGGAGCTAGGGATAGCCATCGAATGGGTCACCATCGATGGAGCCATCGGTACTTTACTTTGATGGTGGGAAATCATTGATGCAAAATCACTGATCGTTTGAGCCATCAATGAGCATCACTAGCTGGGGACACGTGAATGGTGCAGGATAATCAGAGAAGGGGACAGGGCTAAGCACTGTGCGTTGGGTGAAAAATTGCTGTGTCACCATCAGAGTTGTTGCCCATAGCAACCAATCAGATTCTAGCCATTATCTTCTAGAAGGTGCCATGCGTGAAAATCTTTGACAGGTGGCGGAACACTGATGGGAGTTGGCTAGTAGTTGCACGCAAATATGGGCCGCTCAGTGGGCATATTATGGGAGTCTCGCGGGTGTGTCAGCTGCTCACATAGTAGGCTGTACTTGATGGCGAAACTGCACCTTCATACGGTTGGTACAAGTTTCGATGGTGCGACTTATGTCGGCATATAAGGAAGCACCAATCAGTATTACAGCGCGCATGACCGCTAAATGTGGGGGTCTCAGACCTTGCACAATTGACTGCACTGATGGACACAAGGGAGGAAGTTTGTAGCAACATTTGCACAAAGTCGCTGAGTGGCCTTTTACATGTGACTCAGAATCAGGCCCAATAAGTGGGAGTGCGCAAACTATATGCTAAAGTGCAAATTTCCCGTTACCCGAGTAATGTAAACAGTACTGAAATCAAGTGCTAGAAAGGAGAAAGCATTAACAAACTGGCGCCACCTAGTGCAGAAAATCTTCCAAAAAAACACCAATGTGAACGAAATAAAAATATGCGATAAATATGGGTGTCCCCGTACCAAAAATAAATATAAATGTACTTATCTGATAATTCCTGAGACAGCAGATGAAAATATTTAAATATTTCCAGATAACTAATAGATGATCTCAAAGAGCTGGAAACCAGGAATCATGGCGCACCACGTACAGTACAGTAGAGCAAATACCATTTATTACACTAGACAAAAATGCAAATATACAATAGTTACACTCAAATATAGTTTATCTGAACAGAAATATAAGAGACTCCAAGTGCTTCTTAACCGCCATACACAGGATAAGGATATCAACGCGTTTCGTCTCTTCCGGAGTAACCTGTAGAGTACAAAAAAGTAAGGATATCCCAAAAAGTGTAATCTGGCAGCGCTAGGGGCAATATCTACTTTCCCATAAAGTTCCTCCTTCAACCTTGATCTTGCCCTGTCTAAACCCACCAGTCTGTACAATACCTAGAAGGCTGCAAGCCAATCAGATGAGACCTGTGGTGATTTAAGACTCTCTGCGACGTCTGCCGTGCGCTCACTTCTTGTATGATGTATTATATAGAAGCTGTGTTTTCAGGTGCAATTTTAAACTTCATATTAGTAAGCACTAAAAAAAAAAATGCTGATAGTCTATTATGGGAAAGGTGTTAATCCCAGCTCAGATTAAGTTTTCATCGTTCATTCAGAAATAAATCTTCATGGACAAGAGCCTTTAATAAGCAGGTAACCATAGCAACCTGCCCTTCAGATACAATGTAACACATTGAATTCTATTAGACATGTAAATGTCCCAAATAGAGTATTGGCTTTATGTGTGACACAGCTTCCATGTGTAAATGAATCAGTGACAGAGAATGTAATCTCCGCAGGACACCTGTCCTGTAGGAAGAAAAGGGCGGGAGGGAGAAGAGACATGCTGACCAGATAAGGCGAAGCTTTGATAGTGATGTGACTACCAAACACCCACACATTTAGTGACTCCGGGTTGCGATCAGCCTGGGGAACCTACAGTGGGCATACTGTGGAGGTCATATATGATGCTCACTATGGCCAAGGTGCACTTTAAAATGTTCGTGGGTAGCGCTGCGTTCTTCAATTTGCGCAATCTGTCTAGGTTTCCACCCAAGGCTTACACAGGAAGATGGCAGCCTTTGTAAAGCGATAGAAAGTTGCATCGGGCGATGAGTAATGTTGGGAGGAACGGTACGGAGTAGGTGCCGGCGCACTGGTGCGAGCGTCGCCTTGCAGGGGAAAAATTATTAAAAAGAGATACAGGGGTGTAGAGGCCACATTTTTAGGGATGCTCCCTGCTTTTTTTTTTTTTTAACAAATTTTGTATTGACAGATTGATAAAATAGTACATTACATAAATACTACACAAACAATACAATGTCAGGTAAACTAGACATGTTAGATATAGCAGAAAACAAATTTTAGAACAGTGAGACACTAACAAAAACCTATCTATACCGATGTTCCCTGCTTTGCTGAAGGTTACACGGCAGGGTTGGAAATTTAAAAAAAAACAACAAAAAAAAACCACCTTTTTTTGTTTAAACCACTTTTATTTTCACTCATGTTTTAATTAAAAAATATTCTGCATTATATTAAATACTGTGAAACTTTGCTATGTATTAGAAACAGCGAGTAACCATGTTTTAATGTTTTCTAACCAAGGTTGGAAAAAAAAATGTTGTTTTTTTTAACTGTTTTTATATTCTTCCAAACCTGTTGCACAGCCATTTCCATTCTGCAAAAAGGACATGGTATTATATATATATATATGTATATATATATATATATATATTATAATGTATATGTAATAAACCTCCCAAAAAGTGGAGATGTTGCCCAGAGCAACCAATTAGCTCATAGCTGTCATTCATCAAGGACATTCTATAAAATGATAGGTGGAAGCTGATTGGTTGCTATTTGTAACTTCTGCACTCTATAGGAGGCTGGATACATCCCCCGCTAAGGTTTGCACTAGCCCAGATCAGACCTTATCATTTACTTTTAATGGGACGTATTACAAAGGTGTCCAATGTAATAAAGACAGTGCCCCCCACCAATGTCCCCTCACTCTCCTCATTAATTTATACCATGAGTGAAGCTAAACCGGGCTGTATTTCAGCAGGTAAACAGAAACATCTCATTTCATTCAATAGTGGTAATAATATATTACACAGCCAAAATGCAGCGCTGAATCTGCACCAGGGGCGTATCTATAATAGGTGAAGGGTGTGCGGGGAACACGGGCCCCTGGGTCCAGGGGAGCCCCGCACTGCACACCCTGCGCCCATAGAATTACTTACCTCTCCGGAGTCCCATGTCGGCGCAGGGGTCCGGCGATGTAAAACGACTGGAAAATGGCCGCCGCAGCCATTTTCCCATCGTTTGCACATGAGCAGTACAGGGAAAATGGCCGCTACGGTCATTTTCCCGGTGACCAGCACATCCTCTATAGACTCTGGCGCACTCTAGTGTCCAGAGTCTATAACTCCAGCACTGGCCATGCACAGCTCAGTACGCTGCCGGCCGCCGGACAGAGAGGAGAGAGCCTGTGTCGGAGACTGCACACGGGCCCCCTCCTCTCTAGAAACGCCCCTGATATGCACCCATTGCCTCTTCTGTTTAGTACTTCAGTAAATGCGGAGAGGGTGATAGAGAGGGGAATTTCTTACATGTGATCTAAATTTATTGTAAAAATACATTTGATAATACAGTGGCATTATAAGGGGGGTGTGGGCCACACCGAGTGTCAGCCTCGGAGGGGGTGACACCAAAATGGAGGCTTCTGTGCAGTGACAGGAGCCGGGTGCTGCAATGTGACATTCTTCCCTTTTAGTTTAGGCCACTTCGACCTTATCAGGCGCGACCGAGTGTCACCAGACCCGATGACACCGCTGTTAATATAGGAATTTAAATTGCATAAAATAAAACACATCAGCAATAAGTAATTATGCTGGCCAATAATTTTCCGATCTGAATGAGATTAAACCAGGATTTCCCAGAATCAGTCCTTAACAGTCCAGGTTTTAAGGCTATCCATGCTTGTGCACAGATGGTAAATTATAATCAATTGACTGAGGTAATAATTATGTGTGCCTGTGCTCAGGGACGGACTGGAACTCTAAATCAGCCCTGGCATTCAACTCTGTGCACTCACGTAAAAGGGGGCGTGGCCTCGTCTCACAGGGCGTGGTTACAACTCAAGGAGGCATCTGAACTGCTCGCAGTGCTTCCGCTATAACTGCGAGCAGTTCAGACTAAAAGACAACCAAGTGACGTGGTCGATGACGCTCCTTTACTAATTATGCACTCCCATTAATCGCCCTTTTGACCGTTTGGCACGCCTGCGTTCGGATCTCCACTCCCCCGTTTTCAAGCACCTCCCCTGTTACCACCCACAAACGGTACATTCTGTCAATCATATTAGCAGCCCCTCGCTGTTTTGAGAGCGCACGATTTCCGACCGCAATGACTGGTTGGCGCATGCGCATTACGACCCATACGCATGCGCAGTTGTGCGAACATCGCTCAGAGCGAACGAGCAGCCGCTTACGAGCGGCTCTGAATCAGGCCCAGAGCGCGGAGAGGTGGAGTTGCTCGGCCAGGCTTTCAAACCAGATCGGGCCCTTCTGGCATTTGTCAGATGGCCAGTTCGGCCCTGCCTGTGCTTATGCATTGCATATGCTTAAAACCTGGACTGTTAGGGTGCCTTAAGCACTGAGTTTGGGAACCACAGGGTTAAACCATGTATAATACCACAGTGAATGGTCAGCTCTTACCCAGTTTTGCCCCATCTGATTATGTCGCTTGGACTTTGGTCTGAGCACCCAGATCATAGCTTGTACGACCAATTTATCAAGGCAAATTTCATTTTAAGCGATATTATATAATTCTATACAAACTTGCTTCCCACTCATTACTCATGGAGTCATTGCTGACAAGTGAGATATTGCTATGTCTACAGCATTTGAACATTTTCCTGGGCTGTGTCACCAGTCCATACCACAGACAAAATGACCTTCCACTCGCCCAGTATCCACACACACTGCCAGGTGTTTTATTTCGAGTCAGACAGGGCCGTAGTAAGCAGGCCCCGGCCCCAGTACTATTTAGTGGGCAGGGCCAAATCATGGGAGGAGTGGCCACGCCCACTTAGAAAAAACCCTAGCCCCCTCAGCCCGGCGCAAATCCAGGGAGGGGAGGCGCGATCAGTGTGATCGCTCCCTCACCCCCAAGGGCAGAGGAGACAGCTGCTACTGCTCAATGGCAACAGTTTCCCTGTTCCCACGGCAACCCAGCACACAGCAGCGTGTGCTGGGCTGCTGACAGGTAAGAGCAGGGCCGATGAGAGCCTGGAGGGGGCATGGCCTAATTGAGGGAGGTGTGGCCACGCCCCCTTGAAAAAAAAAACATTGCTGTGCGCCGGGGAGGGGGGCGCCGTCAGCCCCCCAGCCCGGCGCTAAGCAGGGGGGGGGCACGATCAGTGTGGCCCCCCCCTGCCATAGGCCCCGGGCCTGGGTAAACTGTACCTGCTTCCCCCCCATCTCGGCGCCCATGGGTAAGAGGGAGGGGGGAAGGCGTCGGACCCGGGCCCCTCCAACAAGTCCAGATCCGGGTAATTAGTACCCTCTCAACGCCCATGGTCACAGACACATGCCTATAAGAGTGATAAAGTGGAGATTGATAAACTACCAACCAATCAGCTCCTACCTGTCAGATTACAGGATGTGTTTGAAAAATGACATTGAGCCCGATGCAGTTGTTTGCAAACTCAATGGTTTGCGCACGAGTCCGATGGTGGGTGGACCGCACATGCGCAGAATAAGTCCTGCGAGATCGAGGACAGGGAGGCGCAGACTGCGTTTCCAGATGCAGCTGCTGAGAAGATAGCGTCCATCTGCAGTTCAGTCCCATGATAATGAGACGTACATAGAGCTGGTACAATCAGCAACTGAAAGAGAATATTCAGTTAATTAGCTGGTTGCGCAGCACACAATATACCGATATACAACGTATGGTGACAAACACAGACCTCTTCAGTAAAAGGAGGATCACAAACAATCAGAACATCTACATTTACCAGCAATGCTGTTTTCCCCGGGTACTTTTTTCTTTTAAATCTCGCCTAAGACGCACATAATTACAGTCAGGTCCCTAGGGAAACACTAATTGCTCCGCTATTCACACAAGGCCAAACAGAATATTATCTCAACGGCCCCTGGCAGAGACATTTTCAGACATTTTCAGACAATTCCAGCGTAGTCTCTCAGTAATGAACCGCTGGCTGCAAGTCTGTAATTGGCATTTATCACATATATCTACTAATTCCACTTTATGCGAGAAAAGACAGATATAATAATAATAACAACATCATCTTCAGTTCTTCTAGTTATACACAGAGAAACCTGACTTATATGTTACAGAAGACTCCAGCTGGACCCTCCCCATAACTCCCAGCACAGTGGTGGGACATGGAATTTTTTGTTTCCCCCGTTTAACACGCCTGAGGCCCCCGCTCGGCTGATTTGAGCATGTGGGGGTCAGGACGTGCCCTGTTAATCCCCATTTGGGATTTTACTACACATGGAATGGAGAATCGGGATTCCTGGCCTGCCCTCCTCTGCGGGGCGCTGTGGAAGCGGCACCACCTGCCTGAACCCCCAAAAATGCAAATACCTAGGGGTATATATTTACTAAAGTGCGGGTTTTTTTTTAGTAGTGGTGTTGCTGCCCCTAGTAACCAATCAGATCAACATATCATTTATCTAGCACTTTCTAGAAGATAATAGCTAAGGGCAACAACTCCACTTCCATAAACCCGCACTTTTATTAAATATACCCCCTAGTTTTATAGTACATAGTTACGGCATCTATTCATATGTGTGACGACGGAATCGGTATGTAATGTCAGCTATTGGGAAGTCTCCTGTCACAATACCAACAGTGGCATCCCGAAGGTTGGTATCTTACCCTTCTCCCACTAACCCTCCCTTCTTGTAGCCTAACCCTAACCTAAGTCTCCTCCTTAGTGCCTAACCCCAAGCCCGCCCACCCCCCCCCAAAGGGTGCCTAAACCTATCATCCCCCGAAGAAACCTAACGCTAACCCCGCTATGTAACCTAAACCTAATCTCTCCCCCCCCCCCCCCACCCCCGCGGCTAACACTAAGGACCCCTGGAATGACTTAGGCCCTGATTCAGAGCCGGACGCTCTGACCAGAGCGCTCGCTCTGAATCAGGGCCCTCCTCCATTAAAATGGAGCGTCCTCCTGGACGCTCGTATAGCTGTGGGTCACTACCCACAGCATATACGAGCGTCTAAAAAGATGGTCACGATGGTCTTGACCATCGCGACCATCGGACTTGCAAGTGAAACCCTGCGGTCGGGTTTCCCAGCCACAAGCCCTGGAGTGATATTGGCTCTATCAGAGCCAAAATCACTCCCACTGACATCACTAGTGATGTCAGTGGGGCCGGCTTCAGACAGTAGGCGTTCCCATGGGAACGCCTCCGTCTGGCAGGCAGGCCCCCGGCACGCCCACCAAAGGGGGCGTGCTGTCAGTCACCATCGACAGCACGCCCCCTTTGGTGCGAGACTCCGATCGACGGATTCCCCGTCGCTCGCCGGGTCTCGCGCATGCGCACGACGGAGATCCCTCCGTCGTGCGCATGTGCAGTGGGGAACATCGACCCACTTGCGAGCGTACTGCCGCTTGCGAGTGGGTCTGAATGACCCCCTTAGTTCGGGCAGGCATCCTTCTGTGTTCCGGCGTCGGGATTAAGATAGGTGTCGGTATTTCAACGACTATCTTAAGTCCCTTGTCAGGCTTCAGCCGTCGGGATTTAGACCTGCGGCCTCGTCTCATATCTACATCCTGTGACAGCGATAAATGGATGTTTTATGCTGAATTACATCAACTCTGTAGAAAATTTAGAGCAAATGCTTTAACGGAAAGTTCAAGGTTTTTCCCCAATATCAGAACATCAGAGCCGATGCGATGAGCCACTTTGAAAAGCCAATTTAAACAGATTAGAGCATCCCAGTCATGGGAATAACCCTGCTGGGCCGCTCCTCGGGGTCGTTTACGGCAGCAATTACCACAGTGTCTGGTCATCTTTGAACATCTGAATTTTGTCTTTGATTAATTAAGTTAATTAATTCTTGGCAAAAGCTTTCGTTTTAGATTTCTTGCAGCAGTCCAAGAATTTCACCTCTATCGACGCCATACAAATGTCCTGTCCTTTATCTGTGGTGAGTACAGGATGGCAATGCTCAGCATCCCGACAGGGATGTAAGTATCCTAACCCTACCCCTACATCTAACCCTCCCTCCCCACAGCCTAAACCTAACCCTCCCTCCCCGCAGCCTAAACCTAAGCATCCCTCCCCGCAGCCTAAACCTAACCTCCCCCATCGCAACCTAAACCTAACCTTCCCTCCCCGCAGCCTAACCCTCCCTCCCCACAGCCTAAACCTAACCCTCCCTCCCCACAGCCTAAACCTAACCCTACCCCACACAGCATAAACCTAACCGCCCCCTCGCAGCCTAAACCTAACCCTCCCTCCCCACATTCTAAACCTAACCCACCCCGCACAGCCTAAACCTAACCCTCCCTCCCCGCAGCCTAAACCTAACCCTCCCCCCGCAGCCTAAACCTATCCCTCCCTCCCCACAGCCTAAATCTAACCCTACCCCCCCAGCCTAACCCTAAAACCCCTGCAGCCTAAACCTAACCCTCCCTCCCCACATCCTAAACCTAACCCACCCCCCTGCAGCCTAAACCTAACCCTCCCTCCCCACATCCTAAACCTAACCCACCCCCCCAGCAGCCTAAACCTAACCCTCCCTCCCTCCCCCGCAGCCTAAACCTAACCCTCCCTCCCCCGCAGCCTAAACCTAACCCTCCCTCCCCCGCAGCCTAAACCTAACCCTCCCTCCCCGCAGCCTAAACCTAACCCTCCCCCCAGCAGCCTAAACCTAACCCTCCCTCCCCGCAGCCTAAACCTAACCCTCCCTCCCCGCAGCCTAAATCTAACACCCCCCGCAGCCTAAACCTAACTCCCCCCACAGCCTAAACCAAACCCTCCCTCCCCGCAGCCTAAACCTAACCCCTCCCCCACAGCCTAAACCTAACCATCCCCCCACAGCCTAAACCTAACCCTCACCTCACAGCCTAAACCTAACCCTCCCTCCCCGCAGCCTAAACCTAACCCTCCCTCCCCGCACCCTAAACCTAACCCTCCCCCATCGCAACCTAAACCTAACCTTCCCTCCCCGCAGCCTAACCCTCCCTCCCCACAGCCTAAACCTAACCCTCCCTCCCCACAGCCTAAACCTAACCCTACCCCACACAGCATAAACCTAACCGCCCCCTCGCAGCCTAAACCCAACCCTCCCTCCCCACATTCTAAACCTAACCCCCCCCACAGCCTAAACCTAACCCTCCCTCCCCACATTCTAAACCTAACCCCCCCCCCCCACAGCCTAAACCTAACCCTCCCTCGCGCGGCGTAACGATGGAAGGTGGTCTGGCCCTTTAAATCTATTTCAGGTCGGTATGTGTGCCTGCAGGGGTGTATTTATGTCATAATTCCAGCATATACAGGACCAGCGATCACAGTAACCCATTATATGTGTCATACATAGTGTATTGTGTGTCAGAATTCCAGCATATACAGTTCCAGCGATCACAGTAACCCATTATATGTGTCATACATAGTGTATTGTGTGTCATAATTCCAGCATATACAGGACCAGTGATCACAGTAACCCATTATATGTGTCATACATAGTGTATTGTGTGTCATAACTCCAGTATATACAGGACCAGCGATCACAGTAACCCATTATATGTGTCATACATAGTGTATTGTGTGTCATAATTCCAGCATATACAGGACCAGTGATCACAGTAACCCATTATATGTCATACATAGTGTATTGTGTGTCATAATTCCAGCATATACAGGACCAGCGATCACAGTAAGCCATTAGATATGTCATACAAAGTGTATTGTGTCATAATTCCAGCATATACAGGACCAGCGATCACAGTAACCCATTATATGTGTTATACATAGTGTATTGTGTGTCATAATTCCAGCATATACAGGACCAGTGATCACAGTAACCCATTATATGTGTCATACATAGTGTATTGTGTGTCATATATCCAGCATATACAGGACCAGCGATCACAGTAACCCATTATATGTGTTATACATAGTGTATTGTGTGTCATAATTCCAGCATATACAGGACCAGTGATCACAGTAACCCACTATATGTGTCATACATAGTGTATTGTGTGTAATAATTCCAGCATATACAGGACCAGTGACCACAGTAATCCATTATATGTGTCATACATAGTGTATTGTGTGTCATAATTCCAGCATATACAGGACCAGTGATCACAGTAACCCATTATATGTGTCATACATAGTGTATTGTGTGTCATAATTCCAGCATATACAGGACCAGTGATCACAGTAACCCATTATATGTGTCATACATAGTGTATTGTGTGTCATAATTCCAGCATATACAGGATCAACGATCACAGTAACCCATTATATGTGTTATACATAGTGTATTGTGTGTCATAATTCCAGCATATACAGGACCAGTGATCACAGTAGCCCATTATATGTGACATACATAGTGTATTGTGTGTCATAATTCCAGCATATACAGGACCAGCGATCACAGTAACCCATTATATGTGTCATACATAGTGTATTGTGTCATAATTCCAGCATATACAGGACCAGTGATCACAGTAACCCATTATATGTGTCATACATAGTGTATTGTGTGTCATAATTCCAGCATATACAGGATCAACGATCACAGTAACACATTATATGTGTCATACATAGTGTATTGTGTGTCATAATTCCAGCATATACAGGACCAGAGATCACAATAACTCATTATATGTGTCATACAAAGTGTATTGTCTGTCATAATTCCAGCATATATAGGACCAGCGATCACAGTAACCCATTATATGTGTCATACAAAGTGTATTGTCTGTCATAATTCCAGCATATACAGGACCAGTGATCACAGTAACCCATTATATGTGTCATACAAAGTGTATTGTCTGTCATAATTCCAGCATATACAGGACCAGCGATCACAGTAACCCATTATATGTGTCATATATAGTGTATTGTGTGTCATAATTCCAGCATATACAGGACCAGCGATCACAGTAACCCATTATATGTGTCATACATAGTGTATTGTGTGTCATAATTCCAGCATATACAGGACCAGTGATCACAGTAACCCATTATATGTGTCATACATAGTGTATTGTGTCATAATTCCAGCATATACAGGATCAACGATCACAGTAACCCATTATATGTGTCATACATAGTGTATTGTGTCATAATTCCAGCATATACAGGACCAGTGATCACAGTAACCCATTATATGTGTCATACATAGTGTATTGTGTGTCATAATTCCAGCATATACAGGACCAGCGATCACAGTAACCCAGTATATGTGTCATACATAGTGTATTGTGTGTCATAACTCCAGTATATACAGGACCAGCGATCACAGTAACCCATTATATGTGTCATACATAGTGTATTGTGTGTCATAACTCCAGCATATACAGGACCAGCGATCACAGTAACCTATTATATGTGTCATACATAGTGTATTGTGTGTCATAATTCCAGCATATACAGGACCAGTGATCACAGTAACCCATTATATGTGTCATACATAGTGTATTGTGTGTCATAATTCCAGCATATACAGGACCAGCGATCACAGTAACCCATTATATGTGTCCTACATAGTGTATTGTGTGTCATAATTCCAGCATATACAGGACCAGTGATCACAGTAACCCATTATATGTGTCATACATAGTGTATTGTGTCATAATTCCAGCATATACAGGATCAACGATCACAGTAACCCATTATATGTGTCATACATAGTGTATTGTGTCATAATTCCAGCATATACAGGACCAGTGATCACAGTAACCCATTATATGTCATACATAGTGTATTGTGTGTCATAATTCCAGCATATACAGGACCAGCGATCACAGTAACCCATTATATGTGTCATACATAGTGTATTGTGTGTCATAATTCCAGCATATACAGGACCAGTGATCACAGTAACCCATTATATGTGTCATACATAGTGTATTGTGTGTCATAATTCCAGTATATACAGGACCAGTGATCACAGTAACCCATTATATGTGTCATACATAGTGTATTGTGTGTCATAATTCCAGCATATAGAGGACCAGTGATCACAGTAACCCATTATATGTGTCATACATAGTGTATTGTGTGTCATAATTCCAGCATATACAGGACCAGTGATCACAGTAACCCATTATATGTCATACATAGTGTATTGTGTGTCATAATTCCAGCATATACAGGACCAGTGATCACAGTAACCCATTATATGTGGCAGTAGAACCATCCTGTCTGAGCTGAATGTTTTTATGTCAGATGTGGGCATCATTACAGAGCATTGGAGCAAGTCCAGGAGCCTGGGGGAGCAGCAGTAGAACCTAGCACTGCCCTGGACATATGTACATATTGGTCTCGTTATGCACTTGATAGTGTATTATCATATGGTATTAATAATTAACCCTATTGATGGTCTATAGCAGTGCACCCCTAACAGTACATGTTTACCAGATCTCCTGGTTAGTGCACAAGTATATTCATTACCAGGGCCGTAGCTAGGGTAGTGTGGCTGGTGCCATGGCACAGGGCACCACCGGTCAGGGGGCGCTGTTTGGACCTGTCAAATTTCTGTTTATTATCATTCTTGCTTCTAGCTTCCTCTTATTTCATCCCCAGCATCTCCTGGCCTCTCCTAACTCTTCCTTGGCCCTTTCCCATGAAGCCATGGCCCTTTTGTGTGGGCATTATGGACCTCATTCAGACCCACTCGCAAGCGGGTCGATGTTTAGGCCCTGCGCACGCGCAGCGGCAGCACTGCGCGAGCGCAAGCTCCAGAGGGAGAGAAAAATTATCTTGCTCCGGAGCTCACTACAAAAGGGGCGGCGGTCGATGTTGATTGACAGCTCAACCCATTTTGTAGGCGTGGCGGGACGGTGGTTTCACAAGGAACGCTTGCCGTTTTGTGGGCAACCGCACTGACATCAGCAGTGATGTCAGTGGGGAGCTTCCTGCTCGATCGGAGCAGGAAGCTCCCTGGGGCTTGCGGTTGCCGAGACCCAACCTCAGGGTCTCGTCGCAAGCCCCGATGGTTGCGATGGTCTTCACCATCGCGACCATCAACCTGGTCGGTCGCTAAAGCTGTGGGTGGTAACCCACAGCTTAGCTAGCGACCAGGAGGCCGCACTTGAAAAGGGAAGCGGCCGCCCTCATTCAGAGCGACCGCTCGCATTTTGCGACCGCCTCTGAATGAGGGCCTGTGTCCCTTTGAAAAATGAGGGGGGCGCCAATGCTCTTTCTGGCACAGGGCACCAAAAAGTCTGTTCATTACTGGCTGACACATGTTAAAAGATCCACAGCTGATTATTGCTGATTATTTTATTTTTGACACTGAGAAGAACATGCAACACTAGTAACATTATATTATATTCAGCGGCGGCTCCTAGCCTCTTAGATGAGGGGGTCTGCCGCTGCTGAAAACGAGAGGGAGCAGGGAGGGTGTAATCACTCACCCGCCACCGCTTCTCCTGGCCGGGTCCCGGCAACTGCGCAATCGATCTGTCAGGCACCGGGACCGGCGCATGCCCACTAGCGGCGGGGAGCCACACATGCCATCGGCATCCAAAGGGTTGCATAGTCTGCAGCCCCTAGGAGCCGGTGAGGGCTGGAGAAACGGAGGAGAAGCGGTTTCCTCTTGGAAGCCACTCTCTGCTAATAGCAACCCGGACTGGCAGTCCCAGGGGGAGGAGACACCTCCCCCTGGGGCTGCCTGTGATGTATGGGACTGGCAGGTAACGCTTCCAATAGGAAGACACTGCCAGTCACACAGGGTAGAGTGTGGAGTCACGGACCGCACTGACTACACAGAGGCGGTGGATTCTACTGGGGGGGCTGCAGCCTCTAGGCAAAATCCGACACTGATTATATTATTATTTCTATTGTGGTCATTGTGTGGGCTGGGGGAGGGTCCAGGCAAACAGACTCCCCCCCCCTTGCGTTTGCCCATGTTCTGGGGGTGGTAACGGGGGGTGGTTAGAAAAGGCGTGCAGGCGTGTCTGGGTGTGTATAAGACATTGCCACCTCGAGTGCAGCATGACAGCTTTCTTCGGGTCAGGGGAGCTGTAGTGTTTGCGGCTGGTAAAACCTGCTTTACACGCTGCGTGACTGTCCGATATGCATCGATGGTGCCGATATTTACGCTGGTGCACGCCGTCGGACGGATTTGAGAAGGCAGCAGTGGGCGTCCCTATGCTGGCATCCACCACTTACATACAACAGCGAGAACATTGGTCACACATGGAATCTCTGAGTAACCCTACGCTGTCTCAGAATGAGAGTCTCACCTAAGACACCGGAGCCTCTGCAGCTGTGTACGAATTTGCAGAGATTCACTCCAGCACGCCCTAAAACCTGTCCCAGCAAAAGCTGACTACCTGTCACTCAATTTCCAGATAAATCTTCTCTGCGACAGCCGTCACTAAGGGTAGTGTGTCACTGGCCCATGCACAGTAGCATAAAATCGCTTCAGTGCGTCCGACATCGACATTGCATGCGTCTCTGAATGACGTCCATAATTATCTGGCACCTGTTGCAATTAAACCTGTTGCAATGAAGTGTGTTGCATGCTTGCTATGTGGATTTATACTGTAGCTCCCTATATATGGAATGGGTATGATATATGCGGCCGGCGGTTCGATTCCCATCAGCGGCAGCCCGACAGGAGCAGAGTGCGAAGCAGCGGAAGCCCGACAGCGCTGGAAATCCCGATCGTGGCTAGGTAAGTATCTGCTAACCTAACCTAACCCCCCTAACCCTAACCCTCCTTAGGGGTGCCTAACCCTAACTTCCCCCCCAAGTGCCTAACCCTAATCCCCCCTCTAAGTGCCTAACCCTAACCACCCCCTTCCCCGCTGACTAAACCTAAGTTCCCCGGGGGGGTGCCTAACCCTATGTCCCCCCCGGGGGTGCCTAACCCTAACCCTCCCTCCCCCTAGCCTAACCCTCCCGGGGGGGTGCCTAACCCTAAGTCCCCCCCGGGAGCCCTAAACCTAACCCTCCCCCCCCCGCGGCTGTCCGCTCGCGGCGCCCGGCATCACTACGATCGTGATGCCGGGCGCCGATCTCCCGGCGTCTGGGAAATGCGGGCGTCTACATCTAGATGCCCAGCATTTCACCCATGCCGGGATAAGACAGTCGGGAAGCCGGCTGCCGGTATTTAGGACTGCTTCCCCTATATATTCCCTGAATAGATCCGGCGCTGGAGCAAATGTACGTGGCCCATTATCTGCCCTTGTTTCTGCTGCAGGCTGGAGCCTGCGAAAGCTCATTTCTCTTCTCATGTGAACTTGGAGCATCACCCGTTGCCTGGAGATTTGTTATTCCTCTTACACAATGCAATTAATGACATCCCCAGAGTCCTAGATAGAACGCACTGCTCCGAAAATGCATCTAATGGGATAATCTATAGCTGAATGAGGGTCTGCAAAGAAGGATAACACTAAGTAAAGAGAATCGTTATTTGAATTAGTGATTAACTCCTGGATTGCCGTACATGGGTAGCTTAAAGACATTTGACTGGTTGCAAATCTGATGTTAGCTAGCCAGTTAGCTTGATATGTGTGCCCCCCCAACCACAACCCATTTATAACATTTAAATTAGCAACTGCATTAAACATTTACAGTTGTGACCAACTGGGCGTACTCAGTGGCGGAAGATCAACACCGCAACATGGAGGAAATACCTTCGTCCCCCATTTTTTACTGGTAACAATATTAGAAATGAACCTCTATATACCCCTGCCTATACCTTCTGAAAACCTTCCTATAAACCTCTAAACACAACGCTAATTGCATACGCAGTATGACCGCAAATAAAGACAGGAGTGGAATCTGTGGTTCCAACACACAAGTATTATTCAGGTAAAAGTACAGTCAGTTACACGCAATCTATACATACATAATTTAGGCGTAAAAAGGAAATAATACAGACCCAAGTACAGTATACATAAGCTGCGCCTCCGGACCCAGAGATAGACCTCAGACTAGAGACCCCTAGTACATACAACCTTCAGCATGGACTCCTAAACCAGTATATGGGCACATGTATTTATTCCCCCCAGGCTAAAGCAGGACAAAGGGGAAATTTCCTGCTGATATCATTGGTTCCCAGAGGAGAAGCATATGTTACGGCACATTTAACAGGTTGTTTCAAATAGACTTTCCCTGCCTCTAACAGCCGGAGTCTTTCTAGTAACGCCTCCTGTAACATTTCATCAGCTAAACATTTTGTTGTTTGTAAGTTCTGTGATCCGTAACTTGAGTTTGCATGATGCGATCTCTCCACCGATAACACCGGGATGCTGTAAAAAGCGTATGCATCAGAACGAGACCAAACACACCTTGCTTATCATGTATAATACCTTAGTTATCAAAAACCTTTATTTCTTAGCATTTAAACTAACTTAACCAACTTGAATCATACATTTTGATGCTTATGGAACCTTATGTGTGAATATGAAATGTGTGAGTATTCGGGGTTTGATATAAAGACATATTTAATGTGTGTGTGAGGATAAGTGCCTTGTCTCTAACATTTTAGCATGCTGGGCCAGATAGTTCTACATCTCCTGTCAGCAGGCCCTCCCACCTTTCCTGTGTCATTGCAGGAAGCTTGCTTATTTATTCTAGCCAGACCACCCGTAGTGAACAAACACTATGCAGGAAACTTATCTACCCAAGCCAGTTGTCACCTGGCCACTTGCTTCATATGATAATGGTCACAGATGCCTTCGCATGATGCTAATGGTATTATCGCCACATGTACTAAAATGTGAGTTTATCTAAAATGGCGCTTAGGCGGCCATTCGCAAAATGGCGTCTTGCGATCGCATTTCTAAAATGGAGTCTTGCGGCCAGTCGCAAGATGGCGTCGCTGTGATTGAATTTTAAACTGAACTTGTCTTACTCAATTATTCAGCTTCGACAGTCCACCCTTTGATAGCAAACAACATGCTATCACAATCTGTTATATAAATTTATTTTAGGCTTACATTTACATATTATTTAGTGTTATTCTGGGATGGCACAAGGTGTTCCTTAATCCATCAATAATGTGTCTCTGGGTGGGGACATAAAACTACTATTATACGCACACCGCGGATCTTGGGAGATCATGTGACAGGTGTGGGAATGCACCAGTCTTATAACAGCAGTCTTGAAGGGGAATTTGAGACTTTACATTATCTGAGGTGTTCTATAAATAACATTTAAATAATATCTTCTATGCATGTCTAAATATTATACATTTAAATGATGGTACTTCCTAGCTCAGGGTTGTAATGCAGTTCTGTATCTACCTCGGTATACATATTATCATTTCTGACCACCATCATAATTTCATTCTTTTGTTTTACTCTACTTTTACATTTTCCACACTTCAACACAATAGGAACACACCGGACGCATATGCCAATTATTATGATGACAATCAGTATAAGGATCAAGAATTTGCCTATGCTGGCGATCACTTCCTGGACCCATTCCCCTAGACCCGAGAACCATTTAACTGGGTTCAGCCATGACACCCATCCTTCTATCTTTTCCCCTGCTTCAGCCACTGATGCGTTATGGTTCTTACGAAATTCCCACTTTAGCTGTAGAATCTCATCCATCTTCTGGTCTATCACCTCCTTAGGGTCGCTGGTATCATTGGTGACATAAGTGCAACATTTTACTCCAAATTGGGTGGCTAACGTTACGCAATACCCTCCAATAACAGCGGTTAAATAATTCAACACTAGCCTGTGTTGCACTAGTTCTTTCTTGTACGCTTGCAATTCTCTCCCCGTGTACCTGAATGTGTCATCGTACATCTCGGTGATATTATCTATTAATTTAGCAAGTTCCTGGATATATCTAAAATTTTATGTACCCCTAGCAATTCTGGTGGGATCCAGGGCGACTAAAACTTGGAAGCCAGTTGTCTCACTGATTAACTGAGCGGCTTTATGCATATCACCAGGTATCATATTTCTCTTGCCTCTGTGTTCATATTGCGTGTGAAGATATGGTGACGGTGTGTTTTTATGTATTCCCAACATTTCAACATGTGTGAGGGTCATAACTTCTGGGACTACTCTTCCCAGATAACACAAACCTTCGGAACTCGGGGAGAGCCATTTATACGCTTTTCTTCCAGATATAAAATATACATTATCAGGGAGAACATAAGGAATAGTATGCATCATTATCATTAAACACATTTCTCTTGCAAACAATCCTATCTCAGGCTCTTCCATTTGGTATATGCAAGTTTCGGGTTGTATTATTTTAGCACAATAACCATCTGGTACTTTACCAATCATTTCTTTGGTGGAAATCAATGTATACCGGTACCTAAAATGTTTCCCACTTGATTTAATTGAGTGTAACAGATCATAGTTTATGGACTTATTATCAGCTCTTTGTGAGAAGGTCATCGTCTGGTTATTCCCAGTCACTTCCCAACCTCCGGGTTTATTGGGGTTGGTTATGTTTCAACACAAAAGTGATCTATCTACTTGGAATTGATAGAGTTTGAAATGAGGTGGTTTGGATGAGAGGAATTTTCCATCCAAAGTTTTCCCTTTTTGTAAATCTAAAATTTCCGTGGTATTCAGCGGAAATGGCACCAACCCTACATTATGCTGTCCCTGTGGCACATGTGAACACACCCAGCAATCAGTTTGATTTAACACTTTGCCTACCATGCTGTGATAATCCTCTAAAGGATACCCTCCCCAGTACGGGTTATATTTAGGTTGGCACCGTTGGATACAGTCCTCATCAACTAGGGACCCACAAAACTCACAAATACAGGAATCTTCAGACGATAAACCTCCACACCTTCCCCGAGTATCCGGAATGACAGCTCTCTTAACAATAACAGTACTAAGATTGGTCCCTGATTGGCATTGCACTCCTCCTTTCTCCACTCCATCAGCACTGCCATCAGCTCCTGTTTCCTCAATCGGTCCCCCATCACAGACACTGGATATTCCCGAACTGACCAGGATGGTGAACACTCTGAAAGAGAATATGAGAATGAACACAGCAGGCCTGTCCATTTTAACAACAAGTCCTGCAAAATTTCTCTCAGTTCAGGTATCTCACTACGACCTTTTCAATCCTCCCGGAACAAGTTCGCGAGCGACAGGTCCACACTATCAGCCTTGTCTCCGCCTTGTTTCTCCACCGGTTGATTGACCTGTTTGCAGTGAGTGGAATGGACCCAGGTATCTCTCTCGGCCACCTTCAAAGATGTAGTACTCGTCAGCAGCATCTGGTATGGACCTTCCCACCGATCAGTCAAACAACCTGAACGCAAGAAATTTCTGATCATTACATATTCTCCTGGTTCAACATCATGACAGTTAGTTTCAGGCATATCATTAGACAACAATTTCAATTTCTGCTGCTGTTGCTTTAACTGCCTACTCATTGATATAAGATACTTTACAGTTACCTCATTGTTACCCTTCAAGTCTTCCTGGGGACTTATAATCAAATGAGGTTGTCTGCCGAATAGTATTTCAAATGGGGACAGATTCAGAGGAAACCTAGGGGTGGTCCTTATGCTATGTAGGACCAAAGGTAACGCTTCTGGCCATCCTAGTCCAGTCTCTGCCATGATTTTACTTAGCTTATTTTTAATAGTCCCGTTCATCCTCTCTACCTTGGCACTGGCATTCGGTCGGTAGGGGGTGTGAAGTCGGCTATTAATACCCATCAGCTTACACATATTTTGAAAAACATCACCTGTGAAATGGGTACCCCTATCACTCTCAATGATTCTAGGGATACCGTACCTGCATACAAATTCCTGAACTATTTTCTTGGCAGTAAATGCAGCAGTATTAGTGGCCGCTGGGTAGGCCTCAACCCAGTTAGAAAATACGTCTGTGCACACTAGTACATACTTAAGGTTCCTGCAGGGTGGTAATTGGATGAAATCAATTTGTATCACCTGGAAAGGTCCATCAGTCGGAGGAATGTGGGACGGTTCAGTAGGGATCGCTTTCCCTATGTTCTTTCTCAAGCAGGTCAGACAGGACATTGCTATCTTCTCTGCTTGTGAAGAAAAACCTGGTGCGCACCAGTATGCCCTCACCAATTTGCACATACCCTGTTTGCCCAGGTGAGTCAGACCGTGTGCTGCCTCAGCCAGGCTGGGGTAATATGCCTTGGGGGCTACTGGCTTACCATGTCCGTCCCTCCAGAGCCCAGAGGACTCTTGCCCACACCCCTTGGACTTCCATATGGATTTTTCCTGAATTGAACACAAATTTTGCATCTCAATTAATTTCAGCATATCAATGGTTTGGAATGACATAATTGTTTCAATCGGGGAAGCCATTTTTAACCCTGCTGCCCATTTTGCAGCTTCATCAGCTCTGTTGTTGCCCAGTGACACCGGGTCATCCTCACATGTGTGGGCTTTGCATTTAATTACTGCCACTGCCTTGGGCAGTTGGATTGCTTCTAAGAGATGTTTTATGTGTCGGGTTGTGTGCAACTGGTGTGCCTGCTGCTGTCATAAAATTTCTCAGACGCCATAGAGCCCCAAAATCGTGCACCACCCCGAATGCGTACCTCAAGTCAGTGTAAATGTTAGCAGATTTGCCTGCTGCCAATTCACATGCTCTAGTCAGTGCTACTAACTCTGCCACCTGGGCTGAGTGAGGAGGACCGAGAGGTTTAGCTTCCATGATGTCTGTGTCATTTACAACAGCATAACCTGTACATAATTCACCTGTGTCTGTTTGTCTATGACAACTCCCATCCGTATAGAAAGTCACATCCACATTCTCTAAAGGTGTGTCATGTATGTCAGGTCTAGCAGTAAAGGTCTGATTCAGATATGTCATACAATCGTGAGTGTCATCATGTCTGCTGAACTCACCTCCCGCCAGCAACTCCTCTCCTTCCACCCTTTGTACATCATGTTGTACATATGGTAGGTATGTTGCTGGATTCAGCGTACTGCAACGTTTAACAGTAATATTTGCAGGAGCGATTAGGGCTACTTCCCATTTGGTGAACCTAGCCGAGGAGACGTGTCTGGTTTGAGCTGAGTTCAACAGTGCAGATACAGCATGGGGAGTGTAGACAATCATATCATGGCCCAATACTACGTCCTCACTTTTACTCACCAATAAAGCGGTAGCTGCTACACTTCTCAAACAGGTGGGGAGTGATCTTGCTACCGTGTCCAATTGGGCACTGTAGTATGCTACGGGCCTACTGGCATCACCATGTTTTTGTGTAAGGACACCTGCAGCACAAACATCGGCTTCCGTACAATATAAATCAAAAGGTTTTTCATAATCGGGTATTTTCAATGCAGGAGCTTTTGTCAGACTATCCTTAAGATTAAGAAAAGCCTGTTCTGATTCCCCAGTGTGTGTGACGCGATTGGGCTTTGAGGAAGAGACTAGTTCCTGTAAAGGCAAGGCCAAAATAGAAAAACCTGGGATCCACATTCGGCAATATCCACACATTCCCAAGAAGGTACGAATTTGCTGTTGATACTGCGGCAGTGTCATGTTTTGTGTGGCCTGGATTCTATCATTTGTGAGATGTCGCAACCCCTGGGTTAGGCGGTGTCCCAAATATTTTACTCTGGGCTGGCACGGCTGTAACTTGTCCTTAGCCACTTTGTGTCCTGTATGCGAGAGATGAAGTAACAAAAGTTTAGTATCATTCACACATGACATAAAAGAGTCAGAACATAGCAATAAATCATCCACATATTGAATTAGAACTGATCCATTGGCAGGTTGAAAAGCTTGTAAACAGTCATGCAATTCCTGGGAGAAAATACTGGGGCTGTCTATGAAACCTTGGGGCAAACGTGTCCATGTATATTGCACACCTCTGTATGTAAATGCGAATAGGTACTGACAGTCAGGGTGGAGAGGCACAGAGAAGAAAGCAGAATAGAGGTCAATGACAGTGAAATGGGTTGCATTTGGTGGGATCTGCATCAGGATGACAGCTGGATTCGGCACTACAGGGAATTGGCTCTCTACTACCTTATTAACACCTCTAAGGTCTTGCACCAGCCTATAACCCCTCCCACCACTCTTCTTTACTGGAAAGATGGGACTGTTGGCTACACTAGCTGTATGAACTAAAATTCCCTGTTGCAATAATCGCTCGATTATTGGAAACACCCCTAGTTCTACTTCCTGTTTTAGTGGGTACTGGGGAATTTTGGAGCTTGCCGCTTTTTAAGTTTACCATTACCAGGCTTACGTTTGCCATTAATCCAGTGTCCTGTCCATCTTTTGTCCAAAGGGAATCTGGAATTTGGGACAACATTTCATCTACTTGTGATGGATTTTCTTTTAAAACGGTAGAGTGATACATTATCCTTTGAGGAGTGTCTAACATATCCCGCGCCTCGTATACCATTCTCTCTGGGATATCTAAATATACACCATCAGGGGTGCAATATATGACACATCCCATTTTACATAACAAGTCTCTGCCCAGCAGGTTAGTAGGAGCCGCGGCAGCCAGGAGAAAAGAATGTCTGGTATGCAACGGCCCAATACTAACCTCTGCAGACTTTGTTAAAGGATAACGTTCCACTCTACCTGTCACACCCATTGTTGGCATTGTCTCGTTGGTCACCTGTAAATTAACGGGAGATTTCATCACTGACTTGGTCGCCCCTGTGTCTACAAGAAAAGTATATTCAGTACCAGCTACATCAACCATCAAGACCGGTTCTTCCCTAGTACTTCCCGTTAACCTGACTATCTGTAGACTACAGGTATGACCTGACCCCTATCGTTGGCTACCATTCTCCAATAAAGCATTTACGGCTACAATTGGAGCTGGTGCTTGCTGAATATTTGCTGATCTCTGTGCATATCCCTTATGGGGATATCCAGGTTTCCCTTGGTGTGGGGTCCATACTCTTTTTACTGTGCAGTTTCTACTTAAGTGTCCTGTTTGTTTGCAATTAAAACATGTCCGTGATTCAGGTGAAAGCATGTGTTGTTGTGGAGTTTGAGCAGACGGTAAAGGTGGTGGATATGGGTAAGGATAGGGAGGGTAAGGGTATTGTGGGGGATAAGAAGTAGGTGGATATCCTGGGACCTGTGGTTGCATTGGGTTAGTAGGATAGAGTTGTGTTTGTTGTTGAGTGGGGTTAGTGAGAGCAACTTGTTCTGACATGAGTGTGTGTGCAAGTGCAAGCGTGTCTGTTGGCTGTGGTGTTACCGTCATTCCCTCCAGAGCTTGTATACTGACAGCCATTAATTTTTCGCTCTGGGTCTCCCTCTTTTTTGAGATGTTTTTGTCATGTTCTATGGCAGACTCTATGAGGTTATCTATTGTAAGTCCCCTCCAGCTAGGCTGTGAGGTCTGAACCCGAGTTTTTAAATTCTCTTTTAAACCATCCATTAATATCGTGACTATCATTCCCCTGTGGTGAATACTATCTTTAATAACTTCTATCCCAGTATACTGGGTGATAGCCTGCAGAGCCCGATCGCAATAGTCTTCTGCAGTTTCACTCTCCTTTTGTTTGATTGTGAAGATTTTGTTCCAGTTAACTACTACCGGAAAATATATACCCAATTGAGTCACAATGCGGGAAATGTTACCTTGGTTTACTTGGTCTGTTAAGGGAACGTCGCCATCCAATACACAATCCGTGATAAATTTTGTCACGTCGGTATTGCGTGGTAGACAGGCCCTTAACACTACACGCCAATCTTTATTAGTGGGCTCATGAGAACTACCCAAATTTCTCAAAAATCTTTGAGATTTGGCTAATTCCTTTTTTGGATCAGGGAAATCATTTATGATGGAATTTAGTTCTGCCCTTGTCCATGGACAATGCATTACTACTTCCCTAGTGGGCACTACACCATTTGCATCCGCATTTCCATTCGGAACAGTGATTGTCCGAATGGGATGCAGACCGGCAGCGTTGCTACCTCTGACCTGATTACCTGGCTGGGGGTTTAATCTGCTGCTACGTATGGTATTAACAACTTCCTCAATGGGTGCAGAGTGTATTAACACTTCCCTTGCTGTTACCGATGTAGATGGCGGCGCCACCCGTGATTGTGGTGATGCAGCATCTATCATTTGCACAGCATGGGAAATGGCAGACATTACAATAGGCTCATCATCTACGTCATAAACATTTTCTTTGTGGTTACTTAAGAGGGGGTACAAATTACTTGTTACATTTTTGTTGGTATTTTTGGTAACTGTACTTGCACCTCCGTCCACATAAGGTGGGGGAGGTGAGCGGGAACTGCTGGCAATACTCTCCATGACGCTACCTTGCCGCACGTGCACGCCAATTTGCGGCTCGCCCGTATTGCAATTCAGCGCCGTGGATGTATTTTCTGGCAATGCGTTCGTAACTCTAGTTTGCGTCGTTTGCACATTTTTAAGCCAAGCATCCCCTTCATGCTGCCATAGTTTTAAACATTCAAAATACTTAATCTTTTTCTCTCGGGATCGCACCATACTGATGTGATCCTGGACATTATCTAACACATTTTTGTCAAAACTACCAATTCTGGGAAATGGTCTAACACTCTTCCTCGTCATATTAAACCATATATCACAATACCTTATTGCATAAGTACCGTACTTGGTATGCATGATACGATGGGCCGATCCGATCGGCGCCTCCATTAGCAGCACATCATTGCTTAACATCTCTACTGTTTGCGTGGCTCCCATTCTGAGACAACTCCTACGCTTTTCAATAAAAATTTAAACCGGGACAATCAAGACACTTTCACTTACCTGTGGACGATTTAAGTCGGCGGCGCCCACACACCTGGATAAGATTTAGTAAGGCAACTTCCACACCTGGATAAGATTTAGTAAGGCAACTTCCACACCTGGATAAGATTTGAAGCAGGCCACTTCCACACCCGGATAAGCTTTAGTAAGGTAACTTCCAGACCTATGAGAGTTTATATGTCGGCCACTCTCACACACCTCTATACAACAAAGACAACATGTACACCTGCTACTGTGTTTAGAACGGTAAAGCTGCTTACCGAGCGACTAGGCTAACCCTTGCACCTAGCCCTTAAGGATCATACGATACCCTTAACTTTAGGGAATAAATTACCCCTACCAACAATACACTCACTGTTACACACTTTTTCCTGCGCAGAAAAATACACGTTTAACCCAGATATTGGTGATAGAAAAAAATATATAAACCTCAATGGCTTTGTTCAAACACGTGGCAGCAGAACCGGAAGTGCGTATACGCTATTGTGCGAACGGCCGCATACACAATTATGCGACTACCACACAACCGTATAATGACTTTTTAACTGCGCATGCAAAAATGCATTTTAGCCGCGTACGCAATACTGCGGCACCCCTCTAAGCACAAGGTTCTATCAACAGAGGAAAACAAACTTTTTCCTCTCTTGTCCCTGGATTCTAGTCAGCATCCTTAATTCACACGGAGATGGATAGCGATCTTTCAGCACAAAGCGGTTGCAGGCAAACCCTGCATGTGGCCACTCCACCCTTTGCTGAAATATCGATGACCGTATGTACCGTGTGAGCAGGTAAGTGACTTCTTCACTAGCCCCCAACTAACAATATTAGAAATTAACCTCTATATACCCCTGCCTATACCTTCTGAAAACCTTCCTATAAACCTCTAAACACAACGCTAATTGCGTACGCAGTATGACCACAAATAAAGGCAGGAGTGGAATCTGTGGTTCCAACGCACAAGTATTATTCAGGTAAAAGTACAGTCAGTTACACGCAATCTATACATACATAATTTAGGCGTAAAAAGGAAATAATACAGACCCAAGTAACAGTATACATACGCTGCGCCTCCGGACCCAGAGATAGACCTCAGACTAGAGACCCCTAGTACATACAACCTTCAGCATGGACTCCTAAACCAGTATATGGGCACATGTATTTATTCCCCCCGGGCTAAAGCAGGACAAAGGGGAAATTTCCTGCTGATATCATTGGTTCCCAGAGGAGAAGCATATGTTACGGCACATTTAACAGGTTGTTTCAAATAGACTTTCCCTTCCTCTAACAGCCGGAGTCTTTCTAGTAACGCCTCCTGTAACATTTCATCAGCTAAACATTTTGTTGCTTGTAAGTTCTGCGATCCGTAACTTGAGTTTGCATGATGCGATCTCTCCACCGATAACACCGGGATGCTGTAAAAAGCGTATGCATCAGAACGAGACCAAACACACCTTGCTTATCATGTATAATACCTTAGTTATCAAAAACCTTTATTTCTTAGCATTTAAACTAACTTAACCAACTTGAATCATACATTTTGATGCTTATGGAACCTTATGTGTGAATATGAAATGTGTGAGTATTCGGGGTTTGATATAAAGACATATTTAATGTGTGTGTGAGGATAAGTGCCTTGTCTCTAACATTTTAGCATGCTGGGCCAGATAGTTCTACATCTCCTGTCAGCAGGCCCTCCCACCTTTCCTGTGTCATTGCAGGAAGCTTGCTTATTTATTCTAGCCAGACCACCCGTAGTGAACAAACACTATGCAGGAAACTTATCTACCCAAGCCAGTTGTCACCTGGCCACTTGCTTCATATGATAATGGTCACAGATGCCTTCACATGATGCTAATGGTATTATCGCCACATGTACTAAAATGTGAGTTTATCTAAAATGGCGCTTAGGCGGCCATTCGCAAAATGGTGTCTTGCGATCGCATTTCTAAAATGGAGTCTGTGATTGAATTTTAAACTGAACTTGTCTTACTCAATTATTCAGCTTCGACACTGGTTCGTAGAGGCAGGCAGCGTTTGGGGGCCTTGGTATTCTCGGCACCTCCCGATACACACACACACCTGGTGCCAGGCAGTGAAAGCTTCCATTGCCTCCGGGAAGTAAGACACTGGAATTATTACGCTACCCATCTAGTCTTCAGCAACTAGTTGTCATTAACTAATCTACTGAGAGTAATTGGCCAAACCAGCCACTCGCTTAATGTGAGTGTCAACTGCTCATCAGTGTAGTGTTCCTTGTTTGAAGGAGGGAATTAATGCTGCCAGCAGGCTCTATCACCAGGGGCCCATTTATCAATTTATCATACATAGGGGTCTATTTACTAAGCCGTGTTAGGAGACAGAGTGAAAAGTGATAAGGTGCCAGCCAATCAGCTCCCAACTGTCATTTTTTAAACACAGCCTGTGAGATGACAGTTGGGAGCTGATTGGCTGGCACCTTATCACTTTTCACTCTGTCTCCTAACACTGCTTAGCAGTGGCGGGCTGGGCCGGGGGGCAGGGTGCCATGTGCCCCCCGGGCCGCAGCGTCATGCGGGCCGCGGGCCGGTGCAGTCTGTGTCACTATGACACAGACTGCACCGCGTGTGTAGCGCTGACCGGACGGAGTCCGGTCAGCGCTACACAGCACAAACACACAGCCGCCGGAGCCAGCAGCTGTGTGTTTGCTGTAATCAGCAGCCGCTGAGAGTCTGTCAGACTCTCATCGGCTGCTGCTGCTCCCACTGCGGGAGCCATCTTCCGGCTCCCGCAGTGGGTAATGGGAGAGCCGTCGTCATGACGACGTCTCTCCCATAATGCAAAGCGCCCAGAGGAGCCGATGGAAGCTTCGGTACCAGGAGCGGGAGTTTCAGGTAAGTGTTTTTTTTTTTTATTTTTTTTATTAAGTCTCTCTCTACTGGGGGCACTACCAAGGGGGGGATTACTATGGGGGCACTAGCAGAGGGGGGGATTACTATGGGGGCACTACCAGGGGGGGGATTACTACTGGGGGCACTACCAGGGGGTGGATTACTACTGGGGGCACTACAAGGGGGGGGACTACTACTACTGGGGGCACTACAAGGGGGGGACTACTACTACTGGGGGAACTACAAGGGGGGACTACTACTACTACTGGGGGCACTACAAGGGGGGCTACTACTGGGGGCACTACAAGGGGAGGGGACTACTACTAGGGGCACTGCATAGGGGGGAGGGGACTACTACTAGGGGCACTACATAGGGGGAGGGGACTACCACTGGGGGCACTGCGAGGGACCACTGCTGGGGGCTCTATATAAAGGGCAATACTGAGGGTACTGCATAGGGGGGAGACTACAACTGGGGCCACTATTTAAGGGACATTGCATAAGGGTTACCACTATTGGGGGCACTGCATGGGGGGGTGGACTGCTACTGGGGGCACTGCATAGGGGGTACCACTATTGGGGGCACTATATAAGGGGCTTACTACTGGGGGCACAAGGGGCACTGAACAGGGGGGACCACTACTGGGGGCACAAGGGGCACTGCATAGGGGGGGATCACTACTGGGGCACTACTGGAGGCCTGCATAAGGGTGTTATCTCCTGTGGCACACGGGGGCACTGCATATGGGCACTACGACAGGGGGCTGCCCCTAATCTTTATTTTTACCTTACATTAATCCCATATGGACCCGCCTCCTCCCTGAAACACTTGAGGGGGGGCGGCGCCGTAGCACGCACGTTCTTCGCGCACCCTGGCTACTCCTACTCCTCTGCCAGGGCCGCCTGCATGCATTTGCCCCCCAGGCTAAAAGTTGCCAGCCAGCTTCTGCTGCTTAGTAAATAGACCCCATAGAGCCTCATTTACAAAACGAGTGATAAATTTCACTGTGTATGATAAATGGTGCTACAGGCAATCAGCTCCCAACTGGCTACGCTACTTACGTATCTTCACTGACTAGTGAAGATATGTCATATGTGGGGACGAGTGTGTTCGGCTGGTCATATGCAGCGAGTGTTCGGCGGCTAAAGAAATGCGGCGAGTGTTCGGCGGGTATAGAAAGGTAAGTCTGACTTGTATTATTACCACAAACAACGCGGGGAGGGGGTACGAAATGGGGACAGAACAGTGGGGGACAAAACTGATATATCGCGCGTCGTCGGTGCCGAAATACAGTAGGGCACGGCGTCGGCGCCGAAATACATTAGCAAGAGTCAGTAGTGTAAGTAGTACAGTACCTTACATAGTAGCTAAGGAAGTTACGTAGCAGGGGCCGCAAAGATACGGAAGTACCAAAAAATGACAGTTGGGAGCTGATTGGCTGGAGCACCATTTATCATACACAGTGACAGTTATCACTCGTTTTGGTGATAAAACTCGTTAGTAAATGGGGGCCGCAATGAGTTTTAATACTCGTTGCACATGATAATGGAGCATCAGCCAATCAGCTCCCAACTGTCATCTGTTGAAAAACAGATCTGCTGATTGGCTGGAGCACCACTTATCATACACAAAAACTTTTAAAACTCCTTGCATATGATAAAACTCATTGATAAATGAGCCCCTTAAGACGCTCACGTGTCTTGTACCTACTGCGTCAACTCTTTGCTGGTTGCACTGGCTGAATACTTCCTGACTGCCTGCAGTTGATGAGTGTTGCTGGGTAGCTGTCAGATCGCTAACTCGGGAATATTGGGTGCTGTGTTACTGAGTTAGCTATGTCAGGGCTATATTTCTGGAAAAATAGGTTCAGGAACTCTGGGTGGAGCTATAGAAAAACAATTATATATACATACACACTACCGTTTAAAAAGTTTGGGGTCACCCAGACAATTTCGTGTTTTGCATGAAAACTGACTTTTATTTATCAAATGAGTTGCAAAATGAATAGAACATATAGGCCCTCATTCAGAGCCGTACGCTCTGAGCAGAGCGCACGCTCTGAATGAGGGCCGGGCTCCATTTTCATGGAGCGTCCTCCTGGACGCTCGTATAGCTGTGGGTCACCACCCACAGGCTATACGAGCGTGCTTTTTGATGGCCGCGATGGTCGAGACCATCGCGACCATCGAAATTGCGAGCCGGAGCCTGCGGTTGAGGTTTTCAACCGCAAGCTCCGGAGTGATTTTGGCTCTATCAGAGCCAAAATCACTCCCACTGACATCACTAGTGATGTCAGTGGGCCGGCTTCTGACGGGAGGCGTTCCCGTGGGAACGCCCCCGTCAGGGAGGCACGCCCCCGGCACGCCCACCAAAGGGGGCGTGCTGTCAATCAACATTGACAGCACGCCCCCTTTGATCGGACACAACGAGCGAAGGACTTTCCTTCGCTCGTCGCGTCTGGCGCATGCGCACGACGGAGCTCCCTCCGTCGTGCGCATGCTCAGTGCATAACATCGACCCACTTGCGAGCGGACAGCCGCTCGCGAGTGGGTCTGAATCAGGCCCATAGTCAAGACATTGGCTAGGTTAGAAATAATGATTTTATTTGAAATAATAATTTTGTCCTTCAAACTTTGCTTTCGTCAAAGAATGATCCTTTTGCAGCAATTACATTGCAGACCTTTGGCATTCTAGCTGTTAATTTGTTGAGGTAATCTGAAGGAATTTCACCCCACACTTCCTGAAGCACCTCCCACAAGTTGGATTGGCTTGATGGACACTTCTTGCGTACCATACGGTCAAGCTGCTCAATGGGGTTGAGATCTGGTGACTTTGCTGGTCACTCCATTACAGATAGAATACCAGCTGCCTGCTTCTTCCCTAAATAGTTCTTGCCTAATTTGGAGGTGTGCTTTGGGACATTGTCCTGTTGGAGGAGGAAATTGGCTCCAATCAAGTGCTGTCCACAGGGTATGGCATGGCGTTGCAAAATGGAGTGATAGCCTTCCTTATTCAAAATCCATTTTACTTTGTACAAATCTCCCACTTTACCAGCACCAAAGCAGCCCCAGACCATCACATTACCTCCACCATGCTTGACAGATGGCGTCAGGTACTCTTCCAGCATCTCTTCACTTGTTCTGCATCTCACAAATGTTCTTCTGTGTGATCCAAAAACCTCAAACTTCGATTTGTCTGTCCAAACTTCCTCTGTCCAATGTCTGTGTTCTTTTGCCCATATTAATCTTTTCCTTTTATTGGCCAGTCTCAGATATTGCTTTTTCTTTGCCACTCTGCCTAGAAGGCCAGCATCCCGGAGTCGCCTCTTCACTGTAGACGTTGACACTGGCGTTTTGCAGGTAACTTTTAATGAAGCTGCCAGTTGAGGACTTGTGAGGCATCTATTTCTCAAACTAGAGACTCTAATGTACTTGTCTTCTTGCACAGTTGTGCTCCGGGGCCTCACATTTCTATTTCTACTCTGATTAACGCCTGTTTGGCTATTCTCTGAAGGGAGTAGTACACACTGTTGTAGGAAATGTTCAGTTTCTTGGCAATTTCTCGCATGGAATAGCCTTCATTTCTAAGAACAAGAATAGACTGTCGAGTTTCACATGAAAGTTCTCTTTTTCTGGCCATTTGGAGACTATAATCGAACCCTCAAATGTGATGCTCCAGATAGTCAACTAGCTCAAAGGAAGGCCAGTTTTATAGCTCCTCTAATGAGCAAACCCATTTTCAGCTGTGCTAACATAATTGCACAAGGGGTTTCAAGGGTTTTCTAATCATCCATTAGTCTTCTAACGCACTTAGCTAACACAATGTACCATTAGAACACTGGAGTGATGGTTGCTGGAAATGGGCCTCTTCATTGAAAAAAAACAGTGCTTTTCTTTCAAAAATAAGGAAATTTCTAAGTGACCCCAAACATTTGAACGGTAGTATATATATATATATATATTAGGGGTGAGCGGGTTCGGATTTCTGAAATCCGAACCCCCCCGAGCCCCCCCGATCCGAGGCCGATCCGATTCAGGCTCGACTTTTCCCGCCTGACTCGGATCTGAAATCGAGGCAAAACGTCATCATCCCGCCTTCCGGGTCTCGCGGGTTTTGGATCCTATATAAGGTACCCGCGTCGGCGCCTCTCACTCGGTTGTGGACAGTGAAGAGGGAGGGTGGGAGTTAGGGCTGGCTGGGCTGTGTAGTGTAGTGTAGTGCAGTGTAGTGTTGTGCTGTGCTGTGCTGTGCTGCTGTTGTCCATAGGGGCTGCGTCCACTCCAAAGTCCTGTGCAGTGTCCCAGTCCTAAAGGGGTGCTGTAGTGTTGTCCAGGGGGTGCTCTGTCCGTCAGGGGTGCTCCCCCCAAGTGCAAAAAAAATTTATATTTTTTCTGTGTTTGTGAATTGTGTGCACTGTGACTGCACGTGCATCAACAAAGGAGCAGCGCCAAGCGTGCGCCTGTGTCCCATAAGTAAAAGGCCGGCTGGCTTGTCCGTTAAAGGGTGCTGTAACCCCCAAAGGGCACTCCAAACAAAATAAAAAAATATATTTTTTTGTGTTTGTGAATTGTGTGCGCAGTAGCCGCACGTGCATCAACAAAGTAGTGCCAAGCGTGCGCCTGTGTCCCATAAATAAAGGGCCGGCTGGATTGACCGCTAAAGGGTGCTGTAACCCCCAAAGGGCACTCCAAACAAAATAAAAAAATATATTTTTTTGTGTTTGTGAATTGTGTGCGCAGTAGCCGCACGTGCATCAACAAAGTAGTGGCAAGCGTGCGCCTGTGTCCCATAAATAAAGGGCCAGCTGGATTGACCGCTAAAGGGTGCTGTAACCCCCAAAGGGCACTCCAAACAAAATAAAAAAAAAATTTCTGTGTTTGTGAATTGTGTGCACTGTGGCTGCACGTGCATCAACAAAGGAGCAGCGCCAAGCGTGCTCCTGTGTCCCATTAGTAAAGGGCCGGCTGGCTTGTCCGTTAAAGGGTGCTGTAAACCCCAAAGTACACTCCAAACAAACAAATATATATTTTCTGTGTTTGTGAATTGTGTGCACTGTAGCCGCACGTGCATCAACAAAGGAGCAGCGCCAAGCGTGCGCCTGTGTCCCATAAGTAAAGGGCCAGCTGGCTTGTCCGTTAAAGGCTGTAACCCCCAAAGTACACTCCAAACAAAATAAAAAAATATTTTCTGTGTTTGTGAATTGTGTGCACTGTGGCTGCACGTGCATCAACAAAGGAGCAGCGCCAAGCGTGCGCCTGTGTCCCATAAGTAAAGAGCCGGCTGGCTCATTTCTTAAAGGGTGGTGTAACCCACAAAGTGCACTACTCTCCAGCAAAAATAAAAAAATATTTTCTGTGTTTGTGTGCGCCTTAGCCGCACGTATATATCAAATCAATATAACATAAATGGAGGACCAAACTTTCTCCGATAAAAATAAAATAGGGAAAGATCAAGAACCACTTCCTCCTAGTGCTGAAGCTGCTGCCACTAGTCATGACATAGACGATAACATGCCATCAACGTCGTCTGCCAAGGCCGATGCCCAATGTCATAGTAGAGGGCACTTACAATCCCAAATGACAAAGTTCAGGAAAATGACCTTAAAAAAAACATTTAAATCATCTGAAGGGAAATGTAAACTTGCCAATATGCCATTTACGACACGGAGTGGTAAGGAACGGCTAAGGTCGATCCCTAGTATGTTCATGACTAGTGGTTCAGCTTCACATGACGATGGAAGCACTCCTCCCACTAAAAAAATCAAAAGAGTTAAGCTGGCAAAAGCACAGCGAAGAACTGTGCGTTCTAAGAAGATATCACAAATCCCCAAGGAGAGTCCAAGTGTGGTGGTGGTTGCGATGCCTGACCTTCCCAGCACTGGACGGGAAGAGGTGGCTCTTTCCACCATTTGCACGCCCCCTGCAAGTGCTGAAAGGAGCACCCACAGTCCACTTGCTGATATGCAAATTGAAGATGTCACTGTTGAAGTACAACAGGATGAGGATACTGGTGTAGCTGGCACTGAGGAGGAAGTTGGCGAGGAGGATTCTGATGGTGATGTGGTTTGTTTAAATCAGGCTCCGGGGGAGACAGTTGTTGTCCGTGGGATGAAAAAGCCCATCACGGTCATGCCTGGGCAGAAGACCAAACATTCCACCTCTTTGGTCTGGCAATATTTCTATCCAAATCCGGACAACAACTGTCTTGCCATATGTACCATATGTAAAGGTGAAATAAGTAGGGGTAGGGACGTTAACCACCTAGAAACATCCTCCCTTATACGCCACCTGCAGCGCGTTCATAAAAAGTTACTGTCAAGTTCAGAAACTTTGGCTAAGACCGTAAGCAGTCCAGGGACACCTAAATCCCTTTTTCCTGTTTTATCCAAGGAATCGGTGGATGAGGAGGATGAGGACGACATCTTGCCTCCGTAGAGCCAGTTTGTGCAGGGACACATTAATTGCCAGCTTGTTTTGTGGGGGCCCAAACGAACCAATCATTTCAGCCACAGTCATGTGGCAGACCCTGGCGCTGAAATGATTGGTTTGTTAAAGTGTGCATGTCATTTATACAACCATAAGGGTGGGTGGGAGGGCCCAAGGACAATTCCATCTTGCACCTCTTTTTTTTTCTTTGCATTATGTACAGTTTGGGGCCTAGTTTTTCAAACTGCCATCCTGTCTGCCACTGCAGTGTCACTCCTAGATGGGCCACGTGTTTGTGCCGCCCACTCGTGTCGCTTAGCATAGTCATCCAGCTACCTCGGTGCAACCTTTTGGACATAAAAACACTATTGTGAGGTGTGAGGTGTTCAGAATAGACTGGAAATGAGTGGAAATGAAGGTTATTGAGGTTAATAATTGAATAGGAGCATAAAAACCCACAAATTCTGTGATTTTAGCTGTGTTTATGCTTTTTTTCAAAAAAATACAGATCCAAAACACAAAACCCAGAACCCAAAACACGGAAGGGTGGTTTTGGCAAAACCAATCCAGATCCAAAACACGAAGAAAGATCCAGATCCAAAACTGAAATACGAAAAGTGGCCGGTGCACACCCCTAATATATATATATATATATATATATATATATATATATTTATATTATATACTTCTACATATATTATATATATATATATATACACAGTATTTAGAAAAGAAGGCACTTTGAAGGGCCTTTAAAATAAAATTATCTCCTATAAAATACATTTTGGCCCAGGACCGTTAATGAGAGGTTCAGGAACTGAGTTCCTGCTTGTTCCTGCTGAAAAATAGTACCGGCTATAGTTATAAAGTGTGATCTTGTAATTTAACAGTTGTTCCAAGTCCATACACATATGGCACAATAATATACTGCTGTTTAGTCCTTTTTTTTTTAAATTATTCTTCTTATTATTTTTTACACAGGTCTAGGTGGAATGTATACCAGCCCCAGCTAGATTAATCACCAATATAATGTAGGCAGCTTTCTCTTTCACAATACTTATCTTTCTGGGCAGGATGCAGGACGCATCACATTCGAGATGCAATACGTCCCGCTGCCCTTCGCATGCATGCTGGCATTAATTACACCGGTATACATAAAGGAAAACGCAAAGGACCGCTCTCCCGGTAAGAGCTGTCCTTTACGAATGAGGGACGTCCGGATCTATGACAGGTACATCATATATAGGGGTCTATTCACTAAGCCTTGGATAGAGATAAAGTAGACAGAGATAAACTACCAACCAATCAGCTCTTAACTGTCAATTTTCAAACACAGCCTATAACATGGCAGGTAGGAGCTGATTGGTTGGCGCTTTATCTCTCTCCACTTTATCTCTCTCCAAGGCTTAGTGAATAGACCCCATACTGCTCTACATTTTGTTAGGGCAATACCCATAGGGAGGAGATAAGACCCTTAGAACAGCATGAGGGAGTATTCACCATTAGAAGATGCTTTTCTCATAAAGCTACCTATGCTTACCGGTAATTGGATGCCCCCAGGACTTCAACTTAAGTAGTATAGGGTTTTCCCCCCGGGGTTTTGCTTGTGTTAGAAATGTACAGAACACCAATGGACGTGCTGAGAGTGTAGTCTGAGATATGTAATTCTACAAGTGCTGTAGAGCTGGCACTTACAGTCCCACTGTAAAAAACAATAGTATACATTTATTATTATCACTATTACCCCTGCACCCACCAGCCAGGGGTGCAGGGAAGATCCCCGGGCTTCAGTCTAGGCCTGGGGTGCTCAGGAGAGGGAGGGGGACACTTTTTGGGGGGGAGTCCACACCTCCCCTATGATCCCCAGGTCTGGGCTGACTAGTTTGTGGTCTTAACGTATTGACCGGCAGACCATTTGAAAGGGTCCCCTGGCTGTGGCATTACACTCTGACTAGTTTGAGCCTGGTGCAGGTTTTAAACATATGGGGGACCCCCATGCCATTTTTTCCCACATTTTTAAAACCAGGACTGGCTCACAGAGCCCAGTGCTGGTTCATAAAATACGGTGGACCCCTAAGAAGTGCTCATTGGGCCTGATTAATAGATGCACAGAATCTTGTATGCATTGGACTTGGTAGTATAACTATATTTATGCTTCTTTAACAGTAAGTTTGCAGTTATACTGCAGACACCGATAAAATGTTTTACGCTGCATTTTAACTTTGTCTGTATATTGCCGCCAATATACTCCTGTCAATCCCATGCTTGTCGTATTGCTTCTAAGGGCTCTATTTACTACAATTCGCATATTGAATGCGGATTGTAGTGTGATATTACCGAGTGAATTCGCATTGCGAATTCAGGCAATATCACAGGGATTTACTATAAATCCCTTGCAGGGACAGAGCTTGCGATAAAGCTCTGTCCCTGTGGATCCCATCCGCACTCTAGTCGCGGTATTTTCGAAAAAAATACCGCGACTAAGAGCCCGCGCATGCGCCGACCGACCACCGCTACTACCCCCCCACCGATGCTAAGCCCCGCCCCCAGCGCTAAGCCCCACCCCCGTGATCGCGGACCCCCGCGACCCCCCCTCCCTTCATTACACTTACCTGCATCCTCCTGGCCTCCGGTGATCTTCTCCGGGCTTCCCGATCAGGTGATCTCCCATACTGCACTGGGGCCCGATCACCTGATGACCGGGCCCCAGTGCACTGTGGGAGACCAGCTGACCGGAGAGGAGCCATCACCGGAGGCCCGATCACCGGTCCCTGGATTCAGGTAAGTAAAAAAAAAATGTTTAATTTTTTTTCTTTTTTTTACAGCAATCAGCTTGCGGTCTGCTTAGACCACATAGCTGATTACTGGTACCGGCTCTCGCCTCTGCTCTCCCCGTTAGAGCAGGGCAGGAGGCCGGTAACCGGGGGAGACCCTGGATAACGCCACCTCCAGGTGGCGTTATTATCACAGGGCTTCCCCCGGTATTTTTTTACAATTTATTTTTAGTAACTTAGGTCGGATCACATTTCCCATTACAATGATGGGAAATGCGATCTGCTTTAAAAATAAGTGATACTGGGGGTTGGAGTAGAATTTTACTAATTCTACTCCAATTGCCCTGTAATAACTATAGGTGATACTAAAATAATGTGAAAAGGGTGTGAAAACACCCTTTTTCACTTTATTTTAGTAAAAATAATGTTAATACATAGAGCCCTATGTATAGTTGGGCTGGTGAGAGCTGAGATATCCTATAAGGATATTGTTACTGTGGCCAGAGGGCTTATTATCTACACAGATCTTTATTTGCAGGCAATATAATCTATTCTGCCTAATCAGTATTAGTGCTATATCGCTACTACTAATTTCCTGGCTTATGCCTTTAATTAGTTTTATTATTTCAATACATTGTTCCTTGGTTATATAGGCGCTCAACTAGAAGACTTCATACTCAGTTCCCCTGCTACCCTGACTACAATAATCTTATAGTGGCCATGGCTTGTACCCTCCATGCTCTGCTGCTAGGCTATCTGGTAGTGTCAGCCTCAGTTTTCATTTATATGCTACTAGCGAGTAAAGGCCCGCCCCGGCCCCGACACAGGAGCAATTTTGAATTTACTGCCATAGTCTTTTTTTAACCGAGGTCTTATAAGATTGCCATGTAGACGACATTAGTCATTTTCCCTGACGTCAGTACGAAAATATTTAGTTTTGATGTAACACGCAAAAGTGCCACGGAAAGTTGTCCATGAGAAAAACAGTCTCGACTTAGGTCAGCTCTGGCCACGCTAAGGGGTAAATGTAATAGGGTGAGAGTTTTTAGAAGTGAGTATTTTAAAAGTGAGAGGTTTTAGAAGTGAGTTTTAAAAGTGATGTTGCCCCTAGCAACCAATCAGATTCTACTTAACATTTAGCTAGCACCTTTTAGAAGGTATGCTCCCTGAAGTCTACTTTAATCCAACAAGTAAATTACAGTTTTATGTCTGGTTCTGCTCTGCTCTGTGTGTTATGACCTTCCCCTGGGGCTGTGTATCTATCTATCTATCTATCTATCTATCTATCTATCTATCTATCTATCTATCTATCTATCTATCTATCTATCATAATCCTGAGTGCTGCACCTATGATGTATGTATGGATTTAATATGGGGGTACCGTAAGAAGGTATACGATTGTATGGGAGTGCCGGACCCATGTGTGTGTGTATATTATGTATGTGGGTGTATATATATATATATATATATATATATATTGTGATAGGATCACTGGTAAAGTGGTCTGTGACAGGGACATTTATCCCAGATTCCTATCCTATGTGTTTTAAATCCCCAGGAGAAAGTCTGCAGTGTAGCAGGCTTGAGTTTCGGCTTTTTGAAAAGCCGGTTTGGGACCTGGGGGTTGTGGGTGAGAGGAGAGGGAGGGCTCCACCCACGGCCACTCCAGGTTTTGGTTCTCGCAGCCTGGTAACAGGCTTGTTAGTTTTCCACCTGAGAGTGGCCAATATAAGCCTAGTTTGTTTAGGGCTGATTGTCTCACCTGGGAGAGCAGACAGGGAGTTTGCTCAGAGACACTGGAAAAACCTAACTGTGAGTGTTGTGCTGTGCCTTTGTTGCTGGTGAGGGCATTAGGCCCTGCCAGGTTCTGGTAGTGAGGGAACCACCTGTGAAGTTAGTGCCCCGACAGGGCTAGGATTTATGTTTATGTTTTCTTTATTTTATTATTGAACATTCTACAATAAAGACTGGCGCCGACCAGCTTGTACTCGCATCCAGACTGGTGTGCTGCTTCCCTGCTGCTGTGTGTGTGTGTGTGTAAGGAAGGAGACCTCTACCCAGGAGAGGGACCCCTAATCTGACTGTGTCACAATATATATATATATATATATATATATATTAGGGGTGAGCGGGTTCGGATTTCTGAAATCCGAACCCCCCCGAGCCATCCCGATCCGAGTCCGATCCGAATCAGGCTCGACTTTTCCCGCCTGACTCGGATCTGAAATCGAGGCAAAACGTCATCATCCCGCCTTCCGAGTCTCGCGGGTTTTGGATCCTATATAAGGTACCCGCGTCGGCGCCATTTTCTCACTCGGCTGTGGACAGTGAAGAGGGAGGGTGGGAGTTAGGGCTGTGTAGTGTAGTGTAGTGCTGCTGTTGTCCACTACTTCAAAGTCCATAGGGGCTGGCTGTGTTGTGCTGTGCTGCTGTTGTTAATAGGGGCTGTGTCCACTACTTCAAAGTAGGGGTGTGCACCGGCCACTTTTCGTGTTTTGTGTTTTGGTTTTGGATCTGGATCTTTCTTCGTGTTTTGGATCTGGATTGGTTTTGCCAAAACCACCCTTCCGTGTTTTGGGTTCTGGGTTTTGTGTTTTGGATCTGTATTTTTTTGAAAAAAAGCATAAAAACAGCTAAAATCACAGAATTTGTAGGTTTTTCTGCTCCTATGCTATTATTAACCTCAATAACCTTAATTTCCACTCATTTCCAGTCTATTCTGAACACCTCACACCTCACAATAGTGTTTTTATGTCCAAAAGGTTGCACCGAGGTAGCTGGATGACTATGCTAAGCGACACGAGTGGGCGGCACAAACACGTGACCCATCTAGGAGTGACACTGCAGTGGCAGACAGGATGGCAGTTAGAAAAACTAGGCCCCAAACTGTACATAATGCAAAGAAAAAAAGAGGTGCAAGATGGAATTGTCCTTGGGCCCTCCCACCCACCCTTATGTTGTATAAACAGGACATGCACACTTTAACAAATCAATCATTTCAGCGCCAGGGTCTGCCACACAACTGTGGCTGAAATGATTGGTTCGTTTGGGCCCCCACAAAACAAGCTGGCAATTAATGTGTCCCTGCACAAACTGGCTCTACGGAGGCAAGATGTCATCCTCATCCTCCTCATCCACCGATTCCTCACCCTCTTCAGTGTGTACATCCTCATCCTCACAAAGTATTAACTCATCCCCACTTGAATCCACCACCACAGGTCCCTCTGTACGTTCTGGAGGCTGGTCTCCCTGGAAGAGCTGATAATTCATTTTGATGAACATCATCTTCTCCACATTCTGTGGAAGCAACCTCCTACGCCTTTCGCTGACAAGGTTCCCGGCTGCACTAAACACTCTTTCGGAGTACACACTGGAGGGGGGGCAACTCAGGTAAAATAGAGCCAGTTTGTACAGGGGCCTCCAAATTGCCTCTTTTTCCTGCCAGTACAGGTATGGACTGTCTGACATGCCTACTTGGATGCTGTCACCGATGTAATCCTCCACCATTCTGTCAATGGTGACAGTATCATATGCAGTGACAGTAGACATGTCAGAAATTGTTGCCAGGTCCTTCAGTCCGGACCAGATGTCCAAACTTGGTCCTGCCTGCCCTGCATCACCGCCAGCGGGTTGCTTAGGATACCTAAGTTTTTTCCTGGCAGCCCCAGTTGCGGGAGAAAATGAAGAAGGAGCCGTTGACGTGTCACGTTCCGCTTCAGCTGACAGTGTGTTCACCAGCAGGTCTTTGCACCTCTGCAGGCTTGTGTCGGCCGGAAAGAGAGACACCACATAGGCTTTAAACCTAGGATCGAGCACGGTGGCCAAAATGTAGTGGTCTGATTTCAACAGATTGACCACCCTGGAATCCTGGCAAAGCGAATGAAGGGCTTCATCCACAAGTCCCACATGCCGAGCGGAATCGCTCCGTCTTAGCTCCTCCTTCACTTTCTCCAGCTGCTTCTGCAAAAGCCTGATGAGGGGAATGACCTGACTCAAGCTGGCAGTGTCTGAACTGACTTCACGTGTGGCAAGTTCGAAGGGCTGAAGAACCTTGCACAACACGGAAATCATTCTCCACTGCGCTTGAGTCAGGTGCATACCCCCTCCTTTGCCTATGTCATAGGTGGATGTATAGGCTTGTATGGCCTTTTGCTGCTCCTCCATCCTCTGAAGCATATAGAGGGTTGAGTTCCACCGCGTCACAACCTCTTGCTTCAGGTGATGGCGGGGCAGGTTCAAGAGTGTTTGCTGGTGCTCCAGTCTTCGGCACGCAGTCGCTGAATGGCGAAAGTGGCCAGAAATTTTTCGGGCCACCCAAAGCGTCTCCTGCACGCCCCTGTCGCTTTTCAGAAAATTCTGCACCACCAAGTTTATTGTGTGAGCAAAACATGGGACGTGCTGGAATTTGCCCAGATGTAATGCCCGCACAATATTGGTGGCGTTGTCAGATATCACAAATCCCCAGGAGAGTCTAAGTGGGGTAAGCCACTGGGCGATGATTTCCCTCAGTTTCTCTAAGAGGTTGTCGGCGGTGTGCCTCTTACTGAAACCGGTCATACACAGCGTAGCCTGCCTTGTAACGAGCTGGCGTTTCTGAGATGCTGCTACTGGTGATGCTGCTGCTGTTGCTGCGTAAGGTGATACATCTACCCAGTGGGCTGTCACAGTCATATAGTCCTTAGTCTGCCCTGTTCCACTTGTCCACATGTCCGTGGTTAAGTGGACATTGTGTACAACGGCATTTTTCAGGACACTGAGGACACTTTTTCTGACGTTTCTGTACAGTCTCGGTATCGCCTGCCTAGTGAAGTGGAATCTAGACGGGATTTGGAACCGGGGACACACTACCTCCATCAATTGTCTAAATCCCACTGCACTAATGGCGGATACCGGACGCACGTCTAACACCAACATAGCAGTCAAGGCCTCAGTTATACGTTTTGCTTCAGGATGACTGCTGTCGTACTTCATCCTCCTCGCTAAGGACTGTTGGAGGGTCAATTGTTTAGTAAAAGTAGTGGTGTTCCTACTTCCTCTCTGGGATGATGAACGACTCCCAGCAGCAGCAGCAACAGCAGCAGCGGCAGCAGTAGGCGTAGCAATGCAGGATCCTCCGGAGGAATCCCGGATAGGAGAGTCAGTCATGCCAGTGATATGGCCTGCAGGACTACTTCCGATCCTGACTAAGGAGGAAATTGACGAGGAGGGAGTTGACGGTGTGGTTTGCAGGCGCTTGGATACAACAGGACAACGGGATTTAGGTGTCCCTGGACTGCTTACGGTCTGAGCCAAAGTTTCTGAACTTGACAGTAACTTTTTATGAACGCGCTGCAGGTGCCGTATAAGGGAGGATGTTCCTAGGTGGTTGACGTCCCTACCCCTACTTATTTCACCTTTACATATGGTACATATGGCAAGACAGTTGTTGTCCGGATTTGGATAGAAATATTGCCAGACCAAAGAGGTGGAATGTTTGGTCTTCTGCCCAGGCATGACCGTGATGGGCTTTTTCATCCCACGGACAACAACTGTCTCCCCCGGAGCCTGATTTAAACAAACCACATCACCATCAGAATCCTCCTCGCCAACTTCCTCCTCAGCGCCAGCTACACCAGTATCCTCATCCTGTTGTACTTCAACAGTGACATCTTCAATTTGCATATCAGCAAGTGGACTGTGGGTGCTCCTTTCAGCACTTGCAGGGGGCGTGCAAATGGTGGAAAGAGCCACCTCTTCCCGTCCAGTGCTGGGAAGGTCAGGCATCGCAACCACCACCACACTTGGACTCTCCTTGGGGATTTGTGATATCTTCTTAGAAAGCACAGTTCTTCGCTGTGCTTTTGCCAGCTTAACTCTTTTGATTTTTTTAGTGGGAGGAGTGCTTCCATCGTCATGTGAAGCTGAACCACTAGTCATGAACATACTAGGGATTGACCTTAGCCGTTCCTTGCCACTCCGTGTCGTAAATGGCATATTGGCAAGTTTACGTTTCTCTTCAGCTGATTTAAATGTCTTTTTCAAGGTCATTTTCCTGAACTTTGCCATTTGGGATTGTATGTGCCCTCTACTATGACATTGGGCATCGGCCTTGGCAGACGACGTTGATGGCATGTTATCGTCTATGTCATGACTAGTGGCAGCAGCTTCAGCACTAGGAGGAAGTGGTTCTTGATCTTTCTCTATTTTATTTTTATCGGAGAAAGTTTGGTCCTCCATTTATGTTATATCGATTTGATATATACGTGCGGCTAAACACAGAAAATAATTTTTTTTTTGGTTTGGACTGGAGTGTACTTTGTGGGTTACAGCACCCTTTAACGGTCAAGCCAGCCGGCCCTTTACTTATGACACAGGCGCACTCTTGGCACTACTTTGTTGATGCACGTGCGGCTACTGCGCACACAATTCACAAACACAGAAAATAATTTTTTTTTGGTTTGGACTGGAGTGTACTTTCGGGGGTTACAGCACCCTTTAACGGTCAAGCCAGCCGGCCCTTTACTTATGACACAGGCGCACGCTTGGCACTACTTTGTTGATGCACGTGCGGCTACTGCGCACACAATTCACAAACACAGAAAATAATTTTTTTTTGGTTTGGACTGGAGTGTACTTTCGGGGGTTACAGCACCCTTTAACGGTCAAGCCAGCCGGCCCTTTACTTATGACACAGGCGCACTCTTGGCACTACTTTGTTGATGCACGTGCGGCTACTGCGCACACAATTCACAAACACAGAAAATAATTTTTTTTTAGGTTTGGACTGGAGTGTACTTTCGGGGGTTACAGCACCCTTAACGGTCAAGCCAGCCGGCCCTTTACTTATGACACAGGCGCACGCTTGGCACTACTTTGTTGATGCACGTGCGGCTACTGCGCACACAATTCACAAACACAGAAAATAATTTTTTTTTGGTTTGGACTGGAGTGTACTTTCGGAGGTTACAGCACCCTTTAACGGTCAAGCCAGCCGGCCCTTTACTTATGACACAGGCGCACGCTTGGCACTACTTTGTTGATGCACGTGCGGCTACTGCGCACACAATTCACAAACACAGAAAATAATTTTTTTTTAGGTTTGGACTGGAGTGTACTTTCGGGGGTTACAGCACCCTTAACGGTCAAGCCAGCCGGCCCTTTACTTATGACACAGGCGCACGCTTGGCACTACTTTGTTGATGCACGTGCGGCTACTGCGCACACAATTCACAAACACAGAAAATAATTTTTTTTTTGGTTTGGACTGGAGTGTACTTTCAGGGGTTACAGCACCCTTAACGGTCAAGCCAGCCGGCCCTTTACTTATGACACAGGCGCACGCTTGGCACTACTTTGTTGATGCACGTGCGGCTACTGCGCACACAATTCACAAACACAGAAAATAATTTTTTTTTAGGTTTGGACTGGAGTGTACTTTCAGGGGTTACAGCACCCTTAACGGTCAAGCCAGCCGGCCCTTTACTTATGACACAGGCGCACGCTTGGCACTACTTTGTTGATGCACGTGCGGCTACTGCGCACACAATTCACAAACACAGAAAATTATTTTTTTTTGGTTTGGACTGGAGTGTACTTTCGGGGGTTACAGCACCCTTTAACGGTCAAGCCAGCTGGCCCTTTACTTATGACACAGGCGCACGCTTGGCACTACTTTGTTGATGCACATGCGGCTACTGCGCACACAATTCACAAACACAGAAAATAATTTTTTTTTAGGTTTGGACTGGAGTGTACTTTCGGGGGTTACAGCACCCTTAACGGTCAAGCCAGCCGGCCCTTTACTTATGACACAGGCGCACGCTTGGCACTACTTTGTTGATGCACGTGCGGCTACTGCGCACACAATTCACAAACACAGAAAATAATTTTTTTTTTGGTTTGGACTGGAGTGTACTTTCGGGGGTTACAGCACCCTTAACGGTCAAGCCAGCCGGCCCTTTACTTATGACACAGGCGCACGCTTGGCACTACTTTGTTGATGCACGTGCGGCTACTGCGCACACAATTCACAAACACAGAAAATAATTTTTTTTTGGGTTTGGACTGGAGTGTACTTTCGGGGGTTACAGCACCCTTAACGGTCAAGCCAGCCGGCCCTTTACTTATGACACAGGCGCACGTTTGGCACTACTTTGTTGATGCACGTGCGGCTACTGCGCACACAATTCACAAACACAGAAAATAATTTTTTTTTTGGTTTGGACTGGAGTGTACTTTCGGGGGTTACAGCACCCTTAACGGTCAAGCCAGCCGGCCCTTTACTTATGACACAGGCGCACGTTTGGCACTACTTTGTTGATGCACGTGCGGCTACTGCGCACACAATTCACAAACACAGAAAATAATTTTTTTTTTGGTTTGGACTGGAGTGTACTTTCGGGGGTTACAGCACCCTTAACGATCAAGCCAGCCGGCCCTTTACTTATGACACAGGCGCACGCTTGGCACTACTTTGTTGATGCACGTGCGGCTACTGCGCACACAATTCACAAACACAGAAAATAATTTTTTTTTGGTTTGGACTGGAGTGTACTTTCGGGGGTTACAGCACCCTTTAACGGTCAAGCCAGCCGGCCCTTTACTTATGACACAGGCGCACGCTTGGCACTACTTTGTTGATGCACGTGCGGCTACTGCGCACACAATTCACAAACACAGAAAATATATTATTTTTTTAGCACTTGGGGGGAGCACCCCTGATGGACAGAGCACCCCCTGGACAACACTACAGCACCCCTTTAGGACTGGGACACTGCACAGGACTTTGGAGTGGACACAGCCCCTATGGAGAACTGACTGCACAACACAGTCCAGCCAGCCCCTATGGACTTTGAAGTAGTGGACACAGCCCCTATTAACAACAGCAGCACAGCACAACACAGCCAGCCCCTATGGACTTTGAAGTAGTGGACAACAGCAGCACTACACTACACTACACTACACAGCACTAACTCCCACCCTCCCTCTTCACTGTCCACAGCCGAGTGAGAAAATGGCGCCGACGCGGGTACCTTATATAGGATCCAAAACCCGCGAGACTCGGAAGGCGGGATGATGACGTTTTGCCTCGATGTCAGATCCGAGTCAGGCGGGAAAAGTCGAGCCTGACTCGGATCGGACTCGGATCGGGGGGGCTCGGGGGGGTTCGGATTTCAGAAATCCGAACCCGCTCACCCCTACTTCAAAGTCCATAGGGGCTGGCTGGACTGTGTTGTGCAGTCAGTTCTCCATAGGGGCTGTGTCCACTCCAAAGTCCTGTGCAGTGTCCCAGTCCTAAAGGGGTGCTGTAGTGTTGTCCAGGGGGTGCTCTGTCCATCAGGGGTGCTCCCCCCAAGTGCTAAAAAAATAATATATTTTCTGTGTTTGTGAATTGTGTGCGCAGTAGCCGCACGTGCATCAACAAAGTAGTGCCAAGCGTGCGCCTGTGTCATAAGTAAAGGGCCGGCTGGCTTGACCGTTAAAGGGTACTGTAACCCCCGAAAGTACACTCCAGTCCAAACCAAAAAAAAAATTATTTTCTGTGTTTGTGAATTGTGTGCGCAGTAGCCGCACGTGCATCAACTAAGTAGTGCCAAGCGTGCGCCTGTGTCATAAGTAAAGGGCCGGCTGGCTTGACTGTTAAGGGTGCTGTAACCCCCGAAAGTACACTCCAGTCCAAACCAAAAAAAAATTATTTTCTGTGTTTGTGAATTGTGTGCGCAGTAGCCGCACGTGCATCAACAAAGTAGTGCCAAGCGTGCGCCTGTGTCATAAGTAAAGGGCCGGCTGGCTTGACCGTTAAAGGGTGCTGTAACCCCCAAAGTACACTCCAGTCCAAACCAAAAAAAAATTATTTTCTGTGTTTGTGAATTGTGTGCGCAGTAGCCGCACGTGCATCAACAAAGTAGTGCCAAGCGTGCGCCTGTGTCATAAGTAAAGGGCCGGCTGGCTTGACCGTTAAGGGTGCTGTAACCCCCGAAAGTACACTCCAGTCCAAACCAAAAAAAAAATTATTTTCTGTGTTTAGCCGCACGTATATATCAAATCGATATAACATAAATGGAGGACCAAACTTTCTCCGATAAAAATAAAATGGAGAAAGATCAAGAACCACTTCCTCCTAGTGCTGAAGCTGCTGCCACTAGTCATGACATAGACAATAACATGCCATCAACGTCGTCTGCCAAGGCCGATGCCCAATGTCATAGTAGAGGGCACATACAATCCCAAATGGCAAAGTTCAGGAAAATGACCTTGAAAAAGACATTTAAATCAGCTGAAGAGAAACGTAAACTTGCCAATATGCCATTTACGACATGGAGTGGCAAGGAACGGCTAAGGTCGATCCCTAGTATGTTCATGACTAGTGGTTCAGCTTCACATGACGATGGAAGCCCTCCTCCCACTAAAAAAATCAAAAGAGTTAAGCTGGCAAAAGCACAGCGAAGAACTGTGCTTTCTAAGAAGATATCACAAATCCCCAAGGAGAGTCCAAGTGTGGTGGTGGTTGCGATGCCTGACCTTCCCAGCACTGGACGGGAAGAGGTGGCTCTTTCCACCATTTGCACGCCCCCTGCAAGTGCTGAAAGGAGCACCCACAGTCCACTTGCTGAGATGCAAATTGAAGATGTCACTGTTGAAGTACAACAGGATGAGGATACTGGTGTAGCTGGCGCTGAGGAGGAAGTTGGCGAGGAGGATTCTGATGGTGATGTGGTTTGTTTAAATCAGGCTCCGGGGGAGACAGTTGTTGTCCGTGGGATGAAAAAGCCCATCACGGTCATGCCTGGGCAGAAGACCAAACATTCCACCTCTTTGGTCTGGCAATATTTCTATCCAAATCCGGACAACAACTGTCTTGCCATATGTACCATATGTAAAGGTGAAATAAGTAGGGGTAGGGACGTCAACCACCTAGGAACATCCTCCCTTATACGGCACCTGCAGCGCGTTCATAAAAAGTTACTGTCAAGTTCAGAAACTTTGGCTAAGACCGTAAGCAGTCCAGGGACACCTAAATCCCGTTGTCCTGTTGTATCCAAGCGCCTGCAAACCACACCGTCAACTCCCTCCTCGTCAATTTCCTCCTTAGTCAGGATCGGAAGTAGTCCTGCAGGCCATGTCACTGGCATGACTGACTCTCCTATCCGGGATTCCTCTGGAGGATCCTGCATTGCTACGCCTACTGCTGCCGCTGCTGCTGTTGCTGCTGCTGGGAGTCGTTCATCGTCCCAGAGAGTAGGAACACCACTACTTTTACTAAACAATTGACCCTCCAACAGTCCTTAGCGAGGAGGATGAAGTACGACAGCAGTCATCCTGAAGCAAAACGTATAACTGAGGCCTTGACTGCTATGTTGGTGTTAGACGTGCGTCCGGTATCCGCCATTAGTGCAGTGGGATTTAGACAATTGATGGAGGTAGTGTGTCCCCGGTTCCAAATCCCGTCTAGATTCCACTTCACTAGGCAGGCGATACCGAGACTGTACAGAAACGTCAGAAAAAGTGTCCTCAGTGTCCTGAAAAATGCCGTTGTACACAATGTCCACTTAACCACGGACATGTGGACAAGTGGAACAGGGCAGACTAAGGACTATATGACTGTGACAGCCCACTGGGTAGATGTATCACCTTACGCAGCAACAGCAGCAGCGTCACCAGTAGCAGCATCTCAGAAACACCAGCTCGTTACAAGGCAGGCTACGCTGTGTATCACCGGTTTCAGTAAAAGGCACACCGCCGACAACCTCTTAGAGAAACTGAGGGAAATCATCGCCCAGTGGCTTACCCCACTTAGAGTCTCTTGGGGATTTGTGATATCTGACAACGCCACCAATATTGTGCGGGCATTACATCTGGGCAAATTCCAGCACGTCCCATGTTTTGCTCACACAATAAACTTGGTGGTGCAGAATTTTCTGAAAAGCGACAGGGGCGTGCAGGAGACGCTTTGGGTGGCCCGAAAAATTTCTGGCCACTTTCGCCATTCAGCGACTGCGTGCCGAAGACTGGAGCGCCAGCAAACACTCTTGAACCTGCCCCGCCATCACCTGAAGCAAGAGGTTGTGACGTGGTGGAACTCAACCCTCTATATGCTTCAGAGGATGGAGGAGCAGCAAAAGGCCATACAAGCCTATACATCCACCTATGACATAGGCAAAGGAGGGGGTATGCACCTGACTCAAGCGCAGTGGAGAATGATTTCCGTGTTGTGCAAGGTTCTCCAGCCCTTCGAACTTACCACACGTGAAGTCAGTTCAGACACAGCCAGCTTGAGTCAGGTCATTCCCCTCATCAGGCTTTTGCAGAAGCAGCTGGAGAAAGTGAAGGAGGAGCTAAGACGGAGCGATTCCGCTCGGCATGTGGGACTTGTGGATGAAGCCCTTCATTCGCTTTGCCAGGATTCCAGGGTGGTCAATCTGTTGAAATCAGACCACTACATTTTGGCCACCGTGCTTGATCCTAGGTTTAAAGCCTATGTGGTGTCTCTCTTTCCGGCCGACACAAGCCTGCAGAGGTGCAAAGACCTGCTGGTGAACACACTGTCAGCTGAAGCGGAACGTGACACGTCAACGGCTCCTTCTTCATTTTCTCCCGCAACTGGGGCTGCCAGGAAAAAAACTTAGGTATCCTAAGCAACCCGCTGGCGGTGATGCAGGGCAGGCAGGACCAAGTTTGGACATCTGGTCCGGACTGAAGGACCTGGCAACAATTTCTGACATGTCTACTGTCACTGCATATGATACTGTCACCATTGACAGAATGGTGGAGGATTACATCGGTGACAGCATCCAAGTAGGCATGTCAGACAGTCCATACCTGTACTGGCAGGAAAAAGAGGCAATTTGGAGGCCCCTGTACAAGCTGGCTCTATTTTACCTGAGTTGCCCCCCCTCCAGTGTGTACTCCGAAAGAGTGTTTAGTGCAGCCGGGAACCTTGTCAGCGAAAGGCGTAGGAGGTTGCTTCCACAGAATGTGGAGAAGATGATGTTCATCAAAATGAATTATCAGCTCTTCCAGGGAGACCAGCCTCCAGAAGGTACAGAGGGACCTGTGGTGGTGGATTCAAGTGGGGACGAGTTAATACTTTGTGAGGATGAGGATGTACACACTGAAGAGGGTGAGGAATCGGTGGATGAGGAGGATGAGGATGACATCTTGCCTCCGTAGAGCCAGTTTGTGCAGGGACACATTAATTGCCAGCTTGTTTTGTGGGGGCCCAAACGAACCAATCATTTCAGCCACAGTTGTGTGGCAGACCCTGGCGCTGAAATGATTGATTTGTTAAAGTGTGCATGTCCTGTTTATACAACATAAGGGTGGGTGGGAGGGCCCAAGGACAATTCCATCTTGCACTTCTTTTTTTTTCTTTGCATTATGTACAGTTTGGGGCCTAGTTTTTCTAACTGCCATCCTGTCTGCCACTGCAGTGTCACTCCTAGATGGGTCACGTGTTTGTGCCGCCCGCTCGTGTCGCTTAGCAAAGTCATCCAGCTACCTCGGTGCAACCTTTTGGACATAAAAACACTATTGTGAGGTGTGAGGTGTTCAGAATAGACTGGAAATGAGTGGAAATTAAGGTTATTGAGGTTAATAATAGCATAGGAGCAGAGAAGCCAACAAATTCTGTGATTTTAGCTGTTTTTATGCTTTTTTTCAAAAAAATACAGATCCAAAACACAAAACCCAGAACCCAAAACACGGAAGGGTGGTTTTGGCAAAACCAATCCAGATCCAAAACACGAAGAAAGATCCAGATCCAAAACCAAAACACGAAAAGTGGCCGGTGCACACCCCTAATATATATATATACATACATACAGGTTGAGTCTCCCATATCCGAAATGCTCGGGACCAGGAGCATTTCGGATTTTGGATTATTACGGTTTTCGGAATACCTGAGGGGGAGCACAGCGGGAGGCCTGGTGTGTGCTGCGGGTGGGTCCGGAAGGTGTCGCGCAGGTGCTGTGGATGTTGCGGTGGTCCGGCGGGTGGAGCAGGTGTCGTGAGGGGTCCGGCGAGTGAGGCGGAAGGGTCCGGCGGGTAAGGTGAAAGGGTGCGGCGGGTGTCACGAGGGGACCGGCGGGTGACGCAGAAGGGTCCGGCGGCTGCCACTGGGGGTCCGGCGGGTGCTGCAGGGGGGTGGCCTGGCATGTGGACCACGCCCACGCCGCTATTCATTGGCCACTATACTAGTGACGTCAGGTCACAGATGCCCTGAAATATTCCGGTTTTTGGAATATTTCAGTTTTTGGATTTTCGGATACGGGAGACTCAACCTGTATATATATACACACACCTTTAAAAGAGAAACCTTTTGGATTCTAACGTTTAATAAAGTACCCTATCACCAGTAGGCCTTAATGATGCATATGAGATCACTCCCTTCATTGATTAAATGTGCTGCAGTATGTACAAGTGCATTTTATTTCTCATCTTTTAAAATATTTTAAATATGGTACTTATGATAATGTCACTACATTGTTATGTTATGTGTCTGCTATGTGTTTTCTTTTATTATGTATTTTTTGATTATGTATTGTTTTGTGGATCTGGAAAAGATATATGGGGGTTAAAGTCATTATTCCCTGTTTATATTCATTATTACTGTTATGCTATGGTTATGTCCTACGTATATATACACTCAATTTGAATTATGACATGTTGTCCATTTTAATGTATGCACCTATATAACTAGCATTAATGAATATACTTAATTTATTATACAAATCGGAGTTTGTATACTGAATCCGCTCATTTGGGCGTGTATTGCTTATGTTCTGAAAGACCGCCCATTAGATGGGTTGAATGGTTTAGCACCTTGTTATCACTGAGGCACAGGGTCCCATGGGAACGCATCCGTCTGGCCAGCCACACCCCCGGCACGCCCACCAAAGGGGGCGTGCTGTCACTCACCATCGATAGCACACCCCCTTTGTAGCAAGACCCATAGCGAAGGCTTGCCCGTCGGTATCCGGGTCTCGCGCATGCGCACGACGGAGCCGGGTCCATCGTGCGCATGCGCACTGGCCCAACATCTGAATCAGGCCCACTGCACCTGCGGGGGGTGAGCGTTCGCCGACCACATTACGGCGGCTCTGCCCGTCCGTGTGCTCTGAGCCACCGCGCCTGACCCCCGCTCGCGGCGGCACATGCGCAGCCGCACCTGACCTCTGGGGGCGAGCAGTCTCCGGCCTCATCGCGGCGGCCCTGCCCATCCGTGGGGTCTCTTTATCCTGCTCGTGTCTGCACAGCGCAGTCATGCCTATCCTCCGCCGCTGTTGTGGTGCCGGGGCCACCTCTGGACCATCATGCGAGCCAGGAGCCGCCACTAGGACACCAGCGCTAGCCTCTGGTACCCGGTAACGGGCGGGGATCCGCGCTGCACGCCTGGGGTGGGGCATGGTCGCAGATGGGTTAAGGTTTAGGGGTGGGGGGGTCGATTGTGTGAGGGGTGAGGGCGAAGAGACAGAAAAGAGAGTAAAAAGGGGGGTAGGATGCAGGAAAGAAAAGATGAAGAACAATAAGGGAGAAACAGAAATAAATGGATATAAAGCTGTACCTCGACACAAAGCTAAAGTATGGGCACTTACCCACTCTCAAGACAGAAACAAAAGAGGCTGACTCCGCCTCCTACAAACTCTAATATCCCTGCTAATACCTACAACCCTAACAACCCATAGGCCCTTATGATCACATGATTCCCCACACAGGTCCGCCCCCAGCCTAGGAGGTTTAACCCTCTCCACTCCTATACAGTCATTTCGTTTATCTAATTGCAGCACTATGTCTCGGTGGCGATAACAATGATACATTGTTTTACAAAATGCTTCATTCTTTGAATAAAGTATTTTTTTTAATAAATAACATTTTTTTTTTTTTTTACTTTGGATAATTTCTATTTGTAAATTATTTAGGTGAGCTAGGATGCGGCCCCTCCGGATCTTACATCTTTCCAGACATTTAAATATGCACCCCCCCCTTCCCCCTTCCCAGTGCAAAATTGTGTTGCCAATGTGCAAAATGGCGCCTTCAGCCTGGATTTACTCCTAACCCTAAATCAGAGCCACCATTATTTGTAGTGGGGTGTGACTGGGTGGACAGTGAGGGCCTCATTCAGAGGCGGTCGGAGGATGCAAGCGGTCGCTCAGAAACTGGGCGGCCACTTGCATCCTGACCGCCCGCCTCTGTTGCGGTCGTTAGGCTGTGGGTTAACACCCACAGCTCTAACGACCGCTTGGGTGATGGTCGCGATGGTTAGAGACCATCGCGACCATCGGGGCTTACGACGAGACCCTAGGGTAGGGTCTCACTTGTCGTAAGCCCCGGAGAGCTTCTGGCTCTGTCAGAGCCGGAAGCTCTCCACTGACATCACTAGTGATGTCAGTGGGGCCTCCCCCAAACGGCAGGCATTCCCATGGGAACGCCTCCGTTTGGGCTGCCACCCCCCCGGTCCGCCTTCCAAACGGGGCGAGCTGTCAATCAACATCAACAGCTCGTCCCCTTTGGAAAGAGACCCGCTACGACCAGCGCTGTCGGTCGTAGCAGGTCTCACGCATGCGCACGAGGGAGCCGGCTCCCTCGTGCACATGCGCACTGGCAAAACATCGAGGCGGCCGTGCGGTCGTAGACCGTACGGCCGCCTCTGAATAAGCTCCTGTGTGTGTTAGGGGGATTGAGAGTGGCGTTTGAGAGGAACAGGGTGGGGGAGGCTTTTTTTTCCTCGTGGCACCAACGTCATTTTCCCGGAGAAATGTGAATTTGCAGTAGAGAAATGGTTCCGGTGCAGTTTCCTCTCAATTATGTGCAGGTGCAGTAGACTGGCAGGGTGCCAGCATTTACACCGCGCATGTACTGGCGTGTGCTCCCAGGCCCCCTCCTCTAATAATACGCCCCTACAGTGCAGCTATTTGTTCTCTGATAACATATCACTGGGGTCTATAAAACATTGAATAAGTCTATTATTGCGGAAATGGGGCTTTATTAATGGAAAAAGGAAATTTTAGTGGAGAGGAAGAGGCACTATATTATTATATTATAGTCTCGCCCGGGCATCGCACTTGCCAGCACTACTTACGGATTTAAATGTGATATGAGGGGAGTGCTTAAGCGAGCTGAAATGGAGCGCTGATAGCTGATCGCGCCCGACAGGAGCAACAATTGAATAGCGCCGTCGGGCTCGATGGGGGCTGGAAACAGTTGAATTCCGCCCATTGTCTGGTTTGAAGTGGAGGCTTTAGAGGTGGGGCAGCAGCGCAGTCCAGTATTCAAGTAGGGGAGCCACACCAACTGCCAGTGATGTTTGGCAGCATTTAGAGTGGCAGTTGGTGTGGCTTCCTTATTTGAATACTGGACTGTGCTGGAGCCCCACCTCTGGAGTCGCCATGCTCCTGTACACCAGAGGCATAAATAAACTAAGCATATAAGTTAAGATGGTATAAAGGGAACGAAAATATCTAAGGTTTACCCTGGTGAAACCGGGTACATCAGCTAGTGTGTAATAATAAGTGTATTTCAGAGGTCCTGCTTTTCTTTATGTGGGGGAAGGTTTTATAATGCGGCACTATAAGTATTCATTCTGGTAAAAGCTCTTGTACTCCTCTGTCTTACGAGCACGATGTGAAAGTAATCCTTTAAATAGTGTTTCAGCTATGGAAAAACAGATAAACCTATTCTTTGTTCAAAATGAACATATTGCTTCCAAGCCTTTGTTGATCATTTGTAATTCATAAGAACAATCTATTAGTAGACCTTGAGATATCTCTGTACACAGCAGCGGCGTCACTAGTCATTTGTGGGCCCCATAGCAACATACGTAAGGGTCCCATGTACTACCCAATGGCAACAAAAACTCACAAAGAAACATGGGGCAGATGAGGAAGACAGCCCCCCCCCCATCAGCTGTGGGCTGCGCCAATGGTACTTACTCCCTTGTCTGTACGTAAATCGCTATCACAATGACGATAGTACAATAAGTTCTATTTAACGAGAGATACGTTTATCAGTGACCTTGGCTGGCAAGGCGATGAACAACGTCACCATGAAAGGTCTCATGCATAACAGCAGTTTTTATACTGTCGTTGTCAAGATCTATAACATGTCCTGAGAACAGAGGCGGTCATATTACAGTGGGGGATAGGCTGTTTTAAGATACTGGGGTGGGTGTGTGTGAGTTGTTTTGAATTCAGCGCTCCAATGCCGATACAATGGCACGTATCAGGCATTCCCCACACATCGTCCTTAAATGAATAGACCCATAGAGACACCGAAGCAGATTGCATTCCTGGCCAGAAAAGTGAAGGCCAAGGTTGGATTGAGGGTTGGGCTGGCCACCTGGCACTTTGCTCCATGCCCCTTTTTCATACTAGGCACACGCAGTAAGGGGTGCCGGGGCCGAATTACAACACCAGTCCGTTCCTGGTTGGATTTGAGTGTCATGCATACCTTCCACCTGCCCCAATTTAGGAAAAAAAGACCCGATTTGAGAAGGCTGTCCTGCCAAATCACGGCTTTGCCCCAACTGTTGGTAAATTGGGAGGTTATGCCTCTTCTCGACACGGTGAGAGGGCGACATGTGCTTCTGCCAGTGGTGCACACCACAATTCAAGGGTGTTTTAAGGGGAAGAGGAAAAATACATGTACTCACCAGCAAATCCATCTTGCGCGACCCCTCTTCTCCTCATCCATCTAAAAACTTAGGCCCTCATTCAGAGCCGTACGCTCTGAGCAGAGCGCACGCTCTGAATGAGGGCCGCCCTCCATAATTATGGAGCGTCCTCCTGGACGCTCGTATAGCTGTGGGTCACCACCCACAGCCTATACGAGCGTGCAGTTTGATGGCCGCGATGGTCTTGACCATCGCGACCATCGCCACTGCGAGCCGGAGCCTGCGGTTGAGGTTTTCAACCGCAAGGCCCGGGGTGATTTTGGCTCTATCAGAGCCAAAATCACTCCCACTGACATCACTAGTGATGTCAGTGGGCCGGCTTCTGACGGTAGGCGTTCCCTTGGGAACGCCCCCGTCAGGGAGGCACGCCCCCGGCACGCCCACCAAAGGGGGTGTGCTGTCAATCAACATCGACAGCACGCCCCCTTTGATCAGACACAACGAGCGAAGGAAAGTCCTTCGCTCGTCGCGTCTGGCGCATGCGCACGATGGAGCTCCCGCCGTCGTGCGCATGCGCAGTGCACAACATCGACCCACTTGCGAGCGGACAGCCGCTTGCGAGTGGGTCTGAATCAGGCCCTTAGACTGATAGGCAAACACCACAAACACAGAAAAATAAAACCTACTCTAACACTAACAAAACAATCAAACGCATCACAAGACAATTGGTATATCTCAGTGGTTCTCAAACTCGGTCCTCAGGACCCCACACAGGTCACGTTTTCCAGGTCACCCAGCAGGTGCACAGGTCAGTCATTACTCACTGACAGGTGGAGCTAATCATTTCACCTGTGATTCTGTGAGGAGACCTGGAAAACATGCACTGTTCGGGTCCTGAGGACCGAGTTTGAGAACCTGTGGTATATCCGATCCAAATTGGAGCAGGGCCACAGTGTATTCCTCAGCTTTACAAGTAAATCCCACAATGGATTCAAAACTTTATTTTTCTTCTTGCAACAAACTGTCAGAACTTCTATAAAATATACAGGCGTTCCGGCATCAGGCTCCTGCGCAGCCTTTTCCTCTCAAGTTCCTACTGAGTGGGAGTCAGATAACATTGATGGAGTTAGTTGCAATCGGCTTATTTAGCTGTAGTTTTTATTTTTTTTGCTCTCCGCCCACGTTAAATCCCGCTTGCACTCAGCAAAGAACCCAGATCAAAGCCAAATGTCAGAAATGATCCTTCCAAAGGAAAGATCTTGTGGGAATGTATCCCAATTACTGACTATTACAGCAGAGAGAGCAAATACACTGACAGGAAAGAGCAAAAAACAGTGATGGCAAAAACACCGGAGTGTAAATAGTTATACACAGGGGGGGGGTACAAATTATGCAGAAATATTGACATTTAAAAGGGAAATTCATTTCTTTAAAAACAAGAATTCATATCCCCAAATTTATAACAAGATGAATTGCAAATGATTGTTTTCAACTTTCTTGCTGACATTTGGTGGAAACTTAGGTATATGTTAAAGTTATTTCATATGTGATCAGGGATTTTACGTGTTTGGGAACAAATGGTGGATTGTCATTAGCCTGCCAGCTAGTTGGATGGTTGGCAGATAATCTTAAACTGGGTACACACCAAACGATGGTGCGACCCAGCGATGGTGAAATACAATGTAAAAATGTGTACCCAGCGCAATATCGTAGGCGGCAAGATCAGGCAGGGGCCCTGGCAAACGCACTTGCCAATGCCGGGCGCGATGGCGGGGGCCAAGCTGCATTCGGCAGGAGCACACATAGCGGGTACACACTGCCCGATGTGGACGATATCGTCTAGTGTATACCTGGCATAACGATACATCACGCTCTAAGTACACGCGGCGTGAGCCGGCGTATGACTGCGCGATGTATGGTTACATCTTGCATGTAAATGCACCGCGTCATTCATTGCATCACCCATCATCTGTGTGGAACAGCAGATGGGACGATGCGATGAACGACCGATCGGGCGTACACACTACACGATGTGTACGATATATCAATTCACGTCAGACGTATATATCGTGTGATACATTGTGTAGTGTGTACCAAGCTTTAAGGTGCATGGACAGGCTACTGTTAGCATTTAGCAACAATTTTTAGACTGACGAACTGCGTCTTCTATAGGATTGGTGCACCAATGGCGGCGTGTGTTGCAGCGTGCTGAAATGCTAAAAGTGGGAGTCTCAGTGCTTGCTAGGCTAGGTTTAAATTAGCATTTGCATATTATCGCAGCCGCAAATCCGGCAACAGATGCAAGAGCGGAAGCAGCAGCCTCCGCCTCTAAATCAGACCCTATTGGTGCGTACACACTGGGCGATTAAAGTGGACGACTGAACGATAACGATATCGTTATCGTTCACTTTATCGTCCATTTTTAACACAAAAAAGATGAACGATGACGACGACGCGCGTTCCCGCGGGTCGTTCGTCATCCTCGTTCATCGGGCTGACATGCAGGCCAACCTGACGACCTCGTCAGGTTGCTGCATGTCAGGGAATGGGTGAGAGAGCCCGGCGCTGAACGATATCGCTAATGATATCGTTCAGCGGCTGTGCTCAATGTAATGAACGACATTGAGCACAGCCTGCCGGGGACACACTAGACGATATCGCTCAGGGAGCATATCGTCTAGTGTGTATGCACCTTATGTCTCGACGATCCCTGATCCAACCTTATCCTGATGACCAGAATCCTTTCTGTGTGTCCGCAGCGCAGCGTGTGTCCGCATCTTTCTCTGGAGAGAAAGGAATGGATTAATTCGCGAAGCCCTCACCTAAGGACCAACCTTTAGCTTCCCATTGGAATGAGCAGAAAAAGAACCAGCGACAGCTTACCCAGAGCCTACAGGGATTAGTGCTACATCTGTATTCTCTCCACAGCCTGCTGAAAGTGCAGAAGCCTGCGCCAGTCTTCAGCCAAAACACTCATCTGCTGTGCCAGCAGTATCTGCACACCCCGAATACTTACAAGTGTGATGGGGAGCAGAAGAAGTGTTGCAGGTTCCCCATGTATTTTGCATCCGAAAATGCCAAAGTAGAGTTCATCATTTCTCTTTATTCCGGATCAAGCTTTCACCTGCTGGGTATTCTCTATGTTGGAGCATAATGTCCCATTGCATGGCATTCCAGGAGGCTCCCCGTAAAACTGTGGGCCTGATTCAGACGCGCTCGCAAGCGGTTCGATGGCCAGGCAGTGCACATGAAGCTTATACAGGATAGTGACGCGAACAGCATTTGGAACAGAGTGGCAGTGCCAGAGGAGAATAAGGGAAGTATAAATACACACAGGGTCGGCACCAGGAGGAGCCGCGACCTGTGCAGAACGGGACTCAGGCGCCCGTTAACCACGCGCACCTGAAAATTGGGCGTGGTCTAATTACCATAGGACATGCCCCTTAAATGCCGCTATTTGGGTCATCAGTCTGGGGGCTAGCCCGGCACTCCTTCAGTAACTGGGCTGCCCCCAGCCCTCTCCCTTCACTGAATGGATGCCGCGTGCCATTCCTCTTCTCCGGGGTCCGGCACAGCCGCGCAGCTGCGGCGGTGGGGGTGCCCACCCTCCTGACCACACGCGGGACACTTTGGCTCGTGAGTGGGATAGTGGGGCAGAACTGTCCCGCTGAAATCGGGATGGTTGGGAGGGGTGCGCCCTCTATGGGTTGGCGCCCGTGTTCAGCCGCACTGATACTGTGTAATGTGTAAATAGCAAAACGAGAGACGGCTTCATTACAAAAAGAGCGAGAAAAAGTGAATACAAAGTAAAAGACAGAAGGGAGTGTAGGAGGGGGGGACACATTGGGTTCTGTATGTTCTGATGACATTAATTATGTCGACATTGTCCTAATGGGGACATGCAGCGTGTCAAAATGTTTAGTGTGTCGACATGATTAGAAAGTGGACAAAAAGTAGATCCTGTTGGTGCGGTGCTGAACTTACCTGTATTCCAGCTCCGACGTTGCAGCGGTGTATTTGGTCCAGTGGACTCAGCTGATATTGAGTTCCGGCAGAGTCATGTGATCCAGCAATACTGGCAGGGAGTCCCTAATTCTAACCATGCAGCTTAACCCCCCCTCCCCCCACTGCCTAACCCTAACTCTCCCGCTTCTTAACCCTAACTGTTCCCCCGTTGCCTAACCCTCTCGCTGCCTAACCCTAACTTGACCCCCCTCTGCAGCCTAACCCCTAACCCTACAGTCGGCTTTCTGCAGAATGTCAGAATTTCAGATGTTGACATGCTCCGTGTCGACATTTCATAAATGTTGATATCATAACGGGGCAGCACAGACGGTGTAATGGTTAGCATTACTGCCTCAAAGCACTGAGGTCATGGGTTCGATTCCCGCCACGGCCCTACCTGTGTGGAGTTTGTATAGTCTCCCTGTGCTTGCGTGGGTTTCCTCCGGGTACTCCTCCCACACTCCAAAAATATACTGGTAGGTTAATTGTCTCCTACCAAAAAATAACCCTAGTGTGTATGTGTGTGTGCATGCGGTAGGGAATATAGAGTGTAAGCTCCACTGGGGCAGGGACAGATGTGAATGGCCAAATATTCTCTGTAAAGCGCTGCGGAATATGTGTGCGCTATATAAATAACTGGTAATAATAATAATAATAATAACGCTGCATAATAATGAGTGGGCCCGTTATGTAATACATGTTGAAACTAGTGTTATGGGCCCGTAACGGATTATGAATAGGCCCCCAAAAGATAATGTTATACTCCCCACCAAAACCAGTTACTGTCGTGCTGCCATCATTGCTGTTGTTTGCTATAGATACTTTATTGTTGTATAACTGAGTTAAACTTTGAGGATTTGAAATTCTGTACTGAAACCCCCCCTGCTGGTCAAAGTTGAGATCTCTGCTAAATGAAATGTTTCAACACACACCTGAAATGCAAGAGCTGATTCTGAGTCCTACAACTCATGCCCCAATCTATTCATCGCCTCTCACCAGCCGGTGCAACCCCGCCACAGATGCAAACATTGGGCCTGATTCATTACGATACGTAGTATAGTGTACACACGCAGCTCAGTGCGATAGTATGCTAATCCATAGAGCTCGCAATGCCTCCGCAGCACTACATACAGGGCCGGATTAACAATGGGGCGGGTGGAGCTGCAGCTCCAGGCCTCCCCATCAAAATAGGCCCACAGGATCTGCGGTAGACAGGAAAAAATATTTCCTGTTATAACTTGCCAGCTGCTGTCCCACCGAGGCCCATCCGCCCCCTCCCCATCTCCAGACCATCCGCAGTTTGATTAAACTTTAATCAACGGGCATACAGCCACAGCACAGTAGCTGTGCCCCTCGCTGCTCTGCATTGTGTCATGTGCCGGCGCCGCCTCCAATTCGCATGTACAAGACTTCCAAGCGCACATCAGCGGTACTACTAGTACCCACATCATCCTACTGCAAAAGATCCATCTGCCCGTCTGGTGCGCGCCGCAGTTACTATGAAGCAGGGAGAAGCACACGATCACAATGCAGCCGGAGGTACCGTCTCACACTGCCTACACTGCTGAGACAGCACTGCAGACACCAGCCCACACGCAGCACCCGAACTGCCGAACAGCAGTGACTCTTACAAACAACCCCCTAGGACCCACATCTCCACCGCATCAACCCCAATCTCCCGCTGCTGCCAGTACCCACTTCCCCTCCCATTCCCCACACGGAGCTGTTCCTGTCTGCTCACCTTTTCCCACCCCAACCAACGTTACTGAGTGTTACCTATTCATTGTATTCACAAATTGTTTGACACCCCTGCCAGAATCCCTCTGACATAAGCTAGATATAGGAGCTATCAAACCCTTATATTGAGGAATCGGCTGAGAATAATATTTCCACCCCAGTCATATCTACTATAGTATACTATTCCTGCTACTATTCAGCTGTGTTTAAATTAACTTGAATAAAATACAATTTGTTTTTATACATCTCATTTGTCACTGTACATGTGTATTCTACCATTAGCTATTGTGTCTTCCACAACACACATCGTCTACCCTCAACCCCCCTCGCACCATCGCTCGTCGCGGCAGGCATCAGCACCCCTGCTGGTCTCGCCGCTGACGAAGTCGCTCCCTGGACACATCGTCCAGTGTGTATGCGACTTTACATCTAAATGTAAATGAGCCCCAAAGCAGTTAATAAGAGCTGTTTGTTGATGACAACACACTGATACTTTCCAAAAAATGCATGTAGCCATAGGGGTCATTGGGCCTGATTCAAAGCCGCTCGCTAGATGTGATCGCTCGCACGATGTGTATGCAAATTGCATGGGTAGAGCTATCACACAGCAATGCATTAGCACGCCCGGTATTTCTTAGAGAGCGATCACATAGTGTATGCAGACACCCACCAGCCTGTCTTAATACGCCCACTTGTGCATGTCATGTCCAGGAAGTGTATGCAACCATCGGTACATCGGATGCTATCGCAGCGCTTGAAGTTGACCATACCCTGCTGCAGCACTGCGAGCACTTCAGTGTAAAAGCCAGCCAGGTGACGTGTACTATGACGCTGAGTTATAATTATACACACCTCTAAAACGCCGTTGAGATGCTCAGGCACGTCTGCGTTTGCACCTCCACTCCCCCATTTTTAATGGCCAGCCCCTGTTACCACCTACAAACGGCTTCCCCTGTCACTCACTCTGCTGGGTTGTCTATGCGCAGCGAACGAATGCATTGTGAACTTTCGCTTGGTATGCACATGCGCTCTGCGATGCATACGCACAATGCATACACACTGCATACCATCGGCAGCAGTGAAAGTATGCATCTTAGCGAGCGGGTCTGAATCAGGGCCATTGTGCCTTATAGCCAATGCAGGGGAATTATACTAATGTTCCAATTTAAATTTATATATCTCTGTTGTTGTTTTTTTGTTATAAAACTGCATCTAATGGGGGTAAGGTGCAATCAGGGAGATTGCTAGACTTTTCAGGGAGTCAGGGAGATTGCTACTATTTCACGGAGTCTCCCTGACAAGCAAGTATGAATTTATAACATCACTAAGTGACACCTATGCTCTTCAGTAACAGGGTTTTACATTTACATCATAACTATGTCTCTCATATATATGGCGCTAATCACCGCACAAAAGGCCCCTCATAAATTTCAGCTCCAGGCCCATGTGAACCTTTATCTGGCACTGACTACATAAGGACGCCCAGTTTACTTAACACGCACATCCGTAATGGTTAGCGAGACTGCGAAAACATCGGTATAATCGAGTACCATCGGATCCAGTTAAGGCAGGTCAGGCCTTACTCAGGAATTGCTTACTTCAGCGCACACTATGAGCCCAGTTCATTGCAGGCTTGCCTACCCTCCCGATTTGGCCGGGAGCATCCGACCCTCCGGTCCTCCCCCCTGAAAAGACTAGAAACCCCTGGAGCTGATTGTCGGCAAGTATGGTTCATTGGCTGAGAGAGGTCAGGCCCCGCCTCTCAGCCAATGAACGGCTCCCTCCATTGAACTCAATGATGGGAACCGCAGGATAAACTTTAGTTACCCTGCGCCTCTCCATTGAGTTCAATGGAGGGAGCCATTGATTGGCTGAGAGGCGGGGCCTGACCTCTCTCAGCCAATGAACACTCAGACCCGGACCGTCAAAGGAGGAAGCCGCGTCTGTGTGCTTCATTAGGGAAGGTATAACCATCCTGGTTAGGATGGTTATTGCTTAGTGCGAGGGTCGCGTTTATCATTTTGTTATTTTAAGAAGTCCCATGGATGACTACTGGACAAGGGGACCACTCGAGGTAATATAGGTGAGTATGTGTGAGTGTGCATGTATGTATTAAACTTATACTGTGTAAGGTGTGTGCGTGTGTTTCTTTCATCATTTCTTTACAGGTGAACTACAGGTCCCAGTGGGCCCTTAATGCCCCGCATGCTGATACCTCAGATTCTCCAAGTACCAGCATGCGGGGGAGGCTTGCTGGGACTTGCAGTTCTACTGTAAAGACAATGTTTTTATTCTTCTATTTTTACACTACACTAACACAATCAACCCGCCACCCACCGCCCAGGGGTGGTGGGGATAGCCCCGCAGTGTCAGACTGGAGCATGAAGGGCCCACCGGGGGAATGCAGTGGTAGGGGCCCATGCTTTGGGGTGTGGCCAGTTACCACAGGGGATGGGGTCAGTCCCCACAGTGGCTTGGACAGAGAATGGAGACCGTGTAACTGACCCTATAATAGAGTAACAATGTATAATTCAAGTGTACAGTCTGAAACCTGACATTAGAGCAAGTGGTGGTGCCCCCAGGCAGTGGGGCCCACCGGGGATTTCCCCTGTACCCCTGTGGGCCAGTCCAACCATGGCCCCGGGCTATCAGCCTAGGCTAGGTGTGCCCTGGAGAGGGAGACCCCTTTATTGGAGGGGTCTCCAACTCCCCAGGGATCCCTGGCCTGGGCTGACTAGCGGTCGGGGCTGATGTTGCGGCTGGGGGGCCTGGTGATAGGGCTCCCTTGGCTGTGGCATCAGTCCCCCGTTAGAAAGGGTTCAGGGCTGGTTCTGTGAATTACAGGGAGACCCTATGCAAATTTTTTCCTGTAATTCCAGAACCAGCACTGATTCCCATAGCCCAGTGCTGGTTGTACTGAGTAGAGGGAGAACCTACACAAATTTTTCCCTGTACTTAGTCAACTAGACCTGGGTTTGCAAAGTCCGGGGCTGGTTCTGTTTCTGTTTCACATCATTTTTTTTTTACTTTTAACTCTTTATTTACTTTTTACAGTCAGATACATGCAGGCATCTCACTGATGTCTGCATGTATCTGTGTGAGAACAAACTGCTCATGCTGAAAGTGAAAGCATGAAGCAGTCCTACGCTGTCGAGGATTTGCAGTTCGTGTTGAAGTGTGATTTGCCGTTCGATTGGTACATGAACATGCCAAATCAAATAGCAAATCACTGTTCAAAACTGACTCAAATCGAATTTGTTTTGCAAATCGCAAAACAAATCAAATAATAGTAAATCCGGCAAAATCACTGGTTTTGCAACATTCGATTTGAGTCGGTTTGAGAAGAGCTAAATCACTCTTCAAATCTACCTGCAAATCGACCTTTGATAAATTTACCAAATGATGCAGGGGCGTATCTATAATGGGTGCAGGGTGTGCGGGGAACACTGGCTCCTGGGTCCAGGGGAGGGCCCCGCACCGCACACCCTGCACCCATAATATTACTTACCTCTCCGGAGTCCGACGTCGGCGCGGGTGTCCTGCGCTGTATAACGACTGGAAAATTGCAGCGGTGGCCATTTTCCCGGTGACCTGTGCATACATTATAGACTCTGGGCACACTCTAGTGCCCAGAGTCTATAACTCCGGCGCTGGCCGCGCACAGCTCAGTGCGCTGACGTCCGCCGGGCGGAGAGGAGGGGGCCCGTGTCGGAGACTGCACACGGGCCCCCTCCTCTTTAGAAACGCCCCTGCTCTGATGCCATTAGTTCCTGGTGAATTGATAAGTTGCATTCTGGTGAATATTTGTTCAGCCTCTGAAATGGCTGCCTATGCAGGTCACATGTCCCCTCTGAATAGTTGTTCCTCTACAAAGTTTCTTATGCAATCACAATCATGTCAGTGCGCCTGAAATAATGATTAAAATCTTCATGGTCATTTATTAGATCAATATTTCTTGGAAAAAAAATTCTAAAAATATACTTGCACTAACATCTATGGGTGGAAGCTGACGGCAGAAGCCCCGTTCTGTCGATTCGTTTAATTAAGGATGAATAACGCTGAACAGTCTCCTTAGCGAAGACTGTCATTGCGTCGGCCATCTTTGCTGCAATGATTTACACAATACATGCGCAGAGACGGAAATCTGTGAGGATGAAAACAACGGAGATTTTGCAGAAAAAGGGGCGTCACCGAAGCAGTGGGAGTGGTTTGTCTAATGTGGGTGTGACTTTATCTAGCCAATGAAACGGCGGTCATTTAAAAAAGCTTGAAATCAATTACATTTGATCCCTATCTGCCTGTAGAAAAGGACTTATCCATTCTAATGACCAGTATATATTAAGGAGTGCACTGTGGTGACCGATATATAAAATACGGAGAGTATTTTGTGACCTTTATAGATGACTGAATGACCAGCCTGCAATGAAGATTCTGTAAAATGCCACCCAAATTCCTGGTGACTACAATCCATATGGCACAACCTCTCGTCACTAATGGCCTCAATTACTCATCTCCTCCCTAAAAGTTTGATAGTCGGTTGGATACGGCCTCAGCACTCCCCCAGGCAATGAGCTCACCCCCCGATTTACACGTCAGTAGAGGGGAGGATGGAGCCATATATAAATGTAACTACACATTCAAGGTGAGGCCTCTGAAGGACAAAACAATACTCTTCTCTCCAAAGACTAAAATACATGACAATATCCTGGTAACTGCGCTGTAGAGACTACAACAATTCTGTCATCTGCATAGACACAGAAAGTAATATTAATCCAAACATCTGCATCATTTATAAATGAATTATACAGCGCTGGTCACACGACAGAACCCTGAATTACGCCTCTTACAACCGTAGTCCAGCTGGAACACAAACACTAAATACCTACTTTCTGGACACAATCTTTCTACCAGTTTTCTACTAATTTACAATCTATTCTCACACAGGGGCCTATTCATCAAACGATAAATGGCCCGGTACTCATACAGGAAACGCTAGTTTCCGCATTTTTTAGTTACCGGGCCATTCATCATCAGGGGTCTGGCAGGACCCCCTGATATTCAGCAAACTCACCAGAACAAGCGCCATCTTCAGACGGCGCTTGTTCTCATAGCCCTGCTCCTTCCTATGGGAAGGAATTACGGAGATGAGAAGAGGATGCCTCCGCCTCCTTCTCGCGGACTCTCCGGCAGCTGATGTCCGCAAGTTCCTGAAGGGCTGCATTTTTTTTTCTTTATTAGCGTAATCCTTGCACTTTACCCTCCAAAAACATAAATTTTTTTCTGAGATCTCTTTCCATAGTTATATCTATCAGAAAATAAAACAATGGATTTTAGTATTTACAGGAACTCATTACAAAAATCAACTCGGACTACAAAATAATAGCTGCCAGCCCCTAGTTAAGGGGGTGGCAAGTTGTTTGGACGCTCCGTGTGGCCTACAATCAACGCTTGTGATTTATTTTTATTAAAATAAACAAATATTAATGCCGTATATCTATATATTTTTAAAGGTATTTAGTTAATGTTTATTTTTTTTTAAATAAAGTTTAAATTCCTTGACCTGTGTGTGTCCACATTTTTAATAAGGTTTTAATTGCATTTTAATGATTACGTCATTTACATTTTAAAATAGTGCCAAAATAACAAAATAAGAAATTCATTCACGCAAGGTCAATATTTTTGTTATAAAATTTTACAGTAGAAAAATGTATATAAAAACGCAGTGACCATAGTGTGAATGAAACGTATTACTCTATTTTACACAAAGTTCTGTAGGGTGTAATAAATACATATGCACATGTCTAGGTAACATTGTTGGTCTGCAGTATTTTGCCCAAAATAGATTAGGGGTGCTTGTATGGACATAACATACCTGAGACAAGGTGTATTTGATTGATTCAACAAGAGAGAGATCCGTTCATACATCTGTGTGTAAAAAAAAGCTTGTTAGGGGTTAAAATGTAAAAAATAATGACATGGGTCCCCTCTAAAAGCTCAACCAGCACCACACTTTTCAGTGAGTCATCCTGGTTGTGAAAATACGGGGGACAAAAGACGTAGGGGTCCCCCATATTTTGCACAACGAGCACTAGGCTCAGCAAGCCGGTCCTGGTTTTGGAAATATGGGGGGACAAAATGAGTAGGGGTTCCCTGTATTTTCCATAACCAGCACCAGACTCTTTCTAGCGGGGGTGTAATGACACAGCCAGGGGAACCCTTTCACCGGATCCCCCGGCCAAAGCATTACACCTGACCGCTAGTCAGCCCAGGCTGGTGATCCCTGGGGATATGGTGTGCTGGGTTTATTTTGTGTAGTGTGGTGCAAATGATAGATGTAAAAATATAGTATTTTGCTGCCGAACTACAGGTCCCAGCAAGTTTCCCCCACATGCTAGTCCTTGGCGAACCACAAGTACCAGAATGCGGTTCATTACGGGCCCGCTGGTACCAGTAGTTCACCTGCAAAATAAATATTTAAAAAAACACAAGACACACACACCGTGACAGTATCATTTTATTAAAGCATACATGCACACTCACACTCACATTCATGCATACTCACTGAGAATCCCTGTAGCCAATCATGTTCCATACTCACCTATACCTAGCGTAGATCAAGTCCTCTTCTCCATGTAGGCATCCCATGTCTTCTTTAAAAAAAAATTACGTATCCTGATTCACGGACATAAGGAACGTCCTCAAGGACGGTACTCCCCGAATGACATCTCAGCCATGGCATTTCTTAATAGAAATTACGGGGCTAAGCGTTCATTGGCTGAGAGAGGCGAGCGTCCGCCTCTCTCTCAGCCAATGAGCGGTTCCTACCATCGGCTTCAATGGTGAGAACCGCTAGGTTATTAAAGGTTACCATAGTGGTTCTCCCAAGGCCGTAACTAGGGTAGTATGACCTGTGCCACGGGGGCAGGGGGCACTGTTTGGGCATGTCAATATTCTGTTTATTATCATTCTCACTTGTAGCTTCCTCTTCTTTTATCCCTAGCAGCTCCTGGCATCCCCTATCTCCTCCCTGGCCCTTCCTCTGAAGGTCATGGTCCTTTTTCAGGTGCGTTTCTTATGTTCCGAATTGAAAAAAAATGGTGGTGAGGGGGCGCCAATGCTCTTTCTGGCACAGGGCACCAAAAAGTCTAGTTACGGCTCTGGGTTCTCCCGAGCCCCCTCGTCAGTGTCACGTGACCCTGATGTCGGGCCTCAGGAGCCGCTCTGTACTGCTGCATTCACAATACAGAGCTATAAGGGGGGTAAGCTCTGTGTGGCTTGGTGGGGGCCCCCAAATATTATTTGTTCCGGGGCCCCCACAAGCCTTAATCTGGCCCTGGGTGTCTATCTAGCCATTGTCGATCTTTTAACCATCTTTTATACCCCCTGACACTACCAGAGTACAATCGATGGTGCTGTAACTTGTTACATAAACACAAGGTGCTATGATGTCCGGCTGTATTTTATAGTTATTTAAACTTCCTATTATTGTGATTAATAAAGGGCATTTGTTCCAAAAAAAAAGAATCACAGGAAGAATATTCTCAGTACAAATCCTAAGTATTAAACAGCAAATCAACTAGTATTAAAATAGTATTTTAATTAAGTTTATAACATGCATTGTAAATATGAAACTAGTGGTAATGACTCAAAACTTTAAAGTACATTGTAATCACTGGTAAAGAGTTTGTATTGGATTTATCGCCACCTGCTGTACACAATCGGAATTACAAGTGTGCTATTTTAGTGATCCTTATTAAAGATCTCTCACTACTCAGACCATCTATTTATTTTTTCACTACACTTAAACGTGATACTTCCTCTTTCCCGGACACATAACCAGATTAAGGACCTCATTCAGAGGCTGTCGTTAGATGCAAGCGGTCGCTCTGAATGAGGGTGGCCGCTTGCATCTTGTAGTGCCGCCTCTTGGTTGATCGCTAAGCTGTGGGTTACCACCCACAGCTCTAGCAACCGACCAGGGTGATGGTTGCGATGGTCAAGACCATCGCGACCATCGGGGCTTGCGACGAGACCCTAAGGTTGGGTCTCGGCACTCGCAAGCCCCAGGGAGCTTCCTGCTCTGATCGAGCAGGAAGCTCCCCACTGACATCACTGTAGATGTCAGTGGGGCCGCCCCCAAACGGCAGGCGATCCTTCAGGAACGCCTCCGTTTGGCCGGCCGTGCCCCCTGCCCGCCTCCCAAATGGGGCGAGCTGTCACTGACCATCGACAGCTCGCCCTCTTTGGTGCGAGACCCCTAGCGACGGAGTGGGGGAACATTGACCCGGTTGTGAGCGCTCAGCGCTTGCGACCGGGTCTGAATGACCCCCTAAATCTGTAACTACTAATACTATTACCGTTATTTATGCACGTAATGTCAGGTCCTTGATATGAAGAAGAAATAAAAAATATTTTGTGTTACGCGGATTTCTAAACAAATGTTACAACATAATGTTTTTATCCTGGAGCCCAAATCTTGGCTGGCACTTGTAGTTCTACAAGAGCTGGACGGCCTCAGAGAGTTCTCCTCTGTTGTATAAATGAATAGAATTTGTAATCAGTGTGGTCATATTCTGTCGGATGCAGTTGTGCGATTTTCTCCTCTTGCGCCTAAATTGCAATGCGAATGGATCCAGAGATCGGGCGCACAGATTCTGCATTGCAACCGAGATGCACGGGAGAGACGTGGCCTCATAAATGCCTCGGGCGGTGGCTACGAGGGCGCACTGCGATGGTCCACCTTCTTGTGTTAGGGGAGTGCGATCTCAGACACACAGATGCTCACACTGACGGCGAGTCTGCACCAAGCAAGCCCAAAGGTCGGCCAGTATAACTGCGGTACCAAGGCTGATTTTCTAACATATATATTGTTCGTTTTTTTGCCCTATTATGGCCCGTATTCAAGTTGAGGCGAAAGGTCCGGATCTGCAATACTTTTTCGCCGATTACGGAATTTTCGCCTGTTTTGCTTTTACCCCGTATTCAATTTGAAAGACTTTCCGCCTAGGCAGAGTCAATACAATGTACAATGCGAAAAAGTTTTGCCTATGAATAGCAGGTGGAAAACAGTGCAGAATTGGGGTTTTGGGGTGCAACGTTGCGGGAACCCCCATGCAGCCTTCAGACAGTCCCCCAAAAGGTAAACTGTGTAAAACAAAATTAAAAAACACTTAAGAACACCCCAAAAAATGACTCTGAAAAAGGGAACAAAAAAAAAAAGTTGGGGGACAAAGTTAAAAACTAGCGAACTTGACTCTGGGGGGGGTCCCCAAGTATGCCCCAATTGTTTTTTTGATTGCAGGTTCTTGCAGCAGGTGGATTTTTCATGATTTTTTCAACTTCACTTTAGCAACTCTTAAATATGCTGACCCCCATTTTCAAGTACCCCAAATTTGCTGGGATAAGTTATTTTCTGGAAAAAAAACTCCTGAATACTATTCTGAACCACGTATAGAAAAACGCTATTTAGCAGCTATTGAGCCCGTTTAACAACACCAAATACCTTCAGCAAGCCAAATCGGGGGTACCATAGCTAACACCCATGTCAGAGCATCTTTTGGGGGGTGTCATGCTCAATTCCCCAAATCTGACAGTACTTTCCGCCTGTTCAACTTTCGCCGGGTCCCGTTTTTGCGTACTTTCAAATTGAATATGGCGTAAAGCAGGCACGCGCGCGATACTTTTCCGCCTACAAAACAGGCGAAGTAGGCGAAAAAGTCCGGAATGCGAAAAAGTATCGCGGCTCGGCACAAATTGAATACGGCTCTAAGTCTTTGGTATGCACTTTACACCTTGCTGTGCTTGTTCTGTACTTACATGTACTGTGTGCAGCCCTGCAGACTGCTTCTGGTAACCTATAAATGAATTATAATAATAATGGACCTGAACAACAGTTAAGGGCCTATTTATCAAATCACATTTGCAGCAAATCCCCCTAAAACACCATTTTCAAGGGATACCTGTAAATATTATCACCCGTATGTATGAAAGAGGAAGAACAGCAAAAAATCTCAGATACCTGCTGTGGTCCCTGCATTCCTGACGGTTGTTGCATCCCCTGTTCTATAGGGGCTGTCAGATTAAACAAGCTCCGGAATGTGACGTGCGCCAGTGTTTGGTCCCGGGAGCTAACGCCATGTAAAGGAGACATTAGCTGCTGTAGCCTTTGTGCTACACTTTGCATAATGTACAGGGAGTGGGTTCCTCCGAAATCCTCCCCGGCAATGGCAGCCGCACATGCGCCGGGGGTCCCCATATAGTAGTGCATTGAGCGGTAAAGCGATCCCTTTCGGAGACCCTGTCACTGCATGTGGTTTTTGATACATTCAGACAGTAAATAATTTCTTATTGCTATAAAAAGCAGAGCTAAGAATTTGCTCTTTTAGGGACTAAAACCCGATAACTGATAAATATGCCCCTTAGTGCTGTAGTAATAAAATTTAAGGCATAGGCCGTATTCAATTAGTTTCGCCTACGCCATAAAGTTAAGCATGCCGGACTTTTCGCCTACATCGCGCATTTTAGCCGTGGAAACTTACCCGCGATTCGCCCTATTTAATTCCAAAAGATGCAAAGTCAGAACAGGCGAAAAAGTGGTGTCAGAATCGGGGAAATCAGCCTGAACCCCCTCAAAAAGATGCAGAAATATTGGGGATCAATGTAGTAGTGCCCGCTTAGCCCTGACACTACCGTTTGGGGTACTTACGTTGGCACAATTGCCGCAAATTCGCTTCTTTGCACAAGTGGTGAAGAAAGGCATTAAGCAGTTTTTTGGGGTGATAAGTAATCCTGTCAAATTGGGGTACATGAAAATGGCTGCAAGCATGGTTTAAAGTCGCTAAAGTGAGTGTTAAAAAACGCACCTTCAGCAAGCACCTGCAATCAAAAAAACACCTCACCCATACTTGCAGACCCCCCAAAAGTCTATATCGGTACTTTTTATGTTTGTACCCCCACTTTGCCCTTTTTCGCCCCCATTTTCAAAGTGCTTTTCTGGGGTATTCCTCACTTTTTTTCGTTTTTTTTTATGCAGTTATCCTTTGGGGGGCTGTCCCAAGGGTGCAGAGTGATGGCCCCATGTTTGCACCCCAAAATAGCGATTTTGCACTTTTTTTCTCCACCAATTCAGAGGTGAATCTTTTTCACCTATAACATTGCATTGCGTTTTCGCATATGCGAAAAGCGTTTGCAATTGATTACGGAGATAAGTTTCCGCCTGGCGAAAAGTCGCAATCGCAATTTGATAAATGAGCCCCTAGGAAGTGGATGAGCCCCTGAAATGCGGTTGCTGACAAATAGTCGCCATTGCACAATAAACAGGTACCCTGAGTCTGCTTTTTGTGGTTCGTAAATGACCGTTATTGACTTACCCAAATAAAGAGGACACTGGCACAGCTGCAGCACTTCGTAAACAAACCACAGAATATTCACAATTAAACTGTTACTTTTGATCTATACATAGACAGAATACTGTTACTGATCTTCAATGACTGGCGAATGAATGTGTTATTTATTTCAACATAAATTGATCAAACTGATATTTGAATGCCAAAACATGAAAAGGAAAATAATTCACTCTATTGCCACCTGCTGTCAACACTTAGTACAACATGTCTATTTTTGGGACACCAACGGCAAAATTCAAATAGACGCGACTATGTAGCTCCCACAATTATGGGTACTGCCGGACCTGTGGATATTTGTTCTCAGCCTCACATAGCTGCGTACAAAAAATCCACGAGTCGGTGGCGAGATTGAGCTGCGAGTTACGCTGCAATTGTTTCTTCACCGTTACAATGCACCCCGAACTGAATTGACCCCCCAAGTTTTTTCTTAAACCAGTTGCAGAATAATTCCTCGCCCATAACACCATTATTTTCCTATAGTGTTCAGAAGCATTAACACTGATCAAAAATGCAACAGACTCAGGCCCTGATTCAGAGCCGGACGCTCTGACAGAGCGCTCGCTCTGAATCAGGACCGGCCTTCTTGTTTTTTAGAGCAGCCTCCTGGCCGCTCGCATAGCTGTGGGTGACCATCCACAGCTATAGTGAGTGGCCAGGAAGATGGTCACGATGGTCAAGATCATCGTGACCATCGGGCTTGCGACGAGACCTTTGTGGTAGGGTCTCGTTGCCGCAAGCCCCAGAGTGATTTCGGCTCTAACAGAGCTGAAATCTCTCCCACTGACATCACTCGTGATGTCAGTGGGGCCGCCCCCAAACGGAGGCGTTCACTCAACATCGACAGCACGCCCCCTTTGGTACGAGACCCGGAGCGACGGCTTGCCCGTCGTTTTCCGGGTCTCGTGCATGCGCACGACGGAGCCGGCTCCGTCGTGCGCACGTGCACTGGGCCACCATCGACCTGCTTGCGAGCGCATAGCGCTCGTGAGCGGGTCTGACTCAGGCCCTAAGTAAGTATATGGTAAATTATAAAACAGGTTAATGAATTACGCTTCTAGCAGTCTCTTTGGTGTCTATTTATGAAGCAGTCTCCGGCATTTTTCCCAGAGAAAGGGACGATCACTGCTATTTTAACTATAGAGACACCACAGGAAAAAAAAAAAATCACTGATTTCTCTTACGGTCCCTGTATTTTCGCAGTTTATCATGTCCCCTGCTATGGAGACTGTGGGCTTGATTCAGACCCGCTCGCTAGATGCATTTGCACGCACCCAGCGTATGCAAATTCAGCAAAGGCAGGCGATCGCACGGCAAGGCATTAGCACACCCACTATGTTTTGGCGTGCTATCGCGATGTGTATGCAGACGCCCACAAGCCTGTCTGAAGACGCCCACTAATGTACATCATCACCAGGAAGTGTATGCTGCCATCGGTACCATCGAGTACCATCGGATGTGATCGCTGAGCTTGTGGTTGACCATATCCTACCGCAAGCACTGCTAGTGCTTCAGTGTGAAATACAACCAAGTGACGTGTACTATGACGCTCTGTGCTAATTATGCACGCCTCTGGAACGGTGTTGAGATGCTCAGACACGCCTGCGTTCGCACCACCACTCCCCCCGTTTCTTTCGCCCGACCCCTGTTACCACCCACAAACGGCTTGTCCTGTTACTCAGTCTAGCAAGCGAACCCTTCCCGATCGCCTGGACTAGTTCGCGCATGTGCACTGCGATGGGTACACATTCGCACATTGCAGACAATCGGCAGCTACGAGCGAACGCAGCCTAGCGAGCGGGTCTGAATCGGGCCCTATCCTCCTGCTCGGTTTGTCTATCAGTAGAAAGCTTTGTCATCTTTAGCTTACATTGTGCAATGCCCGAGGTGGCTACTGCAGTGAGGAGGGGCGCCCTTTGCTGCTACTGAGGCTTTATCTAATATGACTTAATATTAAAGAAGGTTTAATTTTGGATTCTTATTCCCCAATTGATGATGAGATACTTTGCAAACACTGGGCCTGATTCAACACGGTTCACAATTGCGATCGCAACTGCGTAAACGCACACAATGAAGCTGAGAAAATATGCTAATGTCTGCTACCGCTCATGTAGCATAGAGACGCTCACTACCGCTTCCTCACATCTGTAATACCTCTCAGTCCTGCGTACACATCGGTAACATTGAGGAACATCGGGCCGTCACGCAGAGTTACAGCATCTCTGACCTGTCTCAGAAGTTTAGTCACAGGTGATGAGTACACAAGCTGCGTATGCCGTCCCGGTGGCTAATTTATGCACGCCCGTGCAACGGCGTTCAGTCATGGCCTGTCACTCACTGTGCGATGGATTCCTATGTGCGTGTGATCGCAGCGCATTACGGAGCATGCGCAGTAGACACCATCGGCCGATATACGGTTGCAATTGCAATCCACGCTGAATCAGGCCTGCTGTTGCCCCTTTACCTGTTGTATTAGGCCTTTTGCGCAAGGCGATCATGCTACGCATATAACCATAAGGCTGCTAAACAGGTTCCGATAGATACATGTCCAAAAATATTTGTGTCGATCTTGATTATTCCTGCAGCAATCGGAAGCGTTGATGCTCTATAAAAAAAACAATGAATTTCTATGGGAACGGTCATTAAGTAGATGGCACTTTATGCTGCAGAGAACCTTTGAGAGGGGTTAATGAGGTGGTGGAATGGCCCCTCTCACCATTCTTACTCAGGTTCATCTATTTATGGAGCACAAAGTAATTGCTCGCCTAGGCATAACGACACGTGGGTAATTGCTTTCGCTATGCCAGGAGGCTTTTGACATGGTCAGAGAGAAAAGTCAAATATGCAATCCAGCATACCTTGCTCTAGACTCATTGGCCCTCATTCAGAGCCACTCGCAAACAGCAGTACGCTCGTTGCGTTCCGATGTTGAATAACCGCGCATGCGTCGGTGTAACACTGCGCATGTGCGTACGGCAGATTGCGAGTTTTTTGGGTCTCGTTCGTCAAATACCGTACAGGAAGTGACATGTCAAATGTGATTGACAGAACAGGGCGTTTTTGGGTGTTGACGGGGGTGGAGATGGAAAAACGCAGGCGTGGCGAGGCGTTTTTGGGGCGTACATACATTAGCAAATGCGAGCGTAAAATGTGTTCGGACCGACTCATACGTCACTGGATGATCCTCTTTCCCTTCAAAATGCTCGCACAGCTTAGGGTCTGGATTACTCGACCACATTGGCGATGGCCTTCTCCTCCGTCCCGGGACTCCACGATGTTGTTGCGATTAATCGCGGGAGGGCTGAAAAGCAATTAGTGTTGGATTGAAAACCGGCTTGGTATGTGTTTTGAAATCAGTTTTTTGGGATAGCACAAAACCGTACGCAGGTGGAACTCAGAGCTGCTAATGTCAGGATGACACAATCAATTTGCGTACATTTGTGGGGGTTTATTTTGCCCTCAATTTGGTGGTTAGGGCCTATTGTAACAATAATGTCATCATGTTTTAATTTTCGCACCATTTTATTTTTACCTCTTGAATTTGCCTCGTTATATGATTTTTTAAACGTTCCTTAAAGAGCCCATTTCTTTTTTTTTTAATTTTTCTTGTTTTTTGCCAGTTTTTGCCTTTTGGTCCAGGATTAAATGTAACCCATTTGTACAATAATTTCACAATCCAATGTCAGATTTTTTGTTTCAATTTATTGCTCAAACAAAAAAAAAAATATTAAGCTAATTGATATATTGATTGGCATGATACGATTGAGGGAGGTAGGCCGAAAAAACGAGCAGGTAATCGGAATCTGACAGTCCCACTTCCGGTTTGTACTTGTGCGTGCGTTCCCTTCAAGCCATTTCGGGGATGTACGCTCGCTATTTGGCACGCTCGTTAGTCAGAGGAGGGGTCGCCTGAGTTTGGGGCGGATTTTTAGCTGCGTAGGAAAAACGAGCGAGTGCTTGAATTTAAATATTTTTTTACGTACGGCGAACGTGCGTACGCCCACTTGCGAGTGGGTCTGAATCAGGGCCATAGATGTTCCCAACAAGCCCCCTCTCCCACATAACCCTGGCTTAATAGAGACCAAAAGAAAGTTTTTGCAAATACAAATCTCTTTGTTGTTCTATGGTTAGTCGCGCTCTGAGTGCCTCACCGGAGGCTGGAGGTAACAGGCCTGATACTGCCGTTATCCGTAATGTGCACACAACTCCGGACGCCTGCTGCGAACGGAATGGAAATATAATGCAAATAAAATGGTAAATGTTCTACAGTGATCGCACCATCCAAACTTTCGTATGCCTTTGTATGGCACAGAGGACCTCATTCAGAGTCGGTCGCAAGCGCCGATGCGCTCGTAAGTCCTGTGCTCGGCCGCACTGCACGTGCGCAAGCCCTGGAGCGACAGAGAAACTCTGTCGCTCCGGAGGTCGCTACCAAAGGGGCGGCTGTCGATGTTGATCAACAGCTGGCCCCATTTGGTAGGCGGACCGGGGGGGGGGGTGGTTTCCAAAATGGAGGCGTTCCTTTACGAACGCCTAGCGTTTTGTGGGCGGCTGCACTGACATCATCAGTGATGTCAGTGGGGAGCTTCCTGCTCCAGCAGAGCAGAAAGCTCCCTGGGGCTTACGAGTGCCCAAACCCAACCTTAGGGTCTGGTCGTAAGCCCCGATGGTGATCACCATCGCGACCATCACCCATGTCGGTCGCTAGAGCTGTGGGTGGTAACCCACAGCTTAACGATCGACAAGGAGGCGGTCGTTTAGGATGCTAGCGGCCGCCCTGATTCAGTGCGACCGCTTGCAACTAACGACCGCCTCTGAATGAGGTCCAGAATATCAACAGAAACGTTTAGTTTAGGCTTTTGTTAAACCAGTCTAATCATACATCTGTAGACAAATCATATATCTGTTCAAACTGACACAAAATGATTATGCAAGTTAAACGACAAAATCTAGGTAGTTATTCACTAATAATTATAGCGGTCTGCAATTAGGCTTGCCTAGCCTCCCGATGTGGCGCAATATAGATGAAAGCAGAATCGGTGAATTGGTTCTCTGTTTATAACAAAGGCAGGGTCTATCAACAATTCAATTAGTATGTATTCAGCATTTAGTCTGATCTACTGCTTGTATTAATCAAAAGATAGATCCTGGAATTGTAACAAGCAATAAGGTAGAGAACCCCTTGTGTGCATGTGACAATATCTGGTGATATTCTGTCTGCTGGATACAACCCGTCTACATATTTAGTCTGACTTTACCTCTGAAACTTAATTATGTATGAAGTATTAAACATGATAAAAGGCTGTTTGATGATTTCAACGCAAGTGAGATATTGAAGTAGAACCTCAGCAGGGAATCGGTATGTAATACTGGCGGATCAAATACCAACAGCGTCAGGCCGGGAGGTCGAAATCCCAACAGCTAACCCGCCCCTCTCCCCCCCTAACCCTCCCTTATGGGTGCCTAACCCTATCCTCCCCATTAGTGCCTAAACCTAGCCCCCCCTCCCCGCACCCTACACCTAACCCTCCCGGGGGGTGCTTAACCCTAACCCCCCCTAGTGGTGCCTAAGCCTAACCCCCTTCTTCCCCTACCCTAACCCTCCCGGGGGTGCCTAACCTTAAGTTTCCCCGGGGGTCCCTAAACCTGACCGTCCCGTCCCACCCCCCGTGACTGGACTCTAAAACACCCAGCATACCTTTGTTTGGTATGCCGCGTGTCGGGATTCCGGGATTTCGACGCCTATCTTTAGTCCCATGTCGGGATATTGGCGGGCGGGATAGCGCCCGCCGGTGTCCTGACAACATCCACCTCAACAGATGTATATCGGATATTATGTGCACTATAAATTGAATTTAGGTGGGTGTCAATGTTTCCCTTTTTTTCATTAATATAATATTGAATTGATTAATTAGGGAATACTATTATTCAAATTTTACCGTAACTACATCATTCTATGAATTTATTCCGTTGTTTTTATTTTGTTTTATCAAGAATGTATCCCTACTACACTCTTGTTTTATATTAGGGTTGTTCTAGTAAAAGTGAAGTTTTTTGTTTTCATGATTTAGCATACACATACATGTCTGTAAGTGTGCCCCGGTTCCTCTGTCTGTGAGTGTGTCCCAGTTCTTCTGTCTGTGAGTGTGACCCGGTTCTTCTGGCTGTGTGTGTGCCCCAGTTCTTCTGTCTGTGAGTGTGCCCCAGTTCTTCTGTCTGTGAGTGTGCCCCAGTTCTTTTATCAGTGAGTGTGCCCCAGTTCTTTTATCAGTGAGTGTGCCCCAGTTCTTCTGTCTGTGAGTGTGCCCCAGATCTTCTGTCTGTAAGAGTGCACCAGTTCTTCTGTCTGTGAGTGTGTCCCAGTTCTTCTGTCTGTGAGTGTGCCCCAGTTCTTCTGTCTGTGAGTGTGCCCCAGTTCTTCTTTCTGTAAGTGTGCTCAGTTATCTGTCTGCAAGTGTTCCCCGGTTCTTCTGTCTGTAAGTGTGCTCAGTTATCTGTCTGTAAGAGTGCACCAGTTCTTCTGTCTGTGAGTGTGTCCCAGTTCTTCTGTCTGTGAGTGTGCACCAGTTCTTCTGTCTGTGAGTGTGCACCAGTTCTTCTGTCTGTAAGTGTGCCCCAGTTCTTCTTTCTGTAAGTGTGCTCAGTTATCTGTCTGTAAGTGTGCTCAGTTATCTGTCTGCAAGTGTTCCCCGGTTCTTCTGTCTGTAAGTGTGCTCAGTTATCTGTCTGTAAGTGTGCCCCAGTTCTTCTGTCTGTAAGTGTGCCCCAGTTCTTCTGTCTGTAAGTGTGCCCCAGTTCTTCTGTCTGTAAGTGTGCCCCAGTTCTTCTGTCTGTAAGTGTGCCCCGGTTCTTCTGTCTGTGAGTTTGCCCCGGTTCTTCTGTCTGTGAGTGTGCCCCAGTTCTTCTGTCTGTGAGTGTGCCTCAGTTCTTCTGTCTGTAAGTGTGCCCCAGTTCTTCTGTCTGTAAGAGTGCCCCAATTCTTTTATCAGTGAGTGTGCCCCAGTTCTTCTGTCTCTGAGTGTGCACCAGTTCTTCTGTCTGTGAGTGTGCCCCAGATCTTCTGTCTGTAAGAGTGCACCAGTTCTTCTGTCTGTGAGTGTGCCCCAGTTCTTCTGTCTGTAAGTGTGCCCCAGTTCTTCTGTCTGTAAGAGTGCCCCAGTTCTTTTATCAATGAGTGTGCCCCAGTTCTTCTGTCTGTGAGTGTGCCCCAGATCTTCTGTCTGTAAGTGTGCCCCAGTACTCCTGTCTGTAAGTGTGCCCCAGTACTCCTGTCTGTAAGTGTGCCCCAGTACTCCTGTCTGTAAGTGTGCCCCAGTTCTTTTATCAATGAGTGTGCCCCAGTTCTTCTGTCTGTGAGTGTGCCCCAGATCTTCTGTCTGTAAGAGTGCACCAGTTCTTCTGTCTGTGAGTGTGTCCCAGTTCTTTTATCAATGAGTGTGCCCCAGTTCTTCTGTCTGTAAGTGTGCCCCAGTTCTTCTGTCTGTAAGTGTGCCCCAGTTCTTCTGTCTGTGAGTGTGCCCCAGTTCTTCTATCTGTGAGTGTGCACCAGTTCTTCTGTCTGTAAGTGTGCCCCAGTTCTTCTGTCTGTAAGTGTGCCCCAGTTCTTCTGTCTGTAAGTGTGCCCCAGTTCTTCTGTCTGTAAGTGTGCCCCAGTTCTTCTGTCTGTAAGTGTGCCCCAGTTCTTCTGTCTGTAAGTGTGCCCCAGTACTCCTGTCTGTAAGTGTGCCCCAGTTCTTCTGTCTGTAAGTGTGCCCCAGTTCTTCTGTCTGTAAGAGTGCCCCAGTTCTTTTATCAATGAGTGTGCCCCAGTTCTTCTGTCTGTGAGTGTGCCCCAGATCTTCTGTCTGTAAGAGTGCACCAGTTCTTCTGTCTGTGAGTGTGTCCCAGTTCTTCTGTCTGTGAGTGTGCCCCAGTTCTTCTGTCTGTAAGTGTGCCCCAGTTCTTCTGTCTGTAAGTGTGCCCCAGTTCTTCTGTCTGTGAGTGTGCACCAGTTCTTCTGTCTGTAAGTGTGCACCAGTTCTTCTGTCTGTAAGTGTGCACCAGTTCTTCTGTCTGTAAGTGTGCACCAGTTCTTCTGTCTGTAAGTGTGCCCCAGTTCTTCTGTCTGTAAGTGTGCCCCAGTTCTTCTGTCTGTAAGTGTGCCCCAGTTCTTCTGTCTGTAAGTGTGCCCCAGTTCTTCTGTCTGTAAGTGTGCCCCAGTACTCCTGTCTGTAAGTGTGCCCCAGTTCTTCTGTCTGTAAGTGTGCCCCAGTACTCCTGTCTGTAAGTGTGCCCCAGTTCTCCTGTCTGTAAGTGTGCCCCAGTACTCCTGTCTGTAAGTGTTCCCCAGTACTCCTGTCTGTAAGTGTGCCCTAGTTCTTCTGCTTCTCAGCAACATTTCCTAACATGGCAATGGCACCTGGCATATTCAGAAAATTGTACATGATTGATCACACACACTGGCCCTGATACAGAGATGTACGTAATGTCGATATTTATGTAGTCAAGCAATTATCTGTAAACTGCGTCATTGTGCATGAGTCCAAGTACATTACCATAGTCGCTCTCAGCAAGATTTTACTTCAAGTGTGGTTTACAGCCAGGGAGCGTTAGCGGGAGGTAACGGCGGCATGCTGTGTTTCCGGGTATGTCTCAACCAACGATTGCGATTCCGTATGCTACAAAAATGTCTTCGGCATCTCAGTTCCCGCGTCCATTCTGCGCAGTCATAGGGATGCTCAGAATTGCAATAATCAAATGATCTGCGGCCGATGCTGCAGGTATTCCATATAATCCTCGGCATCTGCAACATTTGCATATTTTCACACAGCAGCTGCGCATGGGATAGGAACTGCAATGCCATTAGCGTACTTCTCTAAATCAGGCCCACTGCACATCAGAGGCTTCAGATAATGGGCCTGATTCTCTACCAATTGCAACTGCAATTACGCACGCAATCGGCCAATTGTTGCCTTATTTATTTATTACCAGTTATTTATATAGCGCACACATATTTCACAGCGCTTTACAGAGAATATTTGGCCACTCACGTCAGTCACTGCCCCATTGGAGCTTACACTCTATATTTCCATATCACATTCTCACACACATACAAACTAGGGATAATTTTTGTTAGGAGCCAATTAATCTACCAGTATATTTTTGGAGTGTGGGAGGAAACCGGAGTACCTGGAGGAAACCCACGCAAGCACTGAGAATATACAAACTCCGAACAGTTAGGGCCGTGGTGGGAATCAAACCCATGACCTCAGTGCTGTGAGGCACTAACGCTAACTATTACACCGTCTGTGCTGCCCTGCCTTCTGTGTACCTCAGTGCGTGTGCACGATCAGGACTGCGATTGCAGTGACTATGGAGACCCATCGCATAGTGATTGACAGGAAATACCGATTTGGGGGGGGTTAGCGAAACGCAGGAGTGCTAGTGCGTTCGAACGACGTTGCATGGGCGTGCATAAATTATCCACTGCAATGCCATATGCAGCCTGAGTACTCATAGGATGCGCTGAGGTTAGCAATTCCTAACTAAGGTCAGAGCTTGTGCAAGTGTGTGTGAGGCTGCGATGGTACTCACTGTTACCGATGGTTTCGCAGTCTTGCTAAGGATTACAGATGTGTGTAAGGTAAAGAGGGCGTCCTTATGTAGTGCTGTGGCACCATGGCGTTCTCAATGGATTAGCATATCATCGCAGTGTGGGCCTGATTCAGCAAGGATCGCTATTCTGCTAGAAGGCACACACCGCAGTTGCTAATATTAGCGGTGAAATGCAAATGTTTGCAATCGCATTGCGATCACAGCTTACCGTAAGGACGCCCCCTTTCCCTTACACACATCAGTATACTTGGGCAACATAGCGAAATAATCGGTAACATTGAGTAACATCAGACCCATACGTACAGTTACGGCAGGTCAGACCTCACTAAGGAATTGCTAACTTCAGCGCACGCTATGAGGCCATAGGCTGCGTCTGAATATGCAGTGGATAATTTATGCCCGCCCCTGCAATGCCATCCCAACGCACTGGCGCGCCTGCATTCCCCCGACCACCTCCCCCTCCGTCACCACCTGTTAATCACTGTGCTCGGGGTCTGCGCAGCTTCTACAACTTGCTTGTTGACGCACGCACGCGCACTGCGATGCATACGCACGGGCAATGCAAATTAATCGACCGATTGCATGCGTCTTTGCAACTGCGATACTTGCTGAATCAGGCCCTGAGACTGCGTGTGTAATCGCTATTGCAGTTGCGATCCGTAATGAATCAGACGCAATGTCAGATACACTCTGGAAGAGAATGTATCTAACAAACAGATACAGATTAGGCTAATTCCACTTTCAAGCATTTTGTCTAAAGCAATCAGCAGCCTCTGACAAGCTCACGTCATGCCATGTTTGCAGCACCAGTGATTGCCACGCTGGGAAGGTAACTGCGTCGGTGGCCCGAAACTTGCGATGACAACGGAATATGGTCCCACTGGTGAGGGACCTCCTAATTCATTGCCACCGAGTAAGATGTGGTTGGTCCTCTTTTGCCCAGTTCAAGTTAAAAGAGAATTCCGGAGTGACAGGTTTCCTTTAAGCAATTCGTAAATGAGCCATTTCTGGTCAAAGCTGTAAGAAAGCAACATAGCTGCAACATGAGTGACAGATGGTCTGAGGACCCAGGTGTACCAGCCATCCCCTCCACCATCCAGACCCCTGTGTGCTCCAAGTGTTGGATGGGTACGATCATTTGTCCGTATTCCAGGCAGAAGGCCGAGTGCAGTAATCCGCTTCTGCGGACGCTCATTTACTTTCAATTACGGAGATAATTGCCTGTTTTGTGCCGGAATTAGTCCTCTTTCCCCTGCCACTCAATGATCTGACTACCGATATGGAATTTCAAATGCATCCGTCCTTGAGACCTGTTTAATCCAGTTTCTAAAAATATGAAGGAAGCAAAATAAAATGTATGAAACATATATCGCTATACGTATCCCTATATACTATATATACTGTATAAATACATGTACTATATACCTATTACTGCTAACAAGGTTAAATGGACGGATAGATGGATAGAAAACTCATCATTATAGCAGAGGTATTTATACTGTTGGTAAATGCATCAATGATTAAAATGTGCAATATGTGCCTTTAAAAATACACAAAACTCATATATATGTTTATGGCACTGTATAAGGAACAAGGCCACGAAAAACATTAAGGGGTCTATTTACTAAGCAGTATTAGGAGACAGAGTGAAAAGTGATGTCTGTGATAAGGTGCCAGCCAATCAGCTCCCAACTGTCATCTCACAGGCTGTGTTTGAAAAATGACAGTTGGGAGCTGATTGGCTGGCACCTTATCACTGACTTATCACTTTTCACTCTGTCTCCTAACACTGCTTAGTAACTAGACCCCATAATCACATTTATATCTGTAGTATATCTGTGATAGATTGCATAAATATCCAATTAGAATCTACATAATAATTTGCAAAGGTCTGTCCTAGCTCCGACTGGCATGCGCAGTGGGTGCCGGGGCACGCACCCCGCCATTGAGGGCTCCCACTGCTATGGAGACTGGACAGACCAAGCCTAGGAGGTGGACCTGGCCGGCCACAGGATTAAAATCTCCGTCTGGCGATCTGGATTGTCAGCTCTGACGCCACCTTCCTGTGATTCTATTGACTGTGGACTGGCAGTGATCGTGTGACCTGACCCTTCGGTAATAAAGACAGACTGATATTGGTATGCCCTAGTGTGAGCATATCTTATGTTGTTTTTTTAATAACCATTTATCTTTCTCCAGAAAATGCTAGTACACCAGTTGGCTAGCTTTCCTTCTAGTGACTGGCGTTGGATACCTTGGAGCAGTGAAACTGTCCATTTGCTGTGATCTTCAACATATTCAGATAAGCTATTTGAAACAAGTTGGAATAAGTTACTTGTATTTATTTATTCAGCTACGTATCCATCAGGGGCTGGCTGGCAACTTTTAGCCTGGAGGGCAAACATAAGCAAGAGGCCCCAGCCTTTCTACCAGCAAACAGCGATTGAAAAATGAACGTGACAAAACCTCTGTGCAGGGCCGGCTCCAGGAGGAGCAGTGCCCTGTGCCAACAGGGAATCCGACCCCCTCATACCCTGTGCACGGTGAAGCCGTCCGAAAAGAATTGGTGGTCTAATTACCATATGCCACACCCCCCAAATGACGCTATTTGGGGCCATGCCCATATAGCATGCCTCCCATTTAACGTCAGGCTGGTGGCGGTTCAAGTTCATAGAAATGGAGAGAGAAATCTTCAATTCATTTTCTCTCAATACATGAAAAAGAGGAAAAGATACAATAGTGCAACACCGTCTTAAAAAAAAATTAGTGGATTCTAGATGTATATCAAGCTGGACTCCTACCCGACGTTGTGTCTACTGGTTAGGTCAGTGGTCGGGGAACAGGGGTAAATTACCCCACATGGGGTAAAAATGTAATTCCTGGGGGTAATGGACGGACAGCCGGGCATGAATATGAATCATTCTACAATATAGAATGATTCATATGCATGCCCGGCTGTGCCGCGGGGAGGCTCTAAGCCGGACGTCCGCTGAGATGTTATTACCAGCGGGCACCCGGCTCCTTCCCTGCAGCGCCACGTTAGCCGGAGGCTGGAGTTCTCTTCTGAGCTCCAGCTTCCTCCTCTCTCCATGAGCACTATGGGAGAGATGTCATGACGTCCCTCCCATAGTTCCGAGGAGCAGCCGGGCGGACAGGACGGCGGCGGATGTAGGAGCGGGGACTAAGGTAAGTGGTTTTTTTTTTTTTTTTTGTTCAAGCGGCACTACAGGGGCATTATATGGGGGCACTACTACAGGGGCACTATATGGGGGCACTACTACAGGGGCATAACTATATGGGGGCACTAGTACAGGGGCATAACTATGGGGGGCACTACTATATGATTTCCTTCCTTTCAAATTAAGGGGGTAACGTCGGCGTATCTAAATATATTTTGGGGTAAAAGGTAAAAAAGTTCCTTGACCCCTGGGTTAGGTAGACTACAGGTGCAATATCAGCAGAGGGATATCAACCCACTTTGGAGCCTCTTTCAGTACTTCCTCCTCAATTTCTGTAATGGATGTAGGGAAAAACAGCACTTCCCCCAAATACAAATAAAGGCGGAAGGGAGTCTCTAATAATGTATTAAAATCCAAAGCAAACATATAAAACAATGTGCAATAATACAAGAAGCAGCAATAATAGAGATGGACTCCTACCAGATGTTATGGCAATTCCTTGGACTTCATGCTTGGTTTGTGCTCTGACATGCACTGTCAAGTGTGGGACCTTACATAGACAGGTGTATGCCTTTCAAAATCATGTCCAATCAACTTAATTTACCACAGGTGGACCCCAATTAAGATGTATGAACATCTCAAGGATGATCAGTGGAAACAGGATGCACTTGAGCTCAATTTGAGCTTCATGGCAAAGGCTGTGAATACTTATATACATGTGATCTCTTAAGCTACATACATACGTAAAGATTTTCTGTCCAACCATCTAACTAATTGATTGGTTAGAATGAAAATCTGGTAAGGTATGAAAGCAAATGACAATCAGCAATTTGCTCCCAAATGCCGGAAAATTGTTTAGATCAAACATTTAACAAACTTGTCTGACGACCATTTTCATCTGTTTTCTGGCATTTAGGAGCAAATTGCTGATCATCAGTTACTCCCAGACGTTACCTGATTTTCATTCCAACCAATCAACTAGTTGGATGGTTGGACAGAAAATCTTTACGTGTGTATGTACCTTTAGTGTTTTTTATTTTATTAAATTTGCAAAAATCTCAAAAAAACTTTTTACACATTGTCATTATGGGGTATTGTGTGTAGAATTTTGAGGACAAAAATGAATTTATTCCATTTTGGAATAAGGCTGTAACATAAAATGTGGAAAAAGTGAAGCGCTGTGAATACTTTCCGGATACACTGTACATCTAGAATCCACTAATTTTTTAAGACGGTGTTGAACAATTTTATCTTCTCTTCTTTTTCATGTTTTGAGAGAAAATTAATTGAAGATTTCTCTCTCCACTTCTATGAACTTGATTAACATCTACCTTGAAAGGAAAGTAATTAAGCTAGTAGTTTAATAACATGGGACTATTATAGCGGGACGTTCTAAGCCCGGCATAGCCTTGTTCTGGTTGCAGCTTTTTGGGGGACCTCACAGCACTGTTTGTTCCCTTGCATTAGCTGTAAGCAGACCATGCTATGACTAGTTGGTTTGTATTATTTATATCTAATTATTTTTATTGCTAATCATCATCAATCATGTTTTCTCCTGCAGTCAGGATGACCATACTACTCATATAAATCAATTTCAGAATTAGGGCCGTATTCAATTAAGTGCGGAAAGCCCATTTCTGCAGAAAAGTATCGCCGGAGACGTCATTTCGCCAGGTGAAAAGTTATCCCCGTATTCAATTCCAAAGACTTTTTGCCGGTGCGGAAAGCCAATGCATTGGAATAGGCGAAAAAGATTAAAGCTGTTGAAAAAAAGTGCAGAATTGGGGGTCTGGGGTGCAAACTTGCGGGAACCCCCCTGCTCATTTGGAACAGTCCCCCAAAGCTAAACTGTGTCAAAAAAGAGTTTAAAAAAAACTTAAGAACACCCCAAAAAATGACTTTGAAAAAGGGGACGAAAAAGTACAAAGTTTGGGGGACAAACTTAAAAAGTAGCTAAATAGATTCCAGGGGGGTCCCCAAGTATGCCCCAGGTGTTTTTAAGTTTGCAGGTGGTTGCGGCAGGTGGATTTTTACGGTTTTTAAAACTTCACTATAGCAACTTTAAAATATGCTAGCCCTCATTTTCATGTACCCCAAATTTGCTGGGACTAGTTATTTTTACAAAGAAAACCTGCTAAATGCTATTCTTCACCACTTTTGCAAAGACGCAAATTAGCAGCTATTGAGATCATTTAAGTACCCCAAATTCCTACAGCAGGCCTATTCGAGGGTATCTATAGTGATCCCCAATGTCAGTGCAACTTTTGGGGGGTGTCAGGCGGATTTCCCAAAATCTGACAGCACTTTTTTCGATCACCATACTACTCATATAAATCAGTGTCAGAGCCAGGATTACCATACTACCCATATAAGTCAGTGTCAGAGTCAGAATCACCATACTACCCATATAAATCAGTGTCAGAGCCAGGATCACCATACTACCCATATAAATCAGTGTCAGAGCCAGGATCACCATACTACCCATATAAATCAGTGTCAGAGTCAGGATCACCATACTACCCATATAAATCAGTGTCAGAGCCAGGATCACCATACTACCCATATAAATCAGTGTCAGAGCCAGGATCACCATACTACCCATATAAATCAGTGTCAGAGTTAGGATCACCATACTACCCATATAAATCAGTGTCAGAGCCAGGATCACCATACTACCCATATAAATCAGTGTCAGAGCCAGGATCACCATACTACCCATATAAATCAGTGTCAGAGCCAGGATCACCATACTACCCATATAAATCAGTTTCAGAGTCAGGATCACCATACTACCCATATAAATCAGTGTCAGAGCCAGGATCACCATACTACCCATATAAATCAGTGTCAGAGTCAGGATCACCATACTACCCATATAAATCAGTGTCAGAGTCAGGATCACCATACTACTCATATACATCAGTGTCAGAGCCAGGATCACCATACTACCCATATAAATCAGTGTCAGAGCCATGATCACCATACTACCCATATACATCAGTGTCAGAGCCAGGATCACCATACTACCCATATACATCAGTGTCAGAGCCAGGATCACCATACTACCCATATAAATCAGTGTCAGAGCCAGGATCACCATACTACCCATATAAATCAGTGTCAGAGCCAGGATCACCATACTACCCATATACATCAGTGTCAGAGCCAGGATCACCATACTACCCATATACATCAGTGTCAGAGCCAGGATCACCATACTACCCATATACATCAGTGTCAGAGCCAGGATCACCATACTACCCATATAAATCAGTGTCAGAGCCAGGATCACCATACTACCCATATACATCAGTGTCAGAGCCAGGATCACCATACTACCCATATAAATCAGTGTCAGAGCCAGGATCACCATACTACCCATATAAATCAGTGTCAGAGCCAGGATCACCATACTACCCATATAAATCAGTGTCAGAGCCATGATCACCATACTACCCATATACATCAGTGTCAGAGCCAGGATCACCATACTACCCATATACATCAGTGTCAGAGCCAGGATCACCATACTACCCATATAAATCAGTGTCAGAGCCAGGATTACCATACTACCCATATAAATCAGTGTCAGAGCCAGGATCACCATACTACCCATATACATCAGTGTCAGAGCCAGGATCACCATACTACCTATATACATCAGTGTCAGAGCCATGATCACCATACTACTCATATAAATCAGTGTCAGAGCCAGGATCACCAAACTACCCATGTAAATCAGTGTCAGAGCCAGGATCACCATACTACCCATATAAATCAGTGTCAGGATCACCAAACTACCCATATAAATCAGTGTCAGAGTCAGGATCACCATACTACCCATATAAATCAGTGTCAGAGCCATGATCACCATACTACCCAAATAAATCAGTGTCAGAGCCAGGATCACAATACTACCCATATACATCAGTGTCAGAGCCAGGATCACCATACTACTCATATAAATCAGTGTCAGAGCCAGGATAACCATACTACCCATATAAATCAGTGTCAGAGCCAGGATCACCATACTACCCATGTAAATCAGTGTCAGAGCCATGATCACCATACTACTCATAAAAATCAGTGTCAGAGCCAGGATCAGCATACTACCCATATAAATCAGTGTCAGAGCCAGGATCAAAATGATACTACCCATATAAATCAGTGTCAGAGCCAGGATCACCATACTACCCATATAAATCAGTGTCAGGATCACCATACTACCCATATACATCAGTGTCAGAGCCAGGATCACCATACTACCCATATAAATCAGTGTCAGAGCCAGGATCACCATACTACCCATATAAATCAGTGTCAGAGCCAGGATCACCATACTACCCATATAAATCAGTGTCAGAGCCAGGATCACCATACTACCCATATAAATCAGTGTCAGAGCCAGGATCACCATACTACCCATAAAAATCAGTGTCAGAGCCAGGATCACCATAGTACCCATATAAATCAGTGTCAGAGCCAGGATCACCATAGTACCCATATAAATCAGTGTCAGAGCCATGATCACCATACTACCCATATACATCAGTGTCAGAGCCAGGATCACCATACTACCCATATAAATCAGTGTCAGAGCCAGGATCACCATACTACCCATATAAATCAGTGTCAGAGCCAGGATCACCATAGTACCCATATAAATCAGTGTCAGAGCCAGGATCACCATACTACCCATATACATCAGTGTCAGAGCCAGGATCACCATACTACCCATATAAATCAGTGTCAGAGCCAGGATCACCATACTACCCATATAAATCAGTGTCAGAGTCAGGATTATCATACTACCCATATAAATCAGTGTCAGAGCCAGGATCACCATACTACCCATATAAATCAGTGTCAGAGCCAGGATCACCATACTACCCATATAAATCAGTGTCAGAGTCAGGATCACCATACTACCCATATAAATCAGTGTCAGATCCAGGATCACCATACTACCCATATAAATCAGTGTCAGAGCCAGGATCACCATACTACCCATATAAATCAGTGTCAGAGCCATGATCACCATACTACCCATATACATCAGTGTCAGAGCCAGGATCACCATACTACCCATATAAATCAGTGTCAGAGCCAGGATCACCATACTACCCATATACATCAGTGTCAGAGCCAGGATCACCATTCTACCCATATAAATCAGTGTCAGAGTCAGGATCACCATACTACCCATATAAATCAGTGTCAGAGCCAGGATCACCATACTACCCATATAAATCAGTGTCAGAGCCAGGATCACCATACTACCCAAATAAATCAGTGTCAGAGCCATGATCACCATACTACCCATATACATCAGTGTCAGAGCCAGGATCACCATACTACCCATATACATCAGTGTCAGAGCCAGGATCACCATACTACTCATAAACATCAGTGTCAGAGCCAGGATCACCATACTACCCATATACATCAGTGTCAGAGCCAGGATCACCATACTACCCATGTAAATCAGTGTCAGAGCCAGGATCACCATACTACTCATAAAAATCAGTGTCAGAGCCAGGATCAGCATACTACCCATATAAATCAGTGTCAGAGCCAGGATCACCATGATACTACCCATATAAATCAGTGTCAGAGCCAGGATCACCATACTACCCATATAAATCAGAGTCAGGATCACCATACTACCCATATACATCAGTGTCAGAGCCAGGATCACCTTACTACCCATATAAATCAGTGTCAGAGCCAGGATCACCATACTACCCATATAAATCAGTGTCAGAGCCAGGATCACCATACTACCCATATACATCAGTGTCAGAGCCAGGATCACCATACTACCCATATAAATCAGTGTCAGAGCCAGGATCACCATACTACCCATATAAAATAAATCAGTGTCAGAGTCAGGATTACCATACTACCCATATAAATCAGTGTCAGAGTCAGGATTACCATACTACCCATATAAATCAATGTCAGAGCCAGGATCACCATACCACTCATATAAATCAGTGTCAGAGCCAGGATCACCATAACACCCATATAAATCAGTGTCAGAGCCAGGATCACCATACTACCCATATAAATCAGTGTCAGAGCCAGGATCACCATACTACCCATATAAATCAGTGTCAGAGTCAGGATCACCATACTACCCATATAAATCAGTGTCAGAGCCAGGATCACCATACTACCCATATAAATCAGTGTCAGAGCCAGGATCACCATACTACCCATATAAATCAGTGTCAGAGCCAGGATCACCATACTACCCTTATAAATCAGTGTCAGAGCCATGATCACCATACTACCCATATATATCAGTGTCAGAGCCATGATCACCATACTACCCATATATATCAGTGTCAGAGCCAGGATCACCATACTACCCATATAAATCAGTGTCAGAGTCAGGATCACCATACTACCCATATAAATCAGTGTCAGAGTCAGGATCACCATACTACCCATATAAATCAGTGTCAGAGCCAGGATCACCATCCTACCCATATACATCAGTGTCAGAGCCAGGATCACCATAGTACCCATATACATCAATTGTCAGAGCCAGGATCACCATACTACCCATATACATTAGTGTCAGAGCCAGGATCACCATACTACCCATAAACATCAGTGTCAGAGCCAGGATCACCATACTACCCATATAAATCAGTGTCAGAGCCATGATCACCATACTACTCATATAAATCAGTGTCAGAGCCTGGATCACCATACTACCCAAGTAAATCAGTGTCAGAGCCAGGATCACCAAAGTACCCATATAAATCAGTGTCAGAGCCAGGATCACCATACTACCCATATAAATCAGTGTCAGGATCACCAAACTACCCATATAAATCAGTGTCAGAGTCAGGATCACCATACTACCCATATAAATCAGTGTCAGAGCCAGGATCACTATACTACCCATATAAATCAGTGTCAGAGCCAGGATCACCATACTACCCATATAAATCAGTGTCAGAGCCAGGATCACCATACTACCCATATATATCAGTGTCAGAGCCAGGATCACCATACTACCCATATACATCAGTGTCAGAGCCAGGATCACCATACTACCCATATACATCAGTCTCAGAGCCAGGATCACCATACTACCCATATACATCAGTGTCAGAGCCAGGATCACCATACTACCCATATAAATCAGTGTCAGAGCCAGGATCACCATACTACCCATATAAATCAGTGTCAGAGCCAGGATCACCATACTACCCATATAAATCAGTGTCAGAGCCAGGATCACCATACTACCCATATAAATCAGTGTCAGAGCCAGGATCACCATACTACCCATATACATCAGTGTCAGAGCCAGGATCACCATACTACCCATATAAATCAGTGTCAGAGCCAGGATCACCATACTACCCATATAAATCAGTGTCAGAGCCAGGATCACCATACTACCCATATAAATCAGTGTCAGAGTCAGGATCACCATAGTACCCATATAAATCAGTGTCAGTCAGGATTACCGTACTACCCATATAAATCAGTGTCAGAGTCAGGATCACCATAGTACCCTTATAAATCAGTGTCAGAGCCAGGATCACCATAGTACCCATATAAATCAGTGTCAGAGATAGGATCACCATACTACCCATATACATCAGTGTCAGAGCCAGGATCACCATACTACCCATATAAATCAGTGTCAGAGCCAGGATCACCATACTACCCATATAAATCAGTGTCAGTCAGGATTACCGTACTACCCATATAAATCAGTGTCAGAGTCAGGATCACCATAGTACCCATATAAATCAGTGTCAGAGCCAGGATCACCATAGTACCCATATAAATCAGTGTCAGAGCCAGGATCACCATAGTACCCATATAAATCAGTGTCAGAGACAGGATCACCATACTACCCATATACATCAGTGTCAGAGCCAGGATCACCATACTACCCATATAAATCAGTGTCAGAGTCAGGATCACCATACTACCCATATAAATCAGTGTCAGAGTCAGGATCACCATACTACCCATATAAATCAGTGTCAGAGCCAGGATCACCATACTACCCATATACATCAGTGTCAGAGCCAGGATCACCATAGTACCCATATACATCAATTGTCAGAGCCAGGATCACCATACTACCCATATACATTAGTGTCAGAGCCAGGATCACCATACTACCCATAAACATCAGTGTCAGAGCCAGGATCACCATACTACCCATATACATCAGTGTCAGAGCCAGGATCACCATACTACCCATATAAATCAGTGTCAGAGTCAGGATCACCATACTACCCATATAAATCAGTGTCAGAGTCAGGATCACCATACTACCCATATAAATCAGTGTCAGAGCCAGGATCACCATCCTACCCATATACATCAGTGTCAGAGCCAGGATCACCATAGTACCCATATACATCAATTGTCAGAGCCAGGATCACCATACTACCCATATACATTAGTGTCAGAGCCAGGATCACCATACTACCCATAAACATCAGTGTCAGAGCCAGGATCACCATACTACCCATATAAATCAGTGTCAGAGCCATGATCACCATACTACTCATATAAATCAGTGTCAGAGCCTGGATCACCATACTACCCAAGTAAATCAGTGTCAGAGCCAGGATCACCAAAGTACCCATATAAATCAGTGTCAGAGCCAGGATCACCATACTACCCATATAAATCAGTGTCAGGATCACCAAACTACCCATATAAATCAGTGTCAGAGTCAGGATCACCATACTACCCATATAAATCAGTGTCAGAGCCAGGATCACTATACTACCCATATAAATCAGTGTCAGAGCCAGGATCACCATACTACCCATATAAATCAGTGTCAGAGCCAGGATCACCATACTACCCATGTAAATCAGTGTCAGAGCCATGATCACCATACTACTCATAAAAATCAGTGTCAGAGCCAGGATCACCATGCTACCCATATAAATCAGTGTCAGAGCCAGGATCACCATACTACCCATATAAATCAGTGTCAGAGCCAGGATCACCATACTACCCATATAAATCAGTGTCAGGATCACCATACTACCCATATACATCAGTTTCAGAGCCAGGATCACCATACTACCCATATAAATCAGTGTCAGAGCCAGGATCACCATACTACCCATATAAATCAGTGTCAGAGCCAGGATCACCATACTACCCATATAAATCAGTGTCAGAGCCAGGATCACCATACTACCCATATAAATCAGTGTCAGAGCCAGGATCACCATACTACCCATATAAATCAGTGTCAGGATCACCATACTACCCATATAAATCAGTGTCAGAGCCAGGATCACCATACTACCCATATAAATCAGTGTCAGAGCCAGGATCACCATACTACCCATATACATCAGTGTCAGAGCCAGGATCACCATACTACCCATATAAATCAGTGTCAGAGAAAGGATCACCATACTACCCATATAAATCAGTGTCAGAGCCAGGATCACCATACTACCCATATAAATCTGTGTCAGAGCCAGGATCACCATACTACCCATATAAATCAGTGTCAGAGCCAGGATCACCATACTACCCATATACATCTGTGTCAGAGCCAGGATCACCATACTACCCATATAAATCAGTGTCAGAGTCAGGATCACCATACTACCCATATAAATCAGTGTCAGAGCCAGGATCACCATACTACCCATATAAATCAGTGTCAGAGCCAGGATCACCATACTACCCATATACATCAGTGTCAGAGCCAGGATCACCATACTACCCATATACATCAGTGTCAGAGTTAGAGTTTCTTATTTTGCCCTCCTGGTCAGTCTGTTTGATTCTGTGGCTTGTTTGGCCTACATTAGGGGTATTCAACATGTAGCCCTCCATCCACTGTGGGACAACACATCCCAGCATGCCCTGTCAGTTTTAGCATGGCCTAATAGACTATGGCAGAGCATGCTGGGATGTGTAGTTCTACAACAGCAGGAGGACTGCATGCTGAATATCCCTGACCTACACAATCAAGTCTACGTGGATATTTTAAAAATAAATAACATGAATACAATCACTTGTACAGAATTCACTGTAGGGAATACCAGAGCCGTAACTAGACTTTTTGGTGCCCTGTGCCAGAGAGAGCATTGGCAACCCCCCCCCCATTTTTAAATAGGGACATAGGATAGTGCACCTGAAAAAGGGACATGGCCTCATGGGGAAGGGCCAGGGAAGAGATAGGGGAGGCCAGGAGATGCTGGGGATAAATAGGGACATAATATAGTGCACCTGAGAAAGGGCCATGGCCTCATGGGGAAGGGCCAGGGAAGAGATAGGGGAGGCCAGGAGATGCTGGGGATAACATAAGAGAAAGCTACAAGTGAGAATAATAATAAACAGGAAAATTGACAGGCCCAAACAGCGCCCCACTACCCTAGTTATGGCCCTGGGGAATACTCTGCACATTACATATGTCGCTGACTGTAAAAACTACCATTCCTACACTCACACACATACTAAGGAATGACATAAGGTGTATACACACAAATTTTTTGAACGATTATCGATAACAATATCATTTACCGTTGAAAAAAATCATTCACTTTCTGAGTTAAAACGATGAAGGATTATCGTTTATGCGCGTTCACGTTTGTAGTTCAGTCAGACTGACCAACTCAACTATTTTCAGTAAGGGATTATGCAAAAATCATTTGTAGTTCAAAAGAATCGTTCATTACATTTAGTAAATGAATGATTTTAGTAAACGTAACCATACTTGCCGGATTTATGAATCTGATATTCTGTTGACATCTTCAGGGGGGGGGGGGGGGGGGGGCTGGACGGTAAAAGTAATTAGGCCCTGCCCCACCACACAGGAAAAGGCTGCTATTAGCAGGCCCGCGAGCAGGGGGGTGTGGCTAAAAGATGCAATTTTAGCCCCACCACATACCTGCAGACCCAAAAATTCACCATAAAATCTCCCCATCCTTGCCCACTTCACTAGGAGCTGGGCTGTTTGCGGGAGATATGCCTACTCTTCCGGGGGTGAGGGAGGTTACCTGAAAAATCGTGAGCCTCCCGCAACTTTCGGGAGAGTAGGTATGTATAGACTTAATGCACCAAATTATCCACTGTCCCTCACCCTCTACATTAAGAAGATGGGTCCCGTGCCCCAGGTTGAAACTTGATCTGATCTTGGGGGCTTATGTAATAGGTTGCGAGCACACTAGCGCACGCAAGGGGTGGTTCTGAGTACCCAGAAACTCCCCCAACAGACTGGAGAGCAGGCACCATCTTCTTAAGCCCCGCCCCCGATTGGCAAAATGCTGCAATTCGCTATTTGTTATAATTAATACCATTGATTCATTTTGCTGTTCCCATTGGCTTCTGGCAAATACTTTCACTATACTGTGAAAGTACAATACGTGAATTAGATAGGTAGTACCACACCATACTTGCCGACTTTCCGGCTGCTCCTTCCAAGAGGGAGCAGCCAGATCGGCAGGATAGGGGAGTGGCCGGGCAGGTGACGGGCATTTATGGGCGTGGTCAGGGCGGGGCCACGTGATCATATTTTGGCCCTGTCCTCGCTACACAATGCCGATAATGCAGGCATTGTGGAGCAGGGGCGGGGGCAAAATGACGCCAATTCAGTGTGAACGCGTCACTGGCCCCACTATTAATTGCGGTGGAGGGGCCAGGAGCATTTTCGGGAGGCTCCTGGCAAAATCAGGAGGATAGGCAAGCCTGGTACCATACTACACCTGTATACCATTACCTAGTGGCCTAAGCAATGGGGAAATGCTGTGCATGGTGTCTATGCAGCACATTTAAGTAACATTGGTTTAGTAGGTAGAAACATATTGACATTTCAAAAAATGTATTTTATTCTTTTCTAATTCAAGTTTCTCTTGCACATTTTCAGAACATGTGGCTGCCTTATAATGAGCTAAGACATGCAGATAGACTCATCCTGAAGGGCTACGGGCCTCTGTATCCCGACATCATTGATGCCGTTTAGTCCATACTGCAGCGACAATTTAATACACAAGGCTTGCAATGCACATGGGGAGGAATGTACGGCTCCTACACCCCCGTCTCTGGGCCTGCAGTACAGATCCACCCAGATAAGGGCCACAGACACTGTTTCATGTCCTGTTTTCAGAATGGGCAGATACAAGTTGCGGACAGTGATCTAGGGTCAGACTTTCCCCCCTGTGCTCTTCAACAACTGCAAGACCTCTACCGGACTGTTGTTCCAAAAGACACGCTGAAAAACATCAAAATCCTGGACGTGGAGCAACAGCCGGAAGACACACAGGACTGTGGAGTATATGCTATAGCCACTGCTGTGGAAATCCTCTTCAACAACGACGTTCCAACCTGCAGCTACAACTATAAGCTGATGAGGTAACATCTCATAAAGTGCCTAGAAACTATTTACACCATTTCCAAATACTAGGGAGAGAAAACATTGTGAATAATATATTATTAGCAAAAGGAGGAGACTGAGTCCAGCTTTTATTAAATGCAGCTCCACATAAAATCCCAGGTGAAGCCATATTATCAGCTGCCTATTTTAAATGGACTCCAAAATAGGAATTAGGAGTTTGGCACCTCCGACAGATACGAGAGTTGTGCAACAAGTCTCCGGATCCACAAAAAGTATTCTATTTACAAAGTATTCGCCACAGAAGTCTATGCAAAGCTGCTTGCACTCAAACCACTTGGTGAAGCAGCTGGACCAGTCCAAAGCAGGTATGTCTTCTACATGCAGGATGAAGATCTCCACTGCAACTGCTGGTAACTCAAAACGAGTCCCATGCATCTTATGCTTGATTTGTGGGAACACAAAGAAGTTGCAGGGGGCCAGGTCTGTATTGTATGGCAGATGACTCCTGGATGTGTTCATGGGCCAGGAAATCCACCACTGTCCTGGCCTCGTGGGCAGGTGCATTGTCGTGATGGAGAAAGACACCATGAGTGCGAGTTCTCGGATGGCTCCTGGAAATGGCTACCAGCACTGGCGGCAGGTATTGGTTGGCGTACCAGTCCCCAGTGGTGGTTCACTGTTACATGAGTTGTGCAGTAGCTACATGACCAATCTACAAAAACAGCCACCATTTGCTTGGCCACAGTGTGCTCACATTGGAATTTCTGTGGTGGCACACCTCCAACTGGGGTCCACTGGGCCATCTGCTGTTTGGTCTGGGGGGGTCAAAACTGTAGATCCAGGATTCATCACCACTGATGATCTTCAGAACAGAGTTGAAAAACCACCATCAAAGCTGGCCAGCATGTTGTGGCACCAAGTCACCTGAGCCTCCTTCTGCTCGCGAGTCAGCTGATGGGGCACCCAGCGTGCAGAAACCTTGCTGAGGCCAAGCTTTTCACGGATCATCAAGTGGATGGATCTTGATGAGATGCCTATCACCTTCTCTAACTGGGCCACAGTCACCCTGGTGTCCAACTCAATTATGGCCCACATGGCCGCAACATTCTCCTCGGTGATGGCGAACATAGGTCCTCATCTTCCAGGAACCGTCTCCCATCTTGAAATTCTGCTAACCACTCCACTCCAACGCAGTGGCTTAGGAAGGTGCTTCCTCCCCAAAAGCAGCTAGCAGTTGGTCAAAAGGTACAGTGGTAAAACCCTAAAATACATGTTGCCAGTACCTCAACTACAAGCAACGGAAACACCACAAGTGTCTGCATATCAACAACTCCACCTAGACAGAATGTGAGGACTCATGGAGGACAGAGGAGAAGTATGAGCTAGGGTCCATAGGGTGAGGACCCATGTAAAAAAAGAAAAAAGTATTTATTACAATTATTTATTTGCAATAAACAATGACATAATGAAAACAGATTAAAAAACATATTTCACACAGCTTTATCCACTTTGGATAAACTACAGTAAAAGTAGTAAAAAATAGTAAAGTAACTTACACTATTTGTAGCCATTATCTGTGCTAACAACACTTGAAAGGCTTATCAAACACAAGGGAGACCTAATAAGGCAAGCAACTCCATACAGTAGGTAGAGTGGTAAAACCTATGTAATGTAAAATATGGTTTGCAAAACATTACTAAACTTACACCTAAAAATAATGAATTTTTGTATGGAGAATTGTCTTATGTGGGATACAGTGTTGGATTAGCTCCTCTCTAACCTCTCTTACCTCCTCTGTATTTGCCACATATTAAGATGTTAAAATAACTCATAGCTCATGGTTTTATGCTTCAAAATTGGCCATATTGTCTATATACTGAGGTAGGTCAATATTATGATGTATACAGCATGCATTTACAATATATTCAACTTTATGGGGACCATAAAGGAGTACACCTCATAAGCCAGAATCGACACCCATATCCAGAATCACTTGAAATGACACTACAGGAAAGGTATAATTACTTCCAACATTGTTCAACTGGTTTACATAATGGCTTTCTTAGTGGCTAAAGAAACTACTCTATACCTAGTAACCAGCCTGAGGAATCTGTTCTCTCTTGACTTTTCTACGCATGTCTGACAGCGTCATCCACCAATCAGCACTGTAGAAGCTTCTCACAGGGCATAACGCTGCGGCCATGAACAGTAAGTGACCAGGGAGAAACCACTGCCTGCATCCCAGCCACCTGTCATGCAATTGCATTATAATCTTCGGCCCCAAATCATCAGAATTCTACCAATAGCAGATGGCACCCTGCTCCCAGCCCGCCCCTGGTATTCATACTGCTGAATGATATTAGTGCTCCCTTGTTTCTTATTTTAGGTTTCTGTGTACTGATCCTCTGGCTGGTGGCGATTTCTAACAAGGTTTGAGCTACCTTCAATTAAAGTATTCTTATGAACTTTTATTAACGTTTATGGGCTCGGAAGGGTCTTCAAATTTTAAATTATCATTATATACAATACTGTGCAAAAGTTTTAGGCAGGTGTAGAAACAATGCTGAAAAGAATGCTTTCAAAAATAGAAGTGTTACTTTAATGCTGAGAAATACAGGCAGGTATTTATCCATCATGTAATACCATCAGGGAAGCATCTGATTGGCTCCAAATTTATTCTGCAGCAGGACAACAACCCCAAACATACAGCCAATGGCATTAAGAACTATCTTCACTGTAAAGAAGAACAAGGAGTCTTGGAAGTGATGATATGGCCACCACAGAGCCCTGATCTCAACAACATCGAAACTGTCTGGGATTACATGAAGAGACAGAAGGATTAGAGCAAGCCTACATCCACAGAAGATCTGTGGTTAGTTCTCCAAATTGTTTGGAACAAATCCTCTGCCGAGTTCCTTCAAACACTGGGCCTGATTCAGAGCCGGAAGCTATTTGCGCTCGCTCGTTTAGAAAAGGGGGCCGGCTATTTAAATTGAGCGCTAGCTCTTTGCGGTATGTTGACGCCTCTATGTCTGAGCGAGCGAACAAAACATGTGCTCACTATTTTGTAAAGACGCCCCCTGGCCGCTCGCATCCTACGTCATCTCCACTATTTATTAGATTAATCGAGTACATCGAAAGGCGTCTGAACTGCTCGCAGTGCTTGTGGTTGGATTTTCCTACCGCAATCATGCGAGCAGTTCTGGCTATAAAATAACCCAGTGACGTGGCCGATGACGCTGCTTTACTAATTATTAGGGGTGAGCGGGTTCGGATTTCTGAAATCCGAACCCCCCCGAGCCCCCCCGATCCGAGGCCGATCCGAGTCAGGCTCGACTTTTCCCACCTGACTCGGATCTGAAATCGAGGCAAAACGTCATCATCCCGCCTTCCGAGTCTTGCGGGTTTTGGATCCTATATAAGGTACCCGCGTCGGCGCCATTTTCTCACTCGGCTGTGGACAGTGAAGAGGGAGGGTGGGAGTTAGGGCTGGCTGGGCTGTGTAGTGTAGTGTAGTGTAGTGCAGAGTAGTGTTGTGCTGTGCTGTGCTGCGTTGTGCTGCTGTTGTCCACTACTTCAAAGTCCATAGGGGCTGGCTGTGTTGTGCTGTGCTGCTGTTGTTAATAGGGGCTGTGTCCACTACTTCAAAGTCCATAGGGGCTGGCTGGACTGTGTTGTGCAGTCAGTTCTCCATAGGGGCTGTGTCCACTCCAAAGTCCTGTGCAGTGTCCCAGTCCTAAAGGGGTGCTGTAGTGTTGTCCAGGGGGTGCTCTGTCCATCAGGGGTGCTCCCCCCAAGTGCTAAAAAAATAATATATTTTCTGTGTTTGTGAATTGTGTGCGCAGTAGCCGCACGTGCATCAACAAAGTAGTGCCAAGCGTGCGCCTGTGTCATAAGTAAAGGGCCGGCTGGCTTGACCATTAAAGGGTGCTGTAACCCCCAAAGTACACTCCAGTCCAAACCAAAAAAAAAATGATTTCCTGTGTTTGTGAATTGTGTGCGCAGTAGCCGCACGTGCATCAACAAAGTAGTGCCAAGCGTGCGCCTGTGTCATAAGTAAAGGGCCGGCTGGCTTGACCGTTAAAGGGTGCTGTAACCCCCAAAGTACACTCCAGTCCAAACCAAAAATTTTTTTATTTTCTGTGTTTGTGAATTGTGTGCGCAGTAGCCGCACGTGCATCAACAAAGTAGTGCCAAGCGTGCGCCTGTGTCATAAGTAAAGGGCCGGCTGGCTTGACCATTAAAGGGTGCTGTAACCCCCAAAGTACACTCCAGTCCAAACCAAAAAAAAAAATATTTTCTGTGTTTGTGAATTGTGTGCGCAGCAGCCGCACGTGCATCAACAAAGTAGTGCCAAGCGTGCGCTTGTGTCATAAGTAAAGGGCCGGCTGGCTTGACCATTAAAGGGTGCTGTAACCCCCAAAGTACACTCCAGTCCAAACCAAAAAAAAAATTATTTTCTGTGTTTGTGAATTGTGTGCGCAGTAGCCGCACGTGCATCAACAAAGTAGTGCCAAGCGTGCGCCTGTGTCATAAGTAAAGGGCCGGCTGGCTTGACCGTTAAAGGGTGCTGTAACCCCCAAAGTACACTCCAGTCCAAACCAAAAAAAAAATTATTTTCTGTGTTTGTGAATTGTGTGCGCAGTAGCCGCATGTGCATCAACAAAGTAGTGCCAAGCGTGCGCCTGTGTCATAAGTAAAGGGCCGGCTGGCTTGACCGTTAAAGGGTGCTGTAACCCCCAAAGTACACTCCAGTCCAAACCAAAAAAAAAATTATTTTCTGTGTTTGTGAATTGTGTGCGCAGTAACCGCACGTGCATCAACAAAGTAGTGCCAAGCGTGCGCCTGTGTCATAAGTAAAGGGCCGGCTGGCTTGACCGTTAAAGGGTGCTGTAACCCCCAAAGTACACTCCAGTCCAAACCAAAAAAAAAAATATTTTCTGTGTTTGTGAATTGTGTGCGCAGTAGCCGCACGTGCATCAACAAAGTAGTGCCAAGCGTGCACCTGTGTCATAAGTAAAGGGCCGGCTGGCTTGACCGTTAAAGGGTGCTGTAACCCCCAAAGTACACTCCAGTCCAAACCAAAAAAATAATAATTTTCTGTGTTTGTGAATTGTGTGCGCAGTAGCCGCACGTGCATCAACAAAGTAGTGCCAAGCGTGCGCCTGTGTCATAAGTAAAGGGCCGGCTGGCTTGACCATTAAAGGGTGCTGTAACCCCCAAAGTACACTCCAGTCCAAACCAAAAAAAAAATTATTTTCTGTGTTTGTGAATTGTGTGCGCAGTAGCCGCACGTGCATCAACAAAGTAGTGCCAAGCGTGCGCCTGTGTCATAAGTAAAGGGCCGGCTGGCTTGACCGTTAAAGGGTGCTGTAACCCCCAAAGTACACTCCAAACCAAAAAAATATATATTTTCTGTGTTTGTGACTTGTGTGCACTGTGGCTGCACGTGCATCAACAAAGGAGCAGCGCCAAGCGTGCGCCTGTGTCCCATAAGTAAAGAGCCGGCTGGCTCATTTCTTAAAGGGTGGTGTAACCCACAAAGTGCACTACTCTCCAGCAAAAATAAAAATATATTTTCTGTGTTTGTGTGCGCTTTAGCCGCACGTATATATCAATATAACATAAATGGAGGACCAAACTTTCTCCGATAAAAATAAAATAGGGAAAGATCAAGAACCACTTCCTCCTAGTGCTATTGCTGCTGCTGGGAGTTGTTCATCATCCCAGAGAGGAAGTAGGAACATCACTACTTTTACTAAACAATTGACCCTCCAACAGTCCCTAGCGATGAGGATGAAGTACGACAGCAGTCATCCTGAAGCAAAACGTATAACTGAGGCCTTGACTGCTATGTTGGTGTTAGACGTGCGTCCGGCATCTGCCATTAGTGCAGTGGGATTTAGACAATTGATGGAGGTAGTGTGTCCCCGGTTCCAAATCCCGTCTAGATTCCACCTGCATCCTCAAAGCAGCAGCGACAAGCGTGCGTCTGTCTGTTAAAGGGTGGTGACACCCTCAAAGTGTGCTACACTAACAATAAAAATATTGTTCTTTTTTTTCTGTCTTTGTGAATTGTGTGGGCTGTAGCCGCACTTGCATCCTCAAAGCAGCAGCGACAAGCGTGCGTCTGTCTGTTAAAGGATGGTGACACCCTCAAAGTGTGCTACACAAGCAATAAAAATATTGTTCTTTTTTTTTTCTGTCTTTGTGAATTGTGTGGGCTGTAGCCGCACTTGCATCCTCAAAGCAGCAGTGACAAGCGTGCGTCTGTCTGTTAAAGGGTGGTGTAACCCTCAAAGTGCTCCAAAAAATAAAAAACTATTTTTTTAATGTGTTTGTGACTTGTGTGCGATGTAGCCACACGTGCATCAACATAGTAGCAGCGCCAAGCGTGCGCCTGTGTCATAAGTCAAGGGCTGGTTTGGACATCTGGTCCGGACTGAAGGACGTGCCAACAATTTCTGACAAGTCTACTGTCACTGCATATGATACTGTCCTCAAAGCAGCAGCGACAAGCGTGCGTCTGTCTGTTAAAGGGTGGTGACACCCTCAAAGTGTGCTACACAAACAATAAAAATATTGTTCTTTTTTTTTCTGTCTTTGTGAATTGTGTGGGCTGTAGCCGCACTTGCACCCTCAAAGCAGCAGCGACAAGCGTGCGTCTGTCTGTTAAAGGATTACATCGGTGACAGCATCCAAGTAGGCATGTCAGACAGTCCGTACCTGTACTGGCAGGAAAAAGAAGCAATTTGGAGGTCCCTGTATAAACTGGCTCTATTTTACCTGAGTTGCCCCCCCTCCAGTGTGTACTCCGAAAGAGTGTTTAGTGCAGCCGGGAACCTTGTCAGCAAAAGGCGTAGGAGGTTGCTTCCACAAAATGTGGAGAAGATGATGTTCATAAAATGAATTATCAACTCTTCCAGGGGGACCAGCCTCCAGAACGTACAGAGGGACCTGTGGTTCCAGCGGGGACGAATTAATACTCTGTGAGGATGAGGATGTACACACTGAAGAGGGTGAGGAATCGGTGGATGAGGAGGATGAGGATGACATCTTGCCTCCGTAAAGCCAGTTTGTGCAGGGACAGATTAATTGCCAGCTTGTTTTGTGGGGGCCCAAACGAACCAATCATTTCAGCCACAGTTGTGTGGCAGACCCTGGCGCTGAAATGATTAGTTTGTTAAAGTGTGCATGTCCTGTTTATACAACATAAGGGTGGGTGGGAGGGCCCAAGGACAATTCCATCTTGCACCTCTTTTTTTTCTTTGCATTATGTACTGTTTGGGGCCTAGTTTTTCAAACTGCCATCCTGTCTGCAGGAAAATTGACAGGCCCAAACAGCGCCCCACTACCCTAGTTATGGCCCTGGGGAATACTCTGCACATTACATATGTCGCTGACTGTAAAAACTACCATTCCTACACTCACACACATACTAAGGAATGACATAAGGTGTATACACACAAATTTTTTGAACGATTATCGATAACAATATCATTTACCGTTGAAAAAAATCATTCACTTTCTGAGTTAAAACGATGAAGGATTATAGTTTATGCGCGTTCACGTTTGTAGTTCAGTCAGACTGACCAACTCAACTATTTTCAGTAAGGGATTATGCAAAAATCATTTGTAGTTCAAAAGAATCGTTCATTACATTTAGTAAATGAATGATTTTAGTAAACGTAACCATACTTGCCGGATTTATGAATCTGATATTCTGTTGACATCTTCAGGGGGGGGGGGGGGGGGGCTGGACGGTAAAAGTAATTAGGCCCTGCCCCACCACACAGGAAAAGGCTGCTATTAGCAGGCCCGCGAGCAGGGGGGTGTGGCTAAAAGATGCAATTTTAGCCCCACCACATACCTGCAGACCCAAAAATTCACCATAAAATCTCCCCATCCTTGCCCACTTCACTAGGAGCTGGGCTGTTTGCGGGAGATATGCCTACTCTTCCGGGGGTGAGGGAGGTTACCTGAAAAATCGTGAGCCTCCCGCAACTTTCGGGAGAGTAGGTATGTATAGACTTAATGCACCAAATTATCCACTGTCCCTCACCCTCTACATTAAGAAGATGGGTCCCGTGCCCCAGGTTGAAACTTGATCTGATCTTGGGGGCTTATGTAATAGGTTGCGAGCACACTAGCGCACGCAAGGGGTGGTTCTGAGTACCCAGAAACTCCCCCAACAGACTGGAGAGCAGGCACCATCTTCTTAAGCCCCGCCCCCGATTGGCAAAATGCTGCAATTCGCTATTTGTTATAATTAATACCATTGATTCATTTTGCTGTTCCCATTGGCTTCTGGCAAATACTTTCACTATACTGTGAAAGTACAATACGTGAATTAGATAGGTAGTACCACACCATACTTGCCGACTTTCCGGCTGCTCCTTCCAAGAGGGAGCAGCCAGATCGGCAGGATAGGGGAGTGGCCGGGCAGGTGACGGGCATTTATGGGCGTGGTCAGGGCGGGGCCACGTGATCATATTTTGGCCCTGTCCTCGCTACACAATGCCGATAATGCAGGCATTGTGGAGCAGGGGCGGGGGCAAAATGACGCCAATTCAGTGTGAACGCGTCACTGGCCCCACTATTAATTGCGGTGGAGGGGCCAGGAGCATTTTCGGGAGGCTCCTGGCAAAATCAGGAGGATAGGCAAGCCTGGTACCATACTACACCTGTATACCATTACCTAGTGGCCTAAGCAATGGGGAAATGCTGTGCATGGTGTCTATGCAGCACATTTAAGTAACATTGGTTTAGTAGGTAGAAACATATTGACATTTCAAAAAATGTATTTTATTCTTTTCTAATTCAAGTTTCTCTTGCACATTTTCAGAACATGTGGCTGCCTTATAATGAGCTAAGACATGCAGATAGACTCATCCTGAAGGGCTACGGGCCTCTGTATCCCGACATCATTGATGCCGTTTAGTCCATACTGCAGCGACAATTTAATACACAAGGCTTGCAATGCACATGGGGAGGAATGTACGGCTCCTAAACCCCCGTCTCTGGGCCTGCAGTACAGATCCACCCAGATAAGGGCCACAGACACTGTTTCATGTCCTGTTTTCAGAATGGGCAGATACAAGTTGCGGACAGTGATCTAGGGTCAGACTTTCCCCCCTGTGCTCTTCAACAACTGCAAGACCTCTACCGGACTGTTGTTCCAAAAGACACGCTGAAAAACATCAAAATCCTGGACGTGGAGCAACAGCCGGAAGACACACAGGACTGTGGAGTATATGCTATAGCCACTGCTGTGGAAATCCTCTTCAACAACGACGTTCCAACCTGCAGCTACAACTATAAGCTGATGAGGTAACATCTCATAAAGTGCCTAGAAACTATTTACACCATTTCCAAATACTAGGGAGAGAAAACATTGTGAATAATATATTATTAGCAAAAGGAGGAGACTGAGTCCAGCTTTTATTAAATGCAGCTCCACATAAAATCCCAGGTGAAGCCATATTATCAGCTGCCTATTTTAAATGGACTCCAAAATAGGAATTAGGAGTTTGGCACCTCCGACAGATACGAGAGTTGTGCAACAAGTCTCCGGATCCACAAAAAGTATTCTATTTACAAAGTATTCGCCACAGAAGTCTATGCAAAGCTGCTTGCACTCAAACCACTTGGTGAAGCAGCTGGACCAGTCCAAAGCAGGTATGTCTTCTACATGCAGGATGAAGATCTCCACTGCAACTGCTGGTAACTCAAAACGAGTCCCATGCATCTTATGCTTGATTTGTGGGAACACAAAGAAGTTGCAGGGGGCCAGGTCTGTATTGTATGGCAGATGACTCCTGGATGTGTTCATGGGCCAGGAAATCCACCACTGTCCTGGCCTCGTGGGCAGGTGCATTGTCGTGATGGAGAAAGACACCATGAGTGCGAGTTCTCGGATGGCTCCTGGAAATGGCTACCAGCACTGGCGGCAGGTATTGGTTGGCGTACCAGTCCCCAGTGGTGGTTCACTGTTACATGAGTTGTGCAGTAGCTACATGACCAATCTACAAAAACAGCCACCATTTGCTTGGCCACAGTGTGCTCACATTGGAATTTCTGTGGTGGCACACCTCCAACTGGGGTCCACTGGGCCATCTGCTGTTTGGTCTGGGGGGGTCAAAACTGTAGATCCAGGATTCATCACCACTGATGATCTTCAGAACAGAGTTGAAAAACCACCATCAAAGCTGGCCAGCATGTTGTGGCACCAAGTCACCTGAGCCTCCTTCTGCTCGCGAGTCAGCTGATGGGGCACCCAGCGTGCAGAAACCTTGCTGAGGCCAAGCTTTTCACGGATCATCAAGTGGATGGATCTTGATGAGATGCCTATCACCTTCTCTAACTGGGCCACAGTCACCCTGGTGTCCAACTCAATTATGGCCCACATGGCCGCAACATTCTCCTCGGTGATGGCGAACATAGGTCCTCATCTTCCAGGAACCGTCTCCCATCTTGAAATTCTGCTAACCACTCCACTCCAACGCAGTGGCTTAGGAAGGTGCTTCCTCCCCAAAAGCAGCTAGCAGTTGGTCAAAAGGTACAGTGGTAAAACCCTAAAATACATGTTGCCAGTACCTCAACTACAAGCAACGGAAACACCACAAGTGTCTGCATATCAACAACTCCACCTAGACAGAATGTGAGGACTCATGGAGGACAGAGGAGAAGTATGAGCTAGGGTCCATAGGGTGAGGACCCATGTAAAAAAAGAAAAAAGTATTTATTACAATTATTTATTTGCAATAAACAATGACATAATGAAAACAGATTAAAAAACATATTTCACACAGCTTTATCCACTTTGGATAAACTACAGTAAAAGTAGTAAAAAATAGTAAAGTAACTTACACTATTTGTAGCCATTATCTGTGCTAACAACACTTGAAAGGCTTATCAAACACAAGGGAGACCTAATAAGGCAAGCAACTCCATACAGTAGGTAGAGTGGTAAAACCTATGTAATGTAAAATATGGTTTGCAAAACATTACTAAACTTACACCTAAAAATAATGAATTTTTGTATGGAGAATTGTCTTATGTGGGATACAGTGTTGGATTAGCTCCTCTCTAACCTCTCTTACCTCCTCTGTATTTGCCACATATTAAGATGTTAAAATAACTCATAGCTCATGGTTTTATGCTTCAAAATTGGCCATATTGTCTATATACTGAGGTAGGTCAATATTATGATGTATACAGCATGCATTTACAATATATTCAACTTTATGGGGACCATAAAGGAGTACACCTCATAAGCCAGAATCGACACCCATATCCAGAATCACTTGAAATGACACTACAGGAAAGGTATAATTACTTCCAACATTGTTCAACTGGTTTACATAATGGCTTTCTTAGTGGCTAAAGAAACTACTCTATACCTAGTAACCAGCCTGAGGAATCTGTTCTCTCTTGACTTTTCTACGCATGTCTGACAGCGTCATCCACCAATCAGCACTGTAGAAGCTTCTCACAGGGCATAACGCTGCGGCCATGAACAGTAAGTGACCAGGGAGAAACCACTGCCTGCATCCCAGCCACCTGTCATGCAATTGCATTATAATCTTCGGCCCCAAATCATCAGAATTCTACCAATAGCAGATGGCACCCTGCTCCCAGCCCGCCCCTGGTATTCATACTGCTGAATGATATTAGTGCTCCCTTGTTTCTTATTTTAGGTTTCTGTGTACTGATCCTCTGGCTGGTGGCGATTTCTAACAAGGTTTGAGCTACCTTCAATTAAAGTATTCTTATGAACTTTTATTAACGTTTATGGGCTCGGAAGGGTCTTCAAATTTTAAATTATCATTATATACAATACTGTGCAAAAGTTTTAGGCAGGTGTAGAAACAATGCTGAAAAGAATGCTTTCAAAAATAGAAGTGTTACTTTAATGCTGAGAAATACAGGCAGGTATTTATCCATCATGTAATACCATCAGGGAAGCATCTGATTGGCTCCAAATTTATTCTGCAGCAGGACAACAACCCCAAACATACAGCCAATGGCATTAAGAACTATCTTCACTGTAAAGAAGAACAAGGAGTCTTGGAAGTGATGATATGGCCACCACAGAGCCCTGATCTCAACAACATCGAAACTGTCTGGGATTACATGAAGAGACAGAAGGATTAGAGCAAGCCTACATCCACAGAAGATCTGTGGTTAGTTCTCCAAATTGTTTGGAACAAATCCTCTGCCGAGTTCCTTCAAACACTGGGCCTGATTCAGAGCCGGAAGCTATTTGCGCTCGCTCGTTTAGAAAAGGGGGCCGGCTATTTAAATTGAGCGCTAGCTCTTTGCGGTATGTTGACGCCTCTATGTCTGAGCGAGCGAACAAAACATGTGCTCACTATTTTGTAAAGACGCCCCCTGGCCGCTCGCATCCTACGTCATCTCCACTATTTATTAGATTAATCGAGTACATCGAAAGGCGTCTGAACTGCTCGCAGTGCTTGTGGTTGGATTTTCCTACCGCAATCATGCGAGCAGTTCTGGCTATAAAATAACCCAGTGACGTGGCCGATGACGCTGCTTTACTAATTATTAGGGGTGAGCGGGTTCGGATTTCTGAAATCCGAACCCCCCCGAGCCCCCCCGATCCGAGGCCGATCCGAGTCAGGCTCGACTTTTCCCGCCTGACTCGGATCTGAAATCGAGGCAAAACGTCATCATCCCGCCTTCCGAGTCTTGCGGGTTTTGGATCCTATATAAGGTACCCGCGTCGGCGCCATTTTCTCACTCGGCTGTGGACAGTGAAGAGGGAGGGTGGGAGTTAGGGCTGGCTGGGCTGTGTAGTGTAGTGTAGTGCAGAGTAGTGTTGTGCTGTGCTGTGCTGCGTTGTGCTGCTGTTGTCCACTACTTCAAAGTCCATAGGGGCTGGCTGTGTTGTGCTGTGCTGCTGTTGTTAATAGGGGCTGTGTCCACTACTTCAAAGTCCATAGGGGCTGGCTGGACTGTGTTGTGCAGTCAGTTCTCCATAGGGGCTGTGTCCACTCCAAAGTCCTGTGCAGTGTCCCAGTCCTAAAGGGGTGCTGTAGTGTTGTCCAGGGGGTGCTCTGTCCATCAGGGGTGCTCCCCCCAAGTGCTAAAAAAATAATATATTTTCTGTGTTTGTGAATTGTGTGCGCAGTAGCCGCACGTGCATCAACAAAGTAGTGCCAAGCGTGCGCCTGTGTCATAAGTAAAGGGCCGGCTGGCTTGACCATTAAAGGGTGCTGTAACCCCCAAAGTACACTCCAGTCCAAACCAAAAAAAAAATGATTTCCTGTGTTTGTGAATTGTGTGCGCAGTAGCCGCACGTGCATCAACAAAGTAGTGCCAAGCGTGCGCCTGTGTCATAAGTAAAGGGCCGGCTGGCTTGACCGTTAAAGGGTGCTGTAACCCCCAAAGTACACTCCAGTCCAAACCAAAAAATTTTTTATTTTCTGTGTTTGTGAATTGTGTGCGCAGTAGCCGCACGTGCATCAACAAAGTAGTGCCAAGCGTGCGCCTGTGTCATAAGTAAAGGGCCGGCTGGCTTGACCATTAAAGGGTGCTGTAACCCCCAAAGTACACTCCAGTCCAAACCAAAAAAAAAAATATTTTCTGTGTTTGTGAATTGTGTGCGCAGCAGCCGCACGTGCATCAACAAAGTAGTGCCAAGCGTGCGCTTGTGTCATAAGTAAAGGGCCGGCTGGCTTGACCATTAAAGGGTGCTGTAACCCCCAAAGTACACTCCAGTCCAAACCAAAAAAAAAATTATTTTCTGTGTTTGTGAATTGTGTGCGCAGTAGCCGCACGTGCATCAACAAAGTAGTGCCAAGCGTGCGCCTGTGTCATAAGTAAAGGGCCGGCTGGCTTGACCGTTAAAGGGTGCTGTAACCCCCAAAGTACACTCCAGTCCAAACCAAAAAAAAAATTATTTTCTGTGTTTGTGAATTGTGTGCGCAGTAGCCGCATGTGCATCAACAAAGTAGTGCCAAGCGTGCGCCTGTGTCATAAGTAAAGGGCCGGCTGGCTTGACCGTTAAAGGGTGCTGTAACCCCCAAAGTACACTCCAGTCCAAACCAAAAAAAAAATTATTTTCTGTGTTTGTGAATTGTGTGCGCAGTAGCCGCACGTGCATCAACAAAGTAGTGCCAAGCGTGCGCCTGTGTCATAAGTAAAGGGCCGGCTGGCTTGACCGTTAAAGGGTGCTGTAACCCCCAAAGTACACTCCAGTCCAAACCAAAAAAAAAAATATTTTCTGTGTTTGTGAATTGTGTGCGCAGTAGCCGCACGTGCATCAACAAAGTAGTGCCAAGCGTGCGCCTGTGTCATAAGTAAAGGGCCGGCTGGCTTGACCGTTAAAGGGTGCTGTAACCCCCAAAGTACACTCCAGTCCAAACCAAAAAAATAATAATTTTCTGTGTTTGTGAATTGTGTGCGCAGTAGCCGCACGTGCATCAACAAAGTAGTGCCAAGCGTGCGCCTGTGTCATAAGTAAAGGGCCGGCTGGCTTGACCATTAAAGGGTGCTGTAACCCCCAAAGTACACTCCAGTCCAAACCAAAAAAAAAATTATTTTCTGTGTTTGTGAATTGTGTGCGCAGTAGCCGCACGTGCATCAACAAAGTAGTGCCAAGCGTGCGCCTGTGTCATAAGTAAAGGGCCGGCTGGTTTGACCGTTAAAGGGTGCTGTAACCCCCAAAGTACACTCCAGTCCAAACCAAAAAAAAAATATTTTCTGTGTTTGTGAATTGTGTGCGCAGTAGCCGCACGTGCATCAACAAAGTAGTGCCAAGCGTGCGCCTGTGTCATAAGTAAAGGGCCGGCTGGCTTGACCGTTAAAGGGTGCTGTAACCCCCAAAGTACACTCCAAACCAAAAAAATATATATTTTCTGTGTTTGTGACTTGTGTGCACTGTGGCTGCACGTGCATCAACAAAGGAGCAGCGCCAAGCGTGCGCCTGTGTCCCATAAGTAAAGAGCCGGCTGGCTCATTTCTTAAAGGGTGGTGTAACCCACAAAGTGCACTACTCTCCAGCAAAAATAAAAATATATTTTCTGTGTTTGTGTGCGCTTTAGCCGCACGTATATATCAATATAACATAAATGGAGGACCAAACTTTCTCCGATAAAAATAAAATAGGGAAAGATCAAGAACCACTTCCTCCTAGTGCTATTGCTGCTGCTGGGAGTTGTTCATCATCCCAGAGAGGAAGTAGGAACATCACTACTTTTACTAAACAATTGACCCTCCAACAGTCCCTAGCGATGAGGATGAAGTACGACAGCAGTCATCCTGAAGCAAAACGTATAACTGAGGCCTTGACTGCTATGTTGGTGTTAGACGTGCGTCCGGCATCTGCCATTAGTGCAGTGGGATTTAGACAATTGATGGAGGTAGTGTGTCCCCGGTTCCAAATCCCGTCTAGATTCCACCTGCATCCTCAAAGCAGCAGCGACAAGCGTGCGTCTGTCTGTTAAAGGGTGGTGACACCCTCAAAGTGTGCTACACTAACAATAAAAATATTGTTCTTTTTTTCTGTCTTTGTGAATTGTGTGGGCTGTAGCCGCACTTGCATCCTCAAAGCAGCAGCGACAAGCGTGCGTCTGTCTGTTAAAGGATGGTGACACCCTCAAAGTGTGCTACACAAGCAATAAAAATATTGTTCTTTTTTTTTTCTGTCTTTGTGAATTGTGTGGGCTGTAGCCGCACTTGCATCCTCAAAGCAGCAGTGACAAGCGTGCGTCTGTCTGTTAAAGGGTGGTGTAACCCTCAAAGTGCTCCAAAAAATAAAAAACTATTTTTTTAATGTGTTTGTGACTTGTGTGCGATGTAGCCGCACGTGCATCAACATAGTAGCAGCGCCAAGCGTGCGCCTGTGTCATAAGTCAAGGGCTGGTTTGGACATCTGGTCCGGACTGAAGGACGTGCCAACAATTTCTGACAAGTCTACTGTCACTGCATATGATACTGTCCTCAAAGCAGCAGCGACAAGCGTGCGTCTGTCTGTTAAAGGGTGGTGACACCCTCAAAGTGTGCTACACAAACAATAAAAATATTGTTCTTTTTTTTTCTGTCTTTGTGAATTGTGTGGGCTGTAGCCGCACTTGCATCCTCAAAGCAGCAGCGACAAGCGTGCGTCTGTCTGTTAAAGGGTGGTGTAACCCTCAAAGTGCACTCCACAAACAATAAAAATATTCTTTTTTTTTTTTCTGTCTTTGTGAATTGTGTGGGCTGTAGCCGCACTTGCACCCTCAAAGCAGCAGCGACAAGCGTGCGTCTGTCTGTTAAAGGATTACATCGGTGACAGCATCCAAGTAGGCATGTCAGACAGTCCGTACCTGTACTGGCAGGAAAAAGAAGCAATTTGGAGGTCCCTGTATAAACTGGCTCTATTTTACCTGAGTTGCCCCCCCTCCAGTGTGTACTCCGAAAGAGTGTTTAGTGCAGCCGGGAACCTTGTCAGCAAAAGGCGTAGGAGGTTGCTTCCACAAAATGTGGAGAAGATGATGTTCATAAAATGAATTATCAACTCTTCCAGGGGGACCAGCCTCCAGAACGTACAGAGGGACCTGTGGTTCCAGCGGGGACGAATTAATACTCTGTGAGGATGAGGATGTACACACTGAAGAGGGTGAGGAATCGGTGGATGAGGAGGATGAGGATGACATCTTGCCTCCGTAAAGCCAGTTTGTGCAGGGACAGATTAATTGCCAGCTTGTTTTGTGGGGGCCCAAACGAACCAATCATTTCAGCCACAGTTGTGTGGCAGACCCTGGCGCTGAAATGATTAGTTTGTTAAAGTGTGCATGTCCTGTTTATACAACATAAGGGTGGGTGGGAGGGCCCAAGGACAATTCCATCTTGCACCTCTTTTTTTTCTTTGCATTATGTACTGTTTGGGGCCTAGTTTTTCAAACTGCCATCCTGTCTGCCACTGCAGTTTCACGCCTAGATGGGTCACGTGTTTGTGCCGCCCACTCGTGTCGCTTAGCATAGTCATCCAGCTACCTCGGTGCAACCTTTTGGACATAAAAACACTATTGTGAGGTGTGAGGTGTTCAGAATAGACTGGAAATTAGTGGAAATTAAGGTTATTGAGGTTAATAATAGCATAGGAGCAGAAAAACCTACAAATTCTGTGATTTTAGCTGTTTTTATGCTTTTTTTCAAAAAAATACAGATCCAAAACACAAAACCCAGAACCCAAAACACGGAAGGGTGGTTTTGGCAAAACCAATCCAGATCCAAAAACAAAGATCCAGATCCAAAACCAAAACACAAAACACGAAAAGTGGCCGGTGCACACCCCTACTAATTATGCACAGCCTTATAACGCCCGTTTTGACCGTTTGGCACGCCTGCGTTCGGATCTCCACTCCCCGTTTTCAAGCACCTTCCCCTGTTACCACCCACAAACGTCTCATCCTGTCACTCAAATTAGCAGGCACTCGCTATTTTGCGAACACACGATTTCCGACCACTCTGACTGGTTGGCGCATGCGCATTACGATTCATACGCATGCCGAGATGTGCGAACATCGCTCGGAGCGAACAAGCAGCCGCTTACGAGCGGCTCTGAATCAGGCCCACTGTGTGCAAGTGTACCTAGGAGATCTAATGTTGTGACTAGCATATATAGCAGACCTCCAATATGATAGTATAGAAAAACAACCGCCATTATGGTTGGGCGCAGGCGCCATGTTTCCAGAGATTGGTGCATGCGGAGTAGACTCTGGCACAATCTACTCGAGAAAATTACCCTACTGTATTAAAGTTATAAATGCTATTGTTTTTAGTATGTAAGACTTCAAGGGCAGGTCCCTTCCTCCATATGTTCCATCCCTAGTACTTTCCCTTCCTTCTATACCGAGGAGAAACAGGAAGCACTGCCTATTAGATGTTTGAACATCTCATCTGCCGGAGTGGGGGATCGACAAACTCCCCCCTTTGACGATCCTTGCCTGAGCACACAGCGCATCAGCCTAATGCTGATGAGCTGTGTCTCCACTGGGCATATCCCTGCTGTGGAGATAGGACAACGACAGCTGCAACCTGTCGATAACGATAGCTGCAGCTGTCGGAACGGTCTGTGCCACTGACCATACATTGCCCAGCACATCGGCGCTGCTATCTTGTAGATAGCAACGCCGGTAGTGACTAGTGCTCGGAGTCTACTGAGCCTGTCAGTACGGGTGTGGATTATTAGATCGGACACAACTTGTTCGACCATTAAATAAACCTATTTATATGTCGATCTATTAACTGACAACCTGTTTAGTTTCGATCTTTTATGTCTATCATGTGTGTTGTCGATCTAATGTCCGTGTCGATCTCGTGTTTGTAGATATAGTGGTGCGGTCGATCTATACTTTGTCGACCTATAGTACCTGTCGACCTCTATGGAGTCGATGTACGGTGGTCGATGTATGCATTGTCGATCTAACTGAGGTCGATCAGATAACCGGATACCGTCAGTACACCGCCATCGCCGAAGAGAGAGGAGGTGGCCCCGGATGGTGAGTGAACATGGGCCCTCTCCTCTCTAAATACGCCCCTGATGCCGGGTAATAAATCTACCCCACTGTCTCTAATTATGTGTGTTTGTCCTTCAAAAGGTACAGCTTCAGTGAGTACTGTGCTGCGTCCCCCGACTCACCTGCACTTGCTGTCAAGATACAGGAAGTCGCCCTGCCCACACCTCTGTCTGTGTCATGCCTAGCTCATCGCTTTACTTACCCTATACTGTACCACAATTATGTACACTTGCAGTTACTGTACCATTGTTATGTCACTTTCTCTGTTATGTGTATTTTCATTGTACGACGCTGTGGAAAATGTGGCTCTTTAAAAAATAAAAGATAATAATAATAATATTGTATTTATAATAGAAGGGTTTATTATCTCTCTAACAAGAGAACTATGGGCCTGATTCAGAGCCGGTCGCTATTTGCGCTCGCTCGTCCAGAAAAAAGGGGTGGCTATTCAAATGAACCGTTCGCTGTTTGCGGTCTGTTCACGCCTCTAGGTCTGAACGAGCGAACAAAACTTGCTGTCATTTTTTGGGAAACTACGCCCCCTGTCCGCTCGCATCCTACGTCATGTCCGCTATTTATTAGATTAATCGAGTACATCGAACAGGGTATGAGCTGCTCGCTATTCTTGTGGTTGGTTTTTGCTACCACAATTTTGCGAGCAGTTCTGAGTTAAAAAAAACAAAGTGACGTGGTCAATGACGCTGCTGTATTAATTATGCACTCCCTTAAAACGCCCGTTTTGACCTTTAAGCACGCCTGCGATCGGATTTCCACTCCCCGTTTTCAAGCACCTTCCCCTGTTACCACCCACATATGCTTCATTCTGTCACTCAAATTAGCAGGCATTCGCTATTTTGCGAGCACATGAATTTCAGCCGCACTGACTGGTTCGTGCATGCGTATAACGATCCGTACGCATGCGCAGTTGGGCAAACATCGCTCGGAGCGAACGAGCTGCCACTTATGAGTGGCTCTGAATCAGGCCCTATATCCGCAGCTTGGTGTTTGCCAAACAGCCTGAGAATATTTCGTTTTCTACTTTTATTCTATTTATGGATTACAAATGTTACAATGACGCTGGCTCTGCCCTTGGGGGATGGAAGCAATTTGATTTCGTTTTCCATTTACCTCATCCGCGTCAGACGTTACAAATAAAAGACTTTTAGCATTGAGCATGGCATTTGTGATGTCGTAGCAGGGAGCCCCGGCGGCAATTCCTTTATTGAGTCAGACAATAAGGCATCCCGTGCCTTTCTTCATTGCCACAAGTGTGTTCCAGCTCACATAACGCAGATAGGAATGGCCTTCCTTACACCCACATAAGCCCAGAAGTAGCCACTTACATGCCCTGTAGCATTATGTGCTTCCATTACCGGTGGATACATTAGTCATTTACTCCCTACAATAATACAACATTACAAATTATGTATCTGACCCTGACTGGGGGGCAAGTACAGAGTCCTGGCCCAGATCTAAAACCTGATTTATAAGCTTTATTCTGTATAATGTCAGTGATCAGAACAGCGGGAAGCACACTGTAGGTCATCCGTAATGCGGACGGTCATCGGCTGCTGCAGAACAGCTTAAGACACTCTCAAAATATTTGTAATAAAGACCTAGCATACTGTCATATTCAGGAAGGAAGTATACAGTATGGTTTTCTGGAGAGAGATAAAGTTGAGAGATAAAGGACCTCATTCAGAGCCGGTCGCACAGAGCGTGCGGTCGGTCTGAATGAGGGGAGGACCTCTTGAATTTTCAAGACGTCCTCCTTTGTGGTGGTAAGTACTTTGCGGTGGTAAGTTGCAGTACTTACGACCGCCTAAGGTGATGGTCGCGATGGTCAAGACCATCGTGACCATCGGGGCTTACGACGAGACCTTAGGGTAGGGTCTCCCTTGTCGTAAGCCCCGGAGAGCTTTTGGCTCTGTCTGAGCCGGAAGCTCTCCACTGACATCACTAGTGATGTCAGTGGGGCCGCCCCCAAACGGTAGGCGTTCCCATGGGAATGCCCCCGTTTGGGCTGCCACCCCCCCGGCCCGCCTTGCAAACGGGGCGAGCTGTCAATTAACATCGACAGCTCGCCCCCTTTGGATCGAGACAGCGCCGGTCGTAGCGGGTCTTACGCATGCGCACGATGGCGCCGGCGCCGCCATGCGCATGCTCTGTGGGGGGCCATCGACCCGGTCCGAGCGCATCGGCGCTAACGACCGGGTCTGAATGACCCCCAAAGTACCTTCTAATCAGCTCCTAACTGTCATGTTACAGGCTGTGTTTGAAAAATGACAGTTAGGAGCTGATTGGTTGGTACTTTTTTTCGTTCCAATTTATTTCTCTCCAAGGCTCAGTACATAGACCCCAAAGTAATAAGGTGGGAAAATGATGTTCCAACGTAGTAGGCACTTGCGCTAACTTTACAAGGACCAACCCACTTTCTAAAATGAACCTTTTTGTATAAACCATCCCCCCAAACTTTGGTCGCAGACAGATTTCTCACCTTATGTTAATGTAACCATGCGGCTTCATGCGTTATAGCCGCAGCTTCCACTGTTTTTACCTTTGGACCTGCAACTGTCATCTTCATTATCAGCCCTTGCTCATGTCCCATGCTGGGTGCAAAAGGTCCTAGGTGAAAGCATAGTTTTCTGCAAAAATTTCCCTGGCCTCCTGTTATTGAGCCTAAAAACACCAACCGATCTTTATAAGTCATTTTTCATCACCTGCTGCGTATAACAGATCATCTCCCTCAGGCTTCCTACTAAGGGCCGTATTCAATTAGGTGCGAAAAGTCGCGTTTGGCGAAAAGCGATCGCAGATGCAAACTTTTCGCACATAAGTGCGTATCGCGCTACCCGATTCCTGAAGTGTTCGCACATGCGAAAACTCCATAGACAGAAACAGGCAAAAAGTTTTCACCATCTCAGAGCAGGTGAGAAAAATTAACAAAATCCCTATTTTAGGCTAACAAGGTGGGGACTTGGGGGTCGATTTAGACCCGGACACTAAGCTGCGATCTCTCGCTGCCAAAAGGGTCCGGGTATGCAAATTCCGCGATCGTACTGTCTGGTATAAGGACGCCCTCTATGTCTTAGAGAGCGACGGCAGAGCGAAGGGACGCCAGTCTAAAGACGCCCCCTTTTCTTTCTTAACACACATCATATCCAGGAAGTGTATGAATAATCAGAACCATCAGAGCAGCACGCAGCGCTTGAGGTAGACCCTACCCCGCCTCAAGCACGGCGATCACTGCAGGCTGAAATACAACCAAGTGACGTGTACAATGACGCTTCCATGCAGGGGCATCTTAAGAGAGGAGGGGGCCCTTGTGCACTCCCTGTGCGGGGTCCCCTCCTCTCTCCCTGGTGGCCGGCAGCCGACTGACGCGGAGAGTGCCTGGAGTCTACTGCGCAAGCGCAGAACACCGGAAAAATGGCCACGGTGGCCATTTTCCATTGTTCTGAGCAGCGCAGACACCCGACGTGGGACCACGGGCATGTAAGTCTAAAATAATATGGGTGCAGTGTTTGCGGTGCGGGGCCCCCCCTGGACCCGGGGGGCCCGTGTGCCCCGTACACACTGCACCCATTATAGATACGCCACTGCTTCCATGCTAATTATGGACACCCATAAAACTCTGTTTTGACACCCAGACACGCCTGTGTTCGCAGCACCACTCCCCCGTTCACAAACACCTTCCCCTGTAACCACCCACTCTGTCACTCAAAGTAGCGTCCAGTCTGTGTACTACGAGCGCGCAATTCCCAGATGCAGTGACTGGTTCGCTAATGCGAATTTTGCATCATACGCATGCACAGACGGGCGATAATCGCCCATAGCGTGCGTCCACGGCTCAGCGACCAGGTCTGAATCGGGACCTTGCTTCAAAACCCTTTGGACACCGTGTCCCCCCCCCCTTCCTACCCAATGACTAATTAGGCAAAAATGATTTTTTATTTAACTTAATTCCCCCTAATAATGACATGTCTCTTTTGGGATGAAAATGTAAAAAGTGTTGGAAGATGGGTTTAAAGTACTGGGTCAGGTATATTGGGGGCTGTATGGATGGGACAGGTATATTGGGGGCTGTATGGATGGGACAGGTATATTGGGGAGCTGTATGGATGGGTCAGGTATATTGGGGGCTGTATGGATGGGACAGGTATATTGGGGGCTGTATGGATGGGACAGGTATATTGGGGAGCTGTATGGATGGGTCGGGTATATTGGGGGCTGTATGGATGGGACAGGTATATTGGGGTGCTGTATGGATGGGACAGGTATATTGGGGTGCTGTATGGATGGGACAGGTATATGGGGTGCTGTATGGATGGGACAGGTATATGGGGTGCTGTATGGATGGGACAGGTATATGGGGTGCTGTATGGATGGGACAGGTATATTGGGGGCTGTATGGATGTGTCAGGTATATTGGGGGCTGTATGGATGGGACAGGTATATGGGGTGCTGTATGGATGGGACAGGTATATGGGGTGCTGTATGGATGGGATAGGTATATTGGGGGCTGTATGGATGGGACAGGTATATTGGGGGCTGTATGGATGGGACAGGTATATTGGGGTGCTGTATGGATGGGACAGGTATATGGGGTGCTGTATGGATGGGACAGGTATATTGGGGGCTGTATGGATGTGTCAGGTATATTGGGGGCTGTATGGATGGGACAGGTATATGGGGTGCTGTATGGATGGGACAGGTATATGGGGTGCTGTATGGATGGGACAGGTATATTGGGGGCTGTATGGATGGGACAGGTATATTGGGGGCTGTATGGATGGGACAGGTGTTTTTAGGGTTGCAAGTGGCTGCAGCAGGTGTATTTTTAGGAATCGGTATGAAATACCGCCAGCCGCGGATCGGGATGCCGGGCGCCATTTCACCCTCCCCGGGATATGACAGTTGGGAAGCCGGCTTCCCGATTGCATCCCGTATTTTTACCATTATTTAAAAGTGCACTTTAAAGACACAAAAATATACTAGCCCCCATATTAATGTACCCCCAATTTAACTGCAGTAATTATTATCTCGAAAAAATATTGTTTTTTTTTATACATTTTCAACACATGCAAATATGCATATAACAGCCATATGACACAATATAAGATCCCAAAATACTTTTATTAGGGCTTTTAATACACTTCTATAATGATTTCCTATGTCATTTGGGCTTTTTATGGGGTACAGACTTATTTCCCCAAAATGTGCTGTACTTTGCTATTTTCGCCATGCGCAATTATCGCGCAAATGCATTTTCGCGTGTTTTGTAATTGGATAGTGTGAAAATCGGGAGCGCACATTGCGACAATACGTGAAACGATCGCACCGAAACTGGCGAATAAGGTGAAAACTTCTCCGGTGAAAAGTTTGCTTTTTATCAAAGCTAATTAAATACCGCCCTGTTTCAGATATATATTTAATCTGCAAATTTGTGTGTATTCATAACTCATTTTACACAGCTTTTGCACACAGGGCCTGATTCAGAGCCGATCGCGAGCGCTATGCGCTCGCAAGCGGGTCGATGGTGGCCCAGTGCGCATGCGCACGACGGAGCCGGCTCGGTCGTACGCATGCGCGAGACCCGGACAGTGACGGGCAAACCATTGCTCCGGGTCTCGTACCAAAGGGGGCGTGCTGTCGATATTGAGTGACAGCACACCCCATTTGGTGGGCGGGCTGGGGGCGTGGCTGTCCATGGGAACGCCTACCGTCTGGGGCCGGCCCCACTGACATCACAAGTGATGTCAGAGGGAGTGCTTTCGGCTCTGTTAGAGCCAAAAGCACTCTAGGGGTTGCGGCAAAGAGACCCTACCACAGCTATAGCGAGCGGCCAGGGGGCCGCTGTAAAAAAACCGAAGGACGGTCCTGATTCAGAGCCGGACGCTCTGACAGAGCACTCGCTATGAATCAGGGCCGTCCTTCTTGTTTTTCAGTGCGGCCTCCTGGCCGCTCGCATAGCTGTGGGTGACCCAATCACTTTAAGCGGTGGTCCAAGAAGTTATAGTATGTAGGACTTTGAAAGCTGTTTTAGTTTTGGACTGTAATGCCACAAATATTCACTTATTACCTATGCAAATAGCCAAATTTAGGCAGAAATGTCCCCTATGCCCTTCCACGTGTTACAGTTTGTAAATTACCCATAATGAAAACATTAAACATGGAAGTCGGTTGCTCGCTATACTAATAAGCCCCTAAGCGGCTTCCATGACCAGCTCACTTCCACTACACCAGTGCAATACATCATAAACTGCTGGGTAACCCCCTGAGAGTGTAAGCAAGGGAAGCGAAGTTAGAAAGTGGAAATAAAAGATTACAATGGCGCATTTTATAGCAATGTACATAAAGGTTTTACACTCCGGGGACCCTGAAGATTTATTACGGAGGAGCGCGCCTCATGTCATGTTTCTTTGCAGAATCGGTAGTTTAGAGAGGAAAATCACAGTGCTGGGGAGAGCAGACACAGAACTCTTCTTTACGTAAACAGTTGATAACTTTTACCAAACAAAGGAGCGGACGCAGGAACTGACTCTGCGTAGACAGATTAAACACCGCGGCCATTTTCTCACTCACAGGATTCTGAAGTTTTCATGACAGATCGTGTGCTGGATCCATTCATGCTTGTGTCTCCCTTCCCCGAGCTTATCAGCAGTACCTGGCCTACGGAAAAGATCCTAAGGGGTAAATTTACTAAGATGGGAGTTCTATTTAAGAAGTGATGTTGCCCATAGCAACCAATCAGATTCTACTTCTCATTTATCTAGGACCTTCTAGGAGATAATACCTGGAATCTGATTGGTTGCTATGGGCAACATAACTTCATAATAGAACTCCCATCTTAGTAAATTTACCCCTAATAATTAATAATAAATGCAAAACAAAGGACAATTTCAAAGCAATTCTTCTCATTCAAGAACAACCATCTATATCTACAAAACAATATGAAGTTAAAAAAGTCATTGCTCCGGAATTGGGATGAAATACCGCCGGCCGATTCCCGGCAGCGCCTGACCGACATCAGCAGAGTTCCCGGCAGCGGAAGCCCGACAGCGCTGGAAATCCGGATGGTGGATAGGTAAGTACTAACTAACCTAACCTAACCCCCTAACCCTCCTTAGGGGTACCTAACCCTAACCTCTCCCCCAAGTGCCTAACCCTAATCCCCCCTCTAAGTGCCTAACCCTAACCCCCCCTTCCCCGCAGCCTAAACCTAAGTCCCCCCTGATGATGCCTAACCCTAACCCTCCCTCCCCCTAGCCTAACCCTCCAGGGGGGTGCCTAACCCTAAGTCCCCCCCGGGTGCCCTAAACCTAACCCTCCCCCCCGCGGCTGTCCGCTCGCGGCGCCTGGCATCCCTTCGATCGGGATGCCGGGCGCCAGTCTCCTGGCGTCGGGGAAATGTCAGGCGTCTACATCTAGACGCCCGGCATTTCATCCCTCGCCGGGATATGACAGTCGGGAAGCCGGCTGCCGGTATTAAGGCAGCCGGCTTCCCGATTGTATACCATTGCTCCTGGTAGCACAAGATAGCATTATGGGGCGGATTATGAATTGGACGAAAGTGGCGGTGTTTGCGTGATGCCGCAGGAGCCTGATTTACAGCTTCATGCTAATGCCAGTTTCCGTAGACCTAATGCAAGGATCCATGTGAATTCCAGCGCACATCTCACACAAATAAAGATCCGGCGAGAAGATGTTTAAAGTCTCTTCTGTGCGTGCGCTGTATGCTAAAACTCGCCATTTTATTCTGTGAAAAGAGATATGTCCTATCTACTCATATCCAGGGCCGACAACAGAAATAATGGGGTCCTGTGCACCCAGTTGTTGGGGGTCCCCCCATCCCTTGGTCCCTGGCAGGTAAAGGTCCCCAAGCCTCATCCCCCTTGTGTCTATGCAGTACCCGTGTCTCTCCAGCCCTAGCTCCCTTTCTGTCTCTTCATCCTGAGACCCCTTGTGTCCCTCCAGCCCCCACACTTACTAACCTTATTCTATATCTTCTGGCTGCCCCTGCCCGGTCTTTAAGTGGTGCGGCGCGCGTGTCATCATGACATCACATACAGCAGTTCTACGCCGGATGGACCCCTGCCTGCGTTGCTGCTGTAGTGACCAGCAGGGGCCCTGTACATGCCTGTATCCTGCTGATCACTGCAGCAGTAGCACAGGCAGTGGTTACACTCCGGGGCCCCCTAGGACCTCGGGCCCCAGTACAGTTGTTCCCCTAAGCCCCCCTGTCTAGTATACATAGACTAACGTAAATTTAATTTCTCTTTGGTCGGTTACAAAATCCAGTCAATTTCAGAGCACCACTTTAAGTCTTAGGGCCGGATTCAATTAGATGCGAAAACGTTTCGCCTATTGCCGCTTTTTGCGGGTTATCTCCAAATTACATTTCAGGACGTTGTCGCGTACGCGGAAACTCAATGCATTGTAACAGGCAGAAAAGTTTTGCCAATGAATGGCAGGCAGAATAAAGTGCAACATCTCTATTTTGGGGTGCAAATGTAGGGAATTGATTCAGAACCCTTTGGACCCCCCCCCCCGCCCACCAAAAGGACAAATCAGGCAAAATAAAAGAAAAAAATAACCCCAGAACACCCCCCCAAAAAAACACATGTAATTTTTGGGACAAAAATTAAGAAAGTGGGGGGACAAGGATAAAAAATAGCTAAATAGGTTTCTTGGGGGGCTGTATGGTTGGGGCAGGTGTTTTTAGGATTGCAGGTGCATGCAGCAGGTGGATTTTTCACTTTTTTTAAGAGTGCCCTTTAGAGACACAAAAATATGCTAGCACACGTTTTCATGTACCCCAAATTTGACTGGACTATTTATTTTCACCAAAAAATACTGGTTTATATCATTCTTCACCACTTTTACAAAAAAGCATCTAGAAAGCTTTTAACACTACTGAAGGATACAAAGTACATTTATTTGGGCTATTAGTAAACATTTGTAATGATTTCCAGTATCAGTGCATCTTATTTTGGGATACAGACTGATTCCCCCATTCTATTCAGTACTTTTCGCCTGTTATGCATTCGCATATTTTCGTTTTCGCCTGTTCTGCAATTGAATAGGGCGAAACACGGGGATGCGCAAGTTGCAAATTTGCGTCCCAAACAGGCGAAGGCGGCGGAAAGTACAACAGGAGAAAAGTCCGGGACATTTCACGGCTAATTGACTACAGACCTCCCACAGCTTGTGCGAGCGACCTGGAGACCGTTGCGATTATCGCGACCATCAGCCTTGCGACAAGACCCTGTGGTAGGGTCTAGGCTGCCGCAAGGCCGAGTTGACTTCCTGCTCTAATAGAGCAGGAAGTCCACTACTGATATCAGTAGTGATGTCAGTAGGTCCTCCCACAAACGCCAGGCGTTCCTAAGGGAACGCCTGCGTTTGTCCAGCCACCCCCCCTACCCGCCTGCAAAACGGGGTGAACTGTCACTGACCATCAACAGCCGCTCCGTCTTGTAGCGAGCCCCATAGCGACTGAAGTTCAGTCGCTCGGCGGGGCTCGCGCATGTGCACGCCAGACGCGGTGCATGTGCAGTGGTCAAACATTGAGCCGCTTGCGAGCGGCTCTGAATCAGGCCCAATATCTCCACTTCTAAAAACTCTCACTTTAGTAAATATACCCCTAATAATCAGCACTGATGAATCATACCAGCCCATATTTGTGTATGTTCCCTACACCAAGAAAAATACAATTGTTTTCAGTTTAATGATGTCAGAAAGGGCCCTGACACCTATTGGGCGGCACGCACCTTTCTACTGGTGTTACTGCCATACTTGCCAACTCTCCCTCATTGTCAGGGAGACTCCCTGAAATAGTAGCAATCTCCCTGTCTCCCTGAAGAGTACAGCAATCTCCCTGATTGCACCTTACCCCCATTATATAGCTGTTATATAAAAAAAAAACAGATATATGCATTCAATATCGGGAGGGGTATGTGTAGTCTGCGTACGCTTACCCGATCGCAATGGATAGTTCGCGCACGCGCGTTGTGATGCATATTCATGCGCAGTACAAAAACATTGGCCAAGTGCGTGCGTTCTCTCCTTTGTGTTCCTTGATTAATCTGGCCCCCAGTCACCGGGTGATACGCAAAGTCTGCAGTGCTCCTGAGCACAGGGCTTGATTCTGACTCGCTCGCGAGCGCTGAGCGCTCGCAAGCAGGTCGATGGTACCCAAGTGCGCATGCGCACGACGGAGGCAGCTCTGTCGTGGGCATGCGCGAGACCCGAATAACGACGGCCAAGCTGTCGTTATGGGTCTTGCACCAAAGGGGGCGTGCTGTCGATGTTGAGTGACAGCACGCACCCTTTGGTAGGCGTGCCGGGGGCGTGGCTGCCCAGATGGAGGCGTTTCCCTGGGAACGCCTACCATCTGGAGCCGGCCCCACTGACATCACTAGTGATGTCAGTGGGAGTGCTTTTGGCTCTGATAGAGCCTAAAGCACTCCTGGGCTTGCGGCAGCGAGACCCTACCGCAGGGTCTCGTCGCAAGGCCGATGGTCGCGATGGTCTTGACCATCGCGACCATCATTTTGGCCGCTCGCTATAGCTGTGGGTGGTTACCCACAGCTATGCGAGCGGCCAGGAGGCCGCTCCAAAAAGGAGCAGGGACGGCCCTGATTCAGAGCGAGCGCTCTGTCAGAGCGTCCGGCTCTGAATCAGGGCCACAGGTCCAGTCTCTCTCTTGTGTACTAGGCAGTCAGACACACAGAGGCGTCAGCTGCTGTCTCATTATATAAGGAATTCCCTACCTCCTTACTTTCTATCCTATGGCTTTCAAGACGTGACCCGTGAAAAGAACCTTGTTTTTTTCCTAAACTCGCTCTTGGTTTAGCCTTGTCTGGTTCTCTGACCATTGTGCATTGGGTATGCAGTCGGGAAGCCGGCGGACCTAATCTCGACAGCCGGCTTCCCGACTGCTTAATCCCGGCGACGGTTAAATGACAGGCGTCTAAATCTAGACTCCTGTCATTTTACCGATGCCGGGAGGCCGGCACCCGGCTTCCCGATTGAAGGGACGCGGGGCGCCGAGCGCGGATAACCGTGGGGAGGGGGGGGTAGGTTTAGGGTTCCCGGAGGGGACTTAGGGTTAGCCACCCCCACGGTTAGGGTTAGGCTAGGGGAAAGGGGGGTTACGGTTAGGCACCCCTCCCGGGGGAATTAGGTTTAGGTGGCGGGAAAGGGGGGTTAGGTTTAGGCACTTAGAGGGGGGATTAGGATTAGGCACTGGGGGGGAATGTTAGGGTTAGGCACCCCTAAGGGAGGGTTAAGGTTAGGGAGTAGAATTAGGTTAGAGAATACTTACCTTAGGACGATTGGGATTTTCTCCTCTGCCAGGATGACTCGGTCGGGATTCCAACCGCCGGGCATGGGTCCGTGTATTGAGTTGTTGTTTTTCCAAACTACATTGTCCCCGGCAGGGGTGGGCAGAGGTATGCTCAGTGTTGTTAACGACACTGAGCACAAACACTGAACGATATCGTTCAGTACCGGGCTCCCTCCCTCATTCCCGAACATGCAACAACCTGACAATATCATCTGGTGGGCCTGCATGTTCAGGCGATGAACGTCAAAGACCAACGACCAGCGGGAGCACGCATTGCTGGCCGTTATCGTTGATCGTTTTTGCGCAAAAATTGAACGATATTTTGGACGACTGAATAATAATGATATCGTTATCATTCCATCGTCCACAATATCGCCCAGTGTGTACGCACCTTTAGGTTCTATAACCCTGCCTCAAGGATCACCACACTGTATTGTCTGTGTCCTTCAAGGGCATCCAAACTCAGCTGGCATGCTAGACTGTGGTCTTCCTTAGCCCCAACTCCCAAAATACAAGTAAAACTTTAATTGGGTTAATGGGACAATGCCCCTTTATAAACACAATAAATTATGTTAACAGCAATTTTTATTTATTTTATTTAACTCATCATTGTCACATTTGTGTTTGTTTGTGGAACCAGGGTCAGGCAAATGTCTGACTGAGAAGTGGGAGGTGTGTAGGTAAAGCTGGCAGCCTGTAGATACCTCCCTGACCGGGGATCGAACCCGAGTCTCGGCAGACAGATGCGGGATCGTACCCAATAGACCATCAGGGACTTCGTTGTTGTTGACGGGATGATGTATGTAGCAGAGAAGATTGTAGCAGTAGATTAAACAGGCTGAACTGATTAAAATAATTAGCACTCCTCTTACTTGGTTCTGTAGTCCAGGACGCTTGAATGGCAGAACTTGGCAGAAGGATTTACCAGGCTCACAAACGGGTCGATGGTCAGGCAGTGCGCAGGCGCGGCGTGCGTGAGCCCCGGAGCGAGTGAGAAATCACTCGCTCCGGGGCTCGCTACAAGACGGGGCGCTGTCGATGTTGATCGACAGCTCACCCCGTTTTGTAGGCATGTTGGGGGGGTGGCTGCACAAACGGAGGCGTTCCCAAAGGAACGCCTGCCATTTGTGGGCAGCTCTACTGTTAGAGCAGGAAGTTCACTGGGGCTTGCGGTGGACGAGACCCTACCACAAGGGACTTGTTCACCCACAGCTATGCGAGCGGCCTGGAGGCCGAGTGTGGCTGGAGGCTGACCACATGTGTTTAAAATGTTTGCTACACGCTGAAAGGGTTAACCCCCTGTGCTGCGGCGTCATATTTAAAGAGACAAAGGGCCATGCTTAAGTGTATTACCGGCGCTATGCGCCGAGTGTTTAAACATAAATACGTATTCAAGATGGTATGTGCAGCACTGAGCCAGGACATGTATTTAAATTGTATGATTTTAAATGTAAACTGGTTTTAAATGCACTTATAAGGAATGTATAAGTTGTTTTGTTTTAGAAGGCTGTAACATTTAAGTCAAAAGGCCTGAGACTATCTCCTATGTGTGCGCATTTCTGGGGGGAAAGTTTGTTTTTTCATGATTGTTGCAGAAACAAGATCCTAATTGTCATTCCCTTAGCAGGAGGACTGATGAATAGAAAGGCTTGACTGGAAGTTCTCTGTGTAAAGGTGTGACTAGTGTCATATAGCCAAACACTTCATGTACAGAACTTCCTTTGAAAAGACAATCTATTGTTAAGAACCTTTTGGATGTCACTGAATGTGTTTAGGTTGGAAATGCCAAACTGATTGATAAGGATGAATGTCATTTACCATTTCCTGTGAAATGTTATATCAACATTTTAGGAGACAGTATAATGTATGATAAATCAGTTTGTGTATAAAGTTTGGGTGGTGGAATAGGAAGGAGGATATTGAGTGACTCCTTTGAAATGTAATATGTTGTTAATTTATGTTTTCTGAGATAGCCTGATTGGCTAGAAGGAACACAATGTGGATTTGCCCGCCTGTGATGTTGTGTGTAAGATTGACATAAAAAGAGGGACTGTGAGCCCTGTATGTGTACAACCCTGTAACTTCTTTGAGGAGAAGAGCTGCTGATAAGATTCCTGTATGTGGACATCTTTGAAAATCCTTTGTGGAGAATTGCTATTTGATTTCTGTGTGATATTCCCCTTCAGACGGAAGGGAAGGTCTTCTTTAAAACATTGAGCAAATAAACACCGTTTGCCTTTACTTCAATTGACTCAATCCTGCGACCAACATAATTGCGCCAAAACGCTATTACGTTCTCTTGCTGTTCTGGGTAAGAGCTCCGTGTCTCCAAGTTCAAGCCCTCTGCCAAGTTACCGTGCAGACCTGGTCCATTGCGAGGGATCAGGGGGGAACAGCCGACACCAAACAGGAGGTGTGTCCGCAGCTAATCAAACGCATACACAGCAAAGCGGTTCCAAACGCCGATGGTAGAGTTTGGTGGTGGCAGCATCGTTACACGTCCACGGTGCAGTGGGCGGAGTCAGTGACAGGCAGTCACTGACGGTGAGTGGGAGTCCAAAAGCGCTAACCCGTGACCAGGGACGGCCTAGGCGAAAGGCGTCCGGTCACATCGGGGTAAAAAAAAAAATGGCCCACCCTGATTCAGAGCAAGCGCTCCCAAATAGCCACAGTCCGAACACCAGTATTGATGGTAGCTGTGGAATAATACAAGGAACGGCTGATATTACCTGAGCAGTCATATACTTTGCACAGGTGTAGATCAGAATCAGCAAACAGGAGCAGGCTGGATATTACCTGTGCACCTAGAGATGCGGATTGCACAGAAGTAGAATGACATAGGAGTTAGTACAGCATTAACAATCAGAACTGCACCAGTAGGATAACAAACAGATGTCACAGGAGCACAGTTAGCTTCACTCAGTAGGGACTGAGCTAGACATTGTACTGGCAATGACTGAGAGCCAGAGGCTAAAATATATATCCTGGGGTTAGCTAGGATTGGATGAGCAGTGTCAGGTAATACCAGCTGGCTCAAACTGACTAGTGATTGGCCAGATCTCGATCAGGTGATCGGGACAGCAGTACTCCGGGTCTGGCTGGATGTGGACTGTGGCCTAGTAGGCCGGGAACAATAAAGCCTGTGTCCCAAAGGGATGACAGTAGACACATGAACTGAGCTCAGGGGGCCTGATTCATAATGGATCGCTATTGCGATCGCAGCAGGAAGTACGCACACAGACCCACTGCGAAAATATGCTAAATGTTTGCAATCACAATGCCGTTGAAGCCCAACATAAGGACGCCCACATACAAGTCTGCGAAACCATCGGTCTGACCTTACTCAGAATTTGCTAACCTCATCGCACGCAGTGAAAGCTCAAGCTGCGTATGCCATCGCAGTGGCTAATTTACGCACGCCTCTGTAACTGCGTTGAAACGCACTATCACGTCTGCGTTTCCCTGACCACCCCCCCATCAACACCCCCAGATGGTCACTTCCTGTCAATCACTCAGTGATGGGTCTGAGAGGTCACTGCGATCGCAGTGTGATCGCAGTGGAGCCTTCGCGCATGTGCAGTATGCAACAATTGGCCGTCTGCGTGCGTAATCGCAATAGCGATCCGTAATTAATCAGGCCCAGCAAGTGAGCGAGCTGGTTGGCTACAGGAACGGTAAGTGACCCAGCGGCAGTGGTAATAAATCCGGGTTGTGACAATCATTGGTCATTTAAATTATTTGATGTATTTTTTATTAAATGACAACATATCTATCAGGACTGCAGTTCATAAACAAAAGTTTATTATGATGATAAGCATGCCATGACGTAACCTGGGTAATTTAAGTTACAAAAATATAATTTTACCAATGAGCCCTTTTATTTAGTAGTGTACAGTACTGTATGTAGGATTGCTTTTTGGGATTTTGGGCCTGATTCAGAGCCGCTCGTAAGTGGCCGCTCGTTCGTTCCGAGCGATGTTTGCACAACTGCGCAAGCATACGGATCGTAATACGCATGCGCGAACCAGTCAGTGCGGCCGAAAATCGTTTGTTCGCTAAATAGCGAATGCCTGCTATTTTGAGTGACAGGAGGAGGCGTATGTGGGTGGTAACAGGGGAAGGTGCTTGAAAACGGGGGGTGGAGATCAGAACGCAGGCGTGCTTAAAGGTCAAAACGGGCGTTTTATGGGTGTGCATAATTAATACAGCAGCGTCATTGACCACGTCACTGGCTTATTTTATAGTCAGAACTGCTCGCAAGATTGCGGTAGGAAAAACCAACCACAAGAATAGCGAGCAGTTCATACGCTGGTCGATGTACTCGATTAATCTAATAAATAGCGGACATGATGTAGGATGCGAGCGGCCAGGGGGCGTAGTTTTCCAAAAAACGACCGCATGTTTTGTACGCTCGTTCAGACCTAGAGGCGTGAACAGACCGCAAAGAGCGAACGGTTCATTTGAATAGCCACCCCTTTTTTCTGAACGAGCGAGCTCAAATAGCATCCGGCTCTGAATCAGGCCCTTTGAACGGTTACAATGGATTTATCCTAAGAATTGTTATTTCACCCAAATTCTTATGACTCAGCGAACCAAGGGCCTGATTCAGCACGGATCACAAGTCTGCAATTGCGCACGCACGGCTGCTGCGAAATTATGCAAATGAATGAGATCGCAAATCAGAAAGACGCCCAGCTGCATATAAAGCTGCCCACTTCCCTTTACTCACATCCGTAATACCCTGCAAGTCTGCAAAAACATCGGTATAATCGAGTACCATCGGACCCATACGCAGTTATGGCTGACCAGACCTCACTCAGAAACTCAAAGTGCTAAACTTCCTGTACGCAGCGAGAACTCAGGCTGTGTATGACATCGCAGTGGCTAATTTGTGCACACCCCTGCAACGGCGTTCAAACGCACTGGCACGCCTGCGTTATGCCGACCACTCCCCGTCACCACCCCCAAACCATACATGCCTACCCTCCCAGAATTCGCAGGAGGCTCACGATTTTTCAGGTAATCCCCCGCACCCCCGGAAGTAGGCAGAATGGGGAGACTATTAGTAGCGATCAGCAGGTCCAGCGGTTGGGCCTAATGACGCGATTATAGGAGAATCATGTCATTTAGCCCTGCCCTCTAATCATAATATGCGTAGTCGTGGCGAATTTCCGCAAGGGGGCGGTGCTTAATGACGCTATTTCGGTCAGCCCCGCCCCCAACTCCGCCCACCTGCTTCTCCTAGAAATTCTAAGTAGGCTAGTATGCCCCAAACACTCTCTGGCTGTCACTCACTATGCGATGTTCTACCCTACTCTGCCTGTGCGCAGTGCGATCACAGTTCAGCTTCAACGCATTCGCTGTGCGTAACAATCGGCCAACTGCGTACGCATTCTCATTAGCGATCCGTGCTGAATGAGGCCCCAAATCCAAATCTTTATTTTCCTGCAATTGTAGCATACAGGGCACAGGGTTATTACTTCCAAGAGTTACAGATATTGATTAGATTTGGATATTTCAGGCATTGCTGCATATTTTTAATGTGCAAATTGGAGTTTGGCTTCAGGACATTATTTAGGAGAATTCATTGTGAAAGGATTAAAATCTGCCAGAATATAAAAACATAGGGGGAGGGGCCCTAGATTGCACACCCTAAGCACAATGGGCCTGATTCAGACCCGCTCACTAGTTGCAGCCGCTCGCTCCCAGCGTATGGAAATTCAGCTAACTGACGTACAGGCAGGCGATCGCACGACAAGGCATAAGCACGCCCACTATGTCTGAGCGAGCGATCACCTTGTGTTTCTAGACGCCCACCAGCCTGTCTTTAGCCGCCCACTTGCGTACGTCATCTCCAGGAAGTATATACAACCATCGGTACATCGGAATCCATCGAATCTGACCGCAGCGCTTGCGGTTGTCTGTACCCTACCACAAGCACTGCGAGCAGCTCAGTGTAAAAATCAACCAGGTGATGTGTACTATGCCGCTGCCTGTTAATTACGCACGCCACAGAAACAGCGTGAAGACACTCTGGCACACCTGAGTTCGCAACTCCACTCCCCCGTTACTACTGCCCTGCCCCTGTTACCACCCACAAACATCCTCTCCTGTCAATCATTCCACTGGGCTGTCTTTGCTGGGCGGGGAAGAAATTTGCGAACGCCCGTACTAGTTTGCGCACGCGCACTGCGAACTACACAAATGCGCACATTAGTGAACATCATCTGCAACGAGCGGCCGCTTGCTAGCGATCGGCTCTGAATGAGCTCCAATGTGAGGTGCTACTTGCTGAGACTAGTAGTGATACAAGCAGAAAAAGAGAAAAAATGCAAATGCACACTCTAACCATGCTAAACCTAATAATAATAATACTGCTATATAGCATCAAAGAGGTTCTTAGCATAATAATGGTCATAATTATGGGCCTGCCCACCGCGTCCAGGTGACCTCTATCAGGCAGGTCCCTAACACTCCTATGGAACAAATATAGGGCACAGGAACCCACAGGCCAACCCAGCAGAACCGCCCCATGGCATCACACTAGTGCAAGATTACAAGTGATGGTTACAGAATTATAAATAAACTCCTATGGGCTCTATTTATTAACATTATTTTTACTAAAATAAAGTGAAAAAGGCTGTTTTGTGTTTTCACACCCATTTCACATTATTTTAGTTTCACCTGTAGTTATTACAGGGCAATTGGAGTAGAATTAGTAAAATTCGACTCCAACCCCCAGTATCACTTATTTTTAGTAAAGCAGATCGCATTTCCCATAATTGTAATGGGAAATGTGATCTGTGTGCAAGTTACTAAAAATAAATTGTAAAAAAATACCGGGGGAAGCCCTGTGATAATAACACCACCTGGAGGTGGCGTTATCCAGGGTCTCCCCCGGTTACCGGGCTCCCACTCTGCTCTAACGGGGAGAGCAGAGGCGGGAGCCGGTACCAGTAATCAGCTATGTGGTCTAAGCAGACCGCAAGCTGATTACTGTAAAAAAAAGAAAAAAAAATTAAACATTTTTTTTTTTCCTTACCTGAATCCAGGGACCGGTGATCGGGCCTCCGGTGATGGCTCCTCTCCGGTCAGCTGGTCTCCCACAGTGCACTGGGGCCCGGTCATCAGGTGATCGGGTCCCAGTGCAGTATGGGAGATCACCTGATCGGGAAGCCCGGAGAAGATCACCGGAGGCCAGGAGGTGCAGGTAAGTGTAATGAAGGGAGGGCGGGTCGCGGGGTAGGGGGGGTTGCGGGGTCCGCTATTGCGGGGGTGGGGCTTAGCACTGGGGGGCGGGGCTTAGCGTCGGAGGGGGGGTAGTAGCGACGGTGGGTCGGCGCATGCGCGGGCTCTTAGTCGCGGTATTTTTTCCGAAAATACCGCGACTAGAGTGCGGATGGGATCCGCAGGGACAGAGCTTTATCACAAGCTCTGTCCCTGCAAGGGATTTATAGTAAATCCCTGTGATATTACCTGAATTCGCAATGCGAATTCACTCGGTAATATCACACTACAATCCGCATTCAATATGCGGATTGTAGTAAATAGAGCCCTTTGTGTTAAGTCCTACATAAGCAAGAGGTTATAATTAAAAGTGTATGAAGTGCTATAAAAACACACTACAAGCCACAACCAAAAATATAGTTTTTTTAACATTTTAAATTTACCTCGTTACCTAAAATAATCCTGCTCGGCGCACTTCTAGTTTGTATATAAAATGTTCAAGATACCAAAAGCATTTATATATTTTTTATTAAGTAACTATGACATCTCACAAGATAAAAGTCAGATTCCCTATTTTACTAAATAGCTGAGATACAAATATAGCTAATTTTGCTTACAGTATACAGAGCCTAACATAAAAAAGGTTTATTCTCCTGTGTACATAATGAAAGCTGGTGACGTACAAACTTCTATCCAGCATACTTAGTATTTACCATTTATATGCAATGTACTATGCCGGGCAAATTATATAAATTGAACAGACACTAATTACATTTTGCAGGTCCATATAAAACCAACCAGATCTGATTTTTCCTTTATTATAAGAAGATTATGGAGCCTATTCATCATAACTAAAATATCGATGGACGTAATTAGGTTTAGAGCTGGCATGGAGTTCTACCTAATTATTACTGGAGGAATTCATCATTCCTCCTCTCCATAACTATCTATTCCGTAAAGCTGTCATTTTTGCAATGACAGCTTTTCAGGAAATAGATACTTTTCCCTCTCTACACTAATGGGCCCCATACATTAGCGATGGATTGCCGCGATCCTGCGATGCTGCAACCCGGCATCACAGGATCGCAGAAATCCAGCATGTTGGATTTCGTCAATTTGATCGCAATTGTCAAATCGCGGACGTTTAACATGTGATCCAGCAACGGATCGCAGAACATCGATGGTGGGAGGTCGGCATTTCCCATCGCATCGTCGGATCACGACAAACAGTCGCTGATGTATGGGCACCTTAACTTACCGCAGCTGTAATCAGTGCTGCGCAGGCGCCGTTACAATCACAAAAGTGGCACATGCTTAGCACTGGTTGCTGCTGCGGTAACTCTGTGTCCGTAACCACCCCCCCTCCGCTCTCCTCTCCCACCTACCTGACTGCCTGGACCCCGGCAGGCTGCAGCCACGGACCCCGACCTCCCGCCCGGCTTGCTGAAGATTTAAAAAAAAAAATACAGTATATATATATATATATTTTTATTTTTATTTTTAAACTTTACTGTGTTTTGCTGGGCGAACAAAGGGCCTGATTCAGAGCCGCTCGTAAGCGGCCGCTCGTTCGCTCCAAGCGATGTTCGCACAACTGCGCATGTGTATGGGTTGTAATACGCATGCGCTAACCAGTCATTGCGGTCGGAAATTGTGTGCTCGCAAAATAGCGAATGCCTGCTAATTTGAGTGACAGGATGAGGCGTTTGTGGGTGGTAACAGGGGAAGGTGCTTGAAAACGGGGAGTGGAGATCCGAACGCAGACGTGCCAAACGGTCAAAACGGGCGTTTTAAGAGTGTGCATAATTAACAAAGCAGCGTCATCTACCACGTCACTTGGTTGTCTTTTAGCCTGAACTGCTCGCAAGATTGCGGTAGGAAAATGCTACCACAAGCACTGCGAGCAGTTCAGACGCCTTTCGATGTACTCGATTAATCTAATAAATAGCGGAGATGACGTAGGATGCGAAGGCCAGGGGGCGTTTTTTTAAAAATAGCGAGCACATATTTCGTTCGCTCGTTCAGACATAGAGGCGTCAACAGACCGCAAAGAGCGAGCGCTCAATTTAAATAGCCGACCCCTTTTTCTGAACGAGCGAGCGCAAATAGCGTCCGGCTCTGAATCAGGCCCAAAGTTGGAGCAGCAGCCGGAGCTGGAGGGGGGACCAGGGAGTGACGGAGGGAGCCGGAGAAGGAACTGGTCACGCTGAAAGCAGGTAAGTGTGACCCGCTATACACCACCTGACAGTGACGTGTAGCAACACCATCAAATTCCGAAAATACATCATTTTCTGAATTTGATGAATAGCCTAATTACTACTGTACATCCCCATACTACTGCATTAATGTATGGGGAGTGTGGAAATTAACGCAGGCGGACTTACCCAGCAGATATTTAAGTGTGTCTGAACTCTGGGGCCTATTCGTCAACACTAAAATAACGTTTTTAAGGACATTTTCCTTAATTAACGTTATTTTAGTATTCATGAGCACACTTAGCACAGGAGATATCCAGGGCCGGCCCTAGCCCAAATTTTTAGGTAAGCGAGTATATTTTTTGGCGCCCCCCCTATGCAGTGCCCCTTTTACAGTGCCCCCGGTAGTGGTCCCCCCTGTGCAATGCCCCTTGTACCCCAGTAGTACTCCCCACCTATGCAGTGCCCCAAGTAGTGGTACCCCCTATGCAGTGCCCTTTATATAGTGCCCCCAGTAGTGGTGCCCCCCCTTGTAGTGCCCCTAGTAGTAGTCCCCCCTCTTGTAGTGCCCCCAGTAGTAATCCCCCCCTTGTAGTGCCCCAGTAGTGTTTCCCTCCCTGTAGTCCCCCCAGTAGTATCCCCCCTGTAGTCCCCCCAGTAGTATTCCTCCCTGTAGTGCACCCAGTAGTATTCCCTTCCTGTAATGCCCCCAGTAGTATTCCCACCCTGTAGTGCCCCCAGTAGTATTCCCCCTGTAGTGCCCCCAGTAGTATTCCCCTCTGTAGTACCCCCAGTAGTATTCCCCCCCTGTAGTTGCCCCAGTAGTAATCACCCCCTGTAGTGCCCCCAGTAGTATTCCCTCCCCCTTGTAGTGTTCCCAGTAGTAGCCCCCCCTGTGGTGCCCCCAGTAGTAATAACCCCCCCCACCCAGTAGAAACGTAATAAAAATAAAAAAAAACCCCACTTAACTGAAACCCGCTCCTGGTCCCGCCGCCGATATCAGCTCCTCCGTCCGCCGCTTTGCATTATGGGAGTGACGTCACGTCATGACGTCACTCCCATTACCCACTGCGGGAGCCGGAAGATGTCTGACTCTCATCAGCTGCTAAAACAGATACACAGCTGCCGGCGCCGGCGGCTGTGTGTTTGTGCCGTGTAGCGCTGACTGAACTCCGTCCGGTCAGCGCTACACACGCGGTGCAGCTGTGTCACAGAGACACAGTCTGCACCGCGGCCTGCATGGTACGCAGCTGAGGCACCCTTCACTATGTGACGCCTTACACAGCTGCGTACCATGCGTAATGGGAGAACCGGCCCTGGAGATATCACTGATATCTCCTTGCTAAGTCCCCCTGCGTAAATTTCCACACTCCCCATACATTAGTACATTAGTACATTAGTATGGGGATATGGAAATTATGGTATTTATCAAATTCCGAAAATTATGTATTTTCGGAATTTGATGGAGTTACTATTCGCCACTGTGAGGTGGCGAATAGCAGGTAACACTTACCTGTGTCAGCGTGGGCAGGTCCCCGGAGTCTCCCTCCGGCGCTCTGGTCTCTCCTCTGGCTCCATCTGCTATGCTGTCACGTGTTCTCCCAGCAGAACACAATAAAGTTTAGAAGAAAAAAAACATTTTTTTTTTTTTTTTAAAACAGTGCTGTGTGCTGCTGGGAGACCACATGACAGCATAGCAGACGGAGCCGGAGGCTACTGCGCGGGCAGGTAAGTGCTGGACGGGGGGAGGTGAGCAGGGGGGAGGGGGAGGTGAGCGGGGAGGCGAGGGGGGGGGGGGCGGTGAGCGGAGGGGGGGACACAAACTTACCGCATCTGTAGGCAGTGCTTTGCATGCGCTAGTTTTACAGATGTAACAGCGCATGCGCAGCACTGCTTCCAGCTGCGGTAAGTTAGAGCAGGAAGGGAAAAGTATCTATTTCCCGAAAAGCTGTCATCGCAAAAATGACAGCTTTCGGAATAGATAGTTATGGAGAGGAGGAATGATGAATTCCTCCGGTAATTAGGTAGAATTCCATGCGAGTTCCAAACCTAATTACCTCCAGAGAAAGTTTAGGTATGATGAATAGCCCCTTAATGAATACTAAAATAACGGTAATTAAAGAAAATGTCCTTAAACCCGTTATTTTAGTGTTGATGAATAGGCCCCAATGTCACACACTATTTAGCAGTGAAATTGGGTAGCTTTTTTTTGTCTCATGTCAAACCCATAAAATGTTGTTGTTGTTTTTTTGTATTTTTGTTTTATAAAGGATGCAATTTACATTCCATATAGCTAAACTGTATTATCTTCAAGATAGAAACCTGGCGGTATAGTTACTAAAGTGCATTTTTCGAAGTAGGGTTGTTGCCCATAGCAACCAATCAGATTAAAGCTATGATCTTCTAGAAGGGTGCTAGATAATTGATAAGTAGAATCTGATTGGTTGCTATGGGCAACATCTCCACTTCTATCAACCGTTACTTTAGTAAATATACCCTCTGCTTTTTGTATTTGAATTTTTTTTCTGAAGTCAAGAATTCTAATATACACCTAACACCAATATATGTGCAGGCACAGTGCATTTAGGGCCTGATTCAGAGATGGAGGGAATCGCGGAGCCGCACCCAAGCGGCTGTACAATTCTGTCCATCGCAAATGCAGCTGCAGCAGAGGAGGTGTGTGTAGGAAACAGACACCTCCTTGCTGCGTCTGCGATCCCTGGCGTAGTCCCTCCTGGAAAATGGTGGCCAGCCACGTCCCTGCTAAGCCCCCCAAAAGCCGTATCATGTCAATCATGCTGCAGCTTGGGGGGGTCTGCTAGTGAGATTGCAGGACCCGTTCTGCACATGTACAGGTCTGTGCGCCCGCTGGAGGATCAGCACCGATGCTAACTAGCCAAGCCCATTAATGGAGGAGAGGTAAGGGTTTTACTAAAGGCTAACAGCTAACACTGCCTGCGGTTTCAGATATCGCACTGTCACAACCACTTCCTTTTAGCTTCTGGTTTTTCCAGTGGCGTTCCTGCTACTTGGTGAAACTGGAGGCAAGGTATCTGGCACCTTTTTCACCTGTCAAAAATCGAGAGAGTGATACATTGGCTGTTTTGCCTGTCATCATCTGGGGGTATGAAAACCGCCAAAAAAACAGGGTTGATTTTACAAAATCCGTGCTTAGTAGGTGTACCCCCAGGTGTCACTGCACATTCCTCTGAGACAGTGGCAGGAGATCTTTCCTAATACCATGGAGGCAGCGTCCGATGACTTTCTCCCACCCCCCGTCCATCTCTGTGGTGCCTGTCCGGCAGGAACCGTAATATCCAGCTGGACCATCATCCCCAGCCCGGTCTGCCTCAAATGCCCTCTGACAATCCTTATACTTCCCCGGTTCCCAGCTGATGCATTCTGCTCACAGACAGACAGTTACCCTCAGTCAGGGGAGCATTGCCCATCTCTGCCTAATCCCGACCTTGGTACCTATCTGGGACTCGCTCCACTCAGTCTGGAGTTAACAGATTGGAATAATGGGGATCAACACTTCATGGATGGGTGATGGGCACTGGTCACGTTACAGGGAATGTCACCTCAGTTAAACATGTGGACTGGTATTTGGGTACCGGAAGTGGCTTCCTGCAGGGGAGGGTATTGCCAATAACCATACCTCAGAAAGAGACAAGATCACGGACAGAGTGGAACTACCAATCATACCGTATAGGGCATGCCAAAACTGAGGCAGAGCCACTGGCGGCTGAAGGCACGGGCTAGCCTGTCGCCCGGAGCACCATAACCTGAAGGTCACAGCCCTGCACCCTGCCTGAACAAAGGCACTCACCACCGGCCTGCTCTGGAAAATCCCGCCCTCCACCCACCCACTGGCGTTATTGGTATACGCTCAGGGGGTGGGCGCGGGAGTGGGGAGGGGCGCAACAGTGGGCTCAGAGAAGCCTAGTGCCGGTCCTGTGCAGAGCATGATGGGGTTTGTAATTCCACAGCAGCTGGAAGGCCACATGTTCAATACCCCTGGCCTACTGCTTAGAGAGGGGTTCCGGGCATGCCTAATCTTTATTACCTCTTCTTCACAAACAGCAAGTAAGATAAATGTTTCTATTGGAATCAGTATGCGGCCGGCAGTTCAAATCCTGACAGCGGAAGCCCGGCAGGGGTGAAGAGCACGACAGCTAAAAAGGTAAGTATAACTAACCCTATTCTCCCCCCTAACCCTCCTTTGGGGTGCCTAACCCCAGGGTTGGACTGGCCCACCAGGGGTACAGGGGAAATCCCCGATGTGCCCCACTGCCTAAGGGCCCACCCCCTCTTCAAGGTGTCAGGCTCCAGCCCTCAAATTATACATTGTTACTCTATTAGATCATGATGGTGAGTTATCTGGTGGAGCAGTACCACTGATCAATATGGGTGATTGGTTCCCTTCTATGGAATCTACACCTATTGATTAGCCAAGCATTTTGGGTGACTGGCCACACCCCTTAAGCATGGGCTCTTACCACTGCATTCCCCGGTGGGCCCTGCATGCCCCAGTCCGACACTGCCTAACCCTAACCTCCATCCTAGTGTCTAACCCTAACCCCTCCAGCCTAAACCTAAATCTCCCAGGGGGTGGCCAACCCTAACCCCCCCCCCCCGCGGGCGCCTAACCCAAACCCCCCATCCCCTAGCCTAAACCTAACCCTCCCGGGGGGGTGCCTAACCCTAAGTCCCCCCGGGAGCCCTAAAACCTAACCCTATCCCGCCGCGGCTGTCCGCGCCTGGCTTACCTTCATTTGGTATGCCGGGCTTCGGGCTCCCGGCGTAGGTCTAATGACTGGCGTCGGGATTTCCACGCCTGTCATTAGTACCTTGTAGGGATTCGACAGTCGGGAAGCCGGCGGTTGGCACTGCGACCTTCGGCTTTCTGACTCCATCCCGTTTTTATTTCGCCTTTTTCACAATATTTGACAGTATCAGAAATTGCTAAAGCATAACGTAATTTGTGATGTAGAGTTATCCTTTGTTGATAGAGAACAGAGGGCCTGATTCAGCAAGTAACCCACGGGAGAGAACGCACGCACTTGGCCGATGTTTTACCATTGCACATGCCTATGCATCGCACTGCGTATGCACAAACCAGCCAGTGCGTTCGGGTTAGGGTACGCAGACTAAACGCAGTGTGTACGCAGACCCTTCCAAAAATTGATTGACAGGAAGTGCCATTTGTGGGTGGTGACGGGGTGGTCAGGCGAATGCAGGCGTTATAACGCGTTATAGGGGTGTGCATTATTAGGGCAGTGCGGTGGCTTACGCAGCCAGACGACTTGAAGCACGCAGGAAGTGGCCAAAATCAGGTCAGGTCAACCACTATTGTGCATATGGGTCCGATGGTTCTCGATGTTACCGATGTTTACGCTATCTTGCGTCCTGATCAGGCTGTGAGTAAAGGGAGTTGGGCGGCTTAGTATGGGGCTGGGCGTCTGCATCTTGTGCTGCGGTCCCCGTGCGTATGCATTGATTAGCATATTCTCGCAGCGGGTGGGTGCGTGCGTCTGCTAACGTGCGTTCCTTGCTGAATCAGGCCCAGAGTACTTTCCCAATTCCCTTAGGTACCTAAACACTCTGCCTCCCAGTTATAATGGACTATGGGCCTGATTCCAAGATTTACGCTAATGCAAACGGGATCCGTACTATAGATAGACAGTAAAAAGGTCGACAATGTCTAGATAGACACCAGATGTTAGACAGTCAATAGGTTGACAGGGACAACAGGTCGACACACTAAAGATCGACAGGTACAAATGGTCGACAGTGTCAAAAGGTCGACACAGAAATGGACAACACATATTTTTGTGGGTTTTTTATGGTTCAGTTTAGGGTTTGGCACTTACCGGGGGGTTAAGGTTAGGCACCAGAAGGGAAGCACGGTTAGGGTTAGGCACCAGAAGGGAGGATTAGGCACTTACCGGAGGGTTAGGGTTAGGCACTAGAAGGGACGGTTTGGGTCAGTCACCAGGAGCGAGGGTTAGGCACTTACCGGAGGGTTAGGGTTGGGTAATAGAAGGGACGGTTAGGGTAAGGCACCAGAAGGGAGGGTTAGGCACTTACCGGAGGGTTAGGGTTGGGTAATAGAAGGGAAGGTTAGGGTAAGGCACCAGAAGGGAGGGTTAGGCACTTACCGGAGGGTTAGGGTTGGGTAATAGAAGGGACGGTTAGGGTAAGGCACCAGAAGGGAGGGTTAGGCACTTACCGGAGGGTTAGGGTTAGGCACTAGAAGGGACGGTTAGGGTTAGGCACCAGAAGGGAGGGTTAGGCACTTACCGGAGGGTTAGGGTGAGGCACTAGAAGGGACGGTTAGGGTTAGGCACCAGAAGGGAGGTTTAGGCACTTACCGGAGGGTTAGGCACTAGAAGGGACGGTTAGGGTAAGGCACCAGAAGGGAGAGTTAGGCACTTACCGGAGGGTTAGGGTTAGGCACTAGAAGGGACAGTCAGGGTAAGGCACCAGACGGTAGTGTTAGGCACTTACCAGAGGGTTAGGGTTTGGCACTAGAAGGGACAGTTAGGGTAAGGCACCAGAAGGGAGGATTAGGCACTTACCGGAGGGTTAGGCACTAGAAGGGACAGTTAGGGTAAGGCACCAGAAGGTAGGGTTAGGCACTTACCGATGGGTTAGGGTTTGGCACTAGAAGGGACGGTTAGGTTAGGCACCAAGGGGAGGGTAATGGTGGGTACACACGGTATGATTAAACAGGACGATATGAACGATAACGATATCGATCATATCGTTATCATTCATATCATACTGTTTTTGGGCCCTTCCAATCCCCAAACGACGGTGATGTGCGGGCATGGATGGTCGATATCGATCATCGCCCGTGCATGCAGGATAACCTGCTCGATATCGACCAGGTTAGCCTGTTTACTATAGGGACCCGCGATCGTTGATCACGGGTTGTTATAGTCGTCTGGGGGTTGGTGCATGTGCTGGATGTTAGATATCGAACATCCAGCACATGCAGGACGATCAGACAACGAGATCTATATCGTCGTCTGATAGCTCCATGTGTACGAAGCTTTAGGGTGAAGATTAAGGTTAGAAAACAAATAAAAATGTATTGACCATTTTTGTATTGACCTTTAGTGTCGACCTTTTGTCCCTGTCGACCTACTGACTGTCTAAAATCTGGTGTCGACACCGTCAACCATTTTACTGTCTAACTTTCAATCCACACCCAATGCAATCGCACCTGCATACTCTTGATAAATGATGCTAATGCCTGCTAAAGCTTACCCGAGCATAGGGACGCCCACTGCTGCCTTCTCATATCCGTCCGACGACGTGCAACAGTGTAAACATCGACGCAGGTCGGGCAGCCACGCAGCATGTAAGGCACGTCTGACCAGCCGCAAACACTGAGGCTCTCCGGACATGCAGATAGCTCTCACGCTGCACAGGAGACCACAATTACTAATTTATGCGCGCCCATGAAAGGACGTTTGAACGGTACGCCGCGACTGCTTTTTTTCTAACTACCCTCATGTTACCATCGCTAAACGCTGACTACCTGTCACTCACTTTGCGAGTGGTTCCTCTGTACGAGCGCAATCGCAATGCAATGTGTGCATGGGCAACGTGGCTTTCCCGCATGCACAATGGCAAACAATCGCTCGATCGGTGTAAATATCGGCTTTGCGAAGATCTCTCCACCAGGCCCTATGTCAGTAAGGAGATGCAGTACCGGAGGCCGGGAAGAAATGCCTGATTAGCGACTTCCACTCATGAATCATCCAAAATATATGCATTCCTATTGTATTTCTCTGCAAGTTTATCCAATTATGGTGATACAAACTATTCTTTAGTTATTGTTCTTCTGAACAGCAAAAGTATGATCTTAACGTTCCCGGAATTCTGCAGCTTATTGTGGTAGCAAACGAAATATACACGAGTTTAAAAGTGAATGGACTACTAAATTATATATATTATATATGGTATGTAGTCAGGAAGCCGGCAGTTGAAATGCCGACCACCGGTTTCCCGACTGTTAAATCCCGGCATGAGGCTAATGATAGGCGTCTAAATACCAACGCCTATCATTAGCCTCATGCCGAAATTCCGACACCCGGCATACGGAATGTAGGTAAGTCGGGTGCTGGGACCTGTTAACCGCGTGGGGGGTGGGGGTTAGGCACCACCCTGGGTTAGGATTAGGCTAAGGGAAGGGGGGGTTAGGGTCAGGCACCCCCGGTGGGAGGTTAGGCACCCATCTGGGAGGGTTAGGTTTAGGGAGGGGGGGTTAGGTTTAGGCACCTATAAAAGGAGGGTTAGGGATGGGGAGAGGGGAGGGTTAGGATACTTACCAGGCGCCATCGGGATCTTCATCTGCCGGACTTCCGGTGTCGGTATTTCATCCGTCGGGCTTAGGTCCGGTGGTATGTCATATCGATTCCATTATATATATATAAATATATACAAACATACTAGTGTAAAGGACCCGACATACGCTGAGTCGCCTGAGTCTCCGTCGGAATTGGTATGAAATACCGCCGGCCGCGTGGCGGTTCGATTCCCGGCAGCGGCAGCCCGACATCAGCAGAGATCCCGGCAGCGGAAGCCCGACAGCGCTGGAAATCCCGATCGTGGATAGGCAAGTATTGTCTAACCTAACCCCCCTAACCCTAACCCTCCTTAGGGGTGCCTAACCCTAATCCCCCCTCTAAGTGCCTAACCCTACCACCCCCTTCCCCGCTGCCTAACTCTAAGTCCCCCCCCCCCCCGGGGTGCCTAACCATAACCCTCCCTCCCCCTAGCCTAACCCTAACCCTCCCGGGGGGTTGCCTAACCCTAAGTCCCCCCCGGGAGCCCTAAACCTAACCCTCCCCCCCCCCCGCGGCTGTCCGCTCGCGGCGCCCGGCATCACTACGATCGGGATATGACAGTCGGGAAGCCGGCTGCCGGTATTTAGGCAGTTGGCTTCCCGATTGCATACCTCTACGTCCACCCCCACACAGCCCAGCCGCCTCTCTGTGCAAACCATTGGAATATTTTTGTCATCTTTTGATGTGACGGTTAGACGGTTAGTTAGCATCACATAGAAAGCTTTGATGGCGTACTTCCAATGTCTGTCCCTACTTCCCGAAGGGAACTGTGAGGGGACAGGCTAACGTTGACGGGAGAAGCCTGAACATGGATGAGGAGGGAAAAAAAACCTGCGCAGGTCCGATGTTAAACTTTGGGGCCCATTCATCGTTTAATATCTGCTGTATATTCCCTGACAACACCCATTTGCGGGGATACCCACAAATATTTAGTATCCCTCAGACGTATTATAGAGGGATCGCAGCAGATATTTTTGACCTCGCAGCTAACGCCATCTGAAGGTGGCGTTAGCCGCTGTAGCCTAAGTGCTACACATCGCAAACATAACCGGGAGAATGTACAGGAGGAGCTCTTCCCAGCAATGGCCACCTCACATGCGTGGTCTGTAGATCGCACAAGCGCAGGATGCCGGCAAAGGAGTGAAGAGACCGCTGATGTGGTCATTTCACTCCGAGCACATTGCAGGGATGGCGCAACTGCGATGTGATCATGGGCGCCACGACCCTCAGTCTTACCAGTAAGACCAGGCCAATACGGCAGGGTGCCGTACATCTGCAAACATTGTATCCTGGCCAGATCTAAGCTAGTACGTCCGGATTAAGGGGGTCATTCAGACCCGCTCGTGAGCGCAGGACGCCGCAAGCGGGTCGATGTTGCCCCACTGCGCATGCGCACTACGGAGGGAGCTCCGACGTGCGCATGCGCGAGACCCGGATACCGACGGGCTCTCCATCGCTCTGGGTCTCGCACCAAAGGGGGCATGCTGTCGATGTTGATTGACAGCACGCCCCCTTTGGTGAGTGTGCCGGGGGCGTGACTGCCAGACGGAGGCGTTCCCATGGGAACGCCTACCGTCTGAAGCCGGCCCCACTGACATCACTAGTGATGTCAGTGGGAGTGATTTTGGCTCTGATAGAGCCAAAATCACTCCAGGGCTTGCGGCAGCGAGACCCTACCGCAGGGTCTCCGTCGCAAGCCCGATGGTCGCGATGGTCTTGACCATCGCGACCATCATCATGGACGCTCGCTATAGCTGTGGGTGGTAACCCACAGCTATGCGAGCGTCCATAAGGCCGCTCCATTTTCAGGGAGGAGGGCCCTGATTCAGAGCGAGCGCTCTGGTCAGAGCGTTCGGCTCTGAATCAGGCCCTAAGCGAATACACCAAGTGAGACGTATAGCAGGTAGACAATGGCCGGTATCCTATTAGCCGTGGTAAATTACCGCGGCTAATTACCTCGCCCGGGGCTATCCAATTACCCCCGATGCTGACACTTATCTGGGATCTCATTTTGTCTGCCTGAGGCAATTCCGTGATAAGAAGCCCCTTTTCCCACGATCGCGGCAGTGAAAATACGTAGGGCCGCGACTTTTCACGGATCCTATTTCTTTTCTTGAGAAAAGCAGAAAGTTTTCGGACGTAAATAAATGGGGTTTAATTGGATACCACGGAAAAATAAATTGTCGAAAAATCGCCAGTAAATCAGCGAAAAAAAGACACCTTTTTTTTTCCGTGCGAAAATTGTTCTCTGCTGATAGGATACCGGTTAAGGTCCTGATTCACTACAGATCACTATTGCACTCTCAGCTCCGATTACGCACGCAGACCTGCTGTGAAAATATGCTAATGTTTGCAAAACGCAAAGCCAGCATAGAGACGCCCACTACCGCTGTCGCACATCTGTAATACCTTGCAGTTCTGCGTATACATCGGGAACATCGAGTAACATCGGCCCCTCACGCACAATTACAGCAGCCCTGACCTTACTCAGAAATTACTAACCTCGTCGCATGCAGTGAGTACTCAAGCTGCGTATGCCGTCGCAGCGTCTAATTTATGCACGCCCATGTATCGGCGTTCTCATGGACAGGCACGCCTGCCTTTCTCTTACCACCCCCCCGTCATCGCCCCCAAATGCTGACGTTCCATCCCTCGGTCTGCGATGGCTTTGTATTTGCGTAGGTGATCGCAGTGCGATCGCAATGCTAACTCACACACGCAGCTACACTGTTTCTCTAAAGCCTACACATTGGGCCCGATTGTGAGTTGGATGAATCTGTTCGCGCTTTTCTCTACGGCTGCGGCTAATGCCAGCATCCTCCCATATATACCGAAGATCCCAACATCTGCATGTGGGCTGTACCGCCCACTGTTCCTACGTGTATCCGCAGCCGCAATAGTCATCATTAATATGTATACTCGCACCGGGACCCATGTCGTGTGCAAGAGATGCGACTGAAACAAGCGCCCAATTTCTATCCGCGTACTACGACCGAGAACGGAAGCCGTCTTATGTGCACACAACACTCTCATGATGCTCCCACAAAACTGTTCTGGGCATTCGCATGGGCGCCGCCTGTATCACGGAAAGTGTGGTCCATATCAACAGACGGAACAATCTCCGTCGGTGTCAGCTGGAACAAAATTAACGTGAATGATTCAACCTCAGGATTCATTGATAAATTTTTCATTGACAATATGCTTCCTTTTAACTACTACAAATAAAGTAGCACAGTGGTTCTCAAACTCGGTCCTCAGGACCCCACACAGGTCCCGTTTTCCAGGTCACCCAGCAGGTGCACAGGTGTAGTCATTACTCACTGACACATTTTAAAAGATCCACAGGTGGAGCCAATTATTTCACATGTGATTCTGGGGTCTATTTACTACAATCCGCCTTAAAATGCAGATTGTAGAGGGGGCGTGGCCTGACTAGCAAGCAGAGAGGCTGTGTTTCAACAGAGCTCCCAAGAAAGCTGCCTCAAACCACCCCATTTCTGCTGCCCCAGCTGTCCCAGGGGTTCCCCTCACACCTCCTGCTCCTCTACCACCCCTCTGACTCATTATCTGAGCTCCGGGAGTGTTGTCTGGCTCCTGCAGCCCGCGGCCTACTTCACCTCCAGAAGCCGGGGGCTCGATTTTGGAGCTCCGTGGGTCGGCGGCGCCACGATCAGCCGCGATTGGCCCCAAATACCGGCGCTACCTCCCGGTCCTCCCCCTGGACTTCCCTGGTGGTGTGTGGACCTCTGGAGGGGAGATATCTAGCCAGGAGGCCCCCTATCAGCAGCCGCGGCCGGAGCCGTGAATCACGGGTGGCCGCCATCTTGCAAACGGCCCTGGAGCCTGGCCTGCATTTCAGACCACACCAGTCTGCTCACAGTCTCTCCAGATTACCTCTCCCCTGCTGTGCTGCCTCCCTCCTGTCGGATCTGCTTCTCAGCCCTGCCCTGCAGCGTGTGGGCCCTCAGGTGCCTCACCTTTCTTGCTGGACCCTTCCTCCACTGTAATTCTCTCCCCTTCTGAGTTACCTACCTTGGATTGATAATCCTTACGTCACTGGCAGACCCTTTTACAACCTGCTCTCCGCCAACTACATCAACGTACACTGTGCTCTAACATCAAGGGTCTCCCCCACCCTGGCAACGTCGCCTGGTCACCTGCTACTAATCAGAAGGGTGAGTGTATTCACGATAAACTGAACATTTGATTATATAAACAAGGGATTTTATAGTGGACGCGGCCTGGCGGGCGGGTTCAGCAGATTTGGATAAGTGCAGATTCTGATTTGTCCACACTTTATATCACACAGTCTGCACCTCTTCTTACAAAGTCTGCACCTACTAGAGGCCCCTAAACTTTTTCACTCTCCGACACCATTGGCTGGGCTGACAGGCAGCTCTAAAGCGAACACACATATCCGACTCCAGCAGAGCTTCACTGCCGCCTATAAACCGCCTTATGACACTGAAATAAATATGTTTACAACTTGAAGCAATGACTCCCTGAGAGAGTTGGAGCAGTGCCCTCCTGTGGTTCTTTTCTTAACAAAGGCCGCACAATTACACTTTGTGCATATCTGCAGACGTCCGTCATCTCAGGTCCTCTGTCGCTGTTCAACCAGGCCTATAGAGTCCTTTCAGTCACCATACTTACCACTAACCACCTTCTCCCTCATCGCCATTATGAACAGGTCAAATACTAATACCAGAAAACGTGTGGGTGGTGACATCTCTCAACACTTTCCTAAAGGTGACAAGTCATCGGCGGCCACCGACCCTCCGTCCCCTAGTCCTCCCCATGCAGAGGTAGAGGACACACCTTCTTCAGCTCTATCCACAAAAGAAGATATAATGGCTCTGCGATCCCTTATTACTGACTTCAAAGAATCTTTAGAGTCTAAGTTAGATAAAGCAGTTTCCTCGATCAAATCAGACCTATCCTCACTTTCTACAAGAACCTCTAAATTAGAATCACGCCAAGACACCCTTCAAAAATTCCAAAATGAGACTCATAGGGACATTTATCACATTATCCAGGATCTTGCTGATCTCCGTACCAAGAATGAGGATTTGGAGAATCGAGAAAGACGAAACAACCTCCGCATACGAAATATCCCAGAATCGGTCTCTCCGGATAACTTAGAGACTTATCTCCATAACATGTTCTCCACCATTCTCCCTGACTTATCCTCCCATCCGTTGCCCCTTGAAAGAGCCCATCGAGCCCTGAGACCTAAACCAAGAGAAGGTGAACCCCCAAGAGATGTCGTCATACGCTTCCTAAGTTTTAAGGACAAAGAAAAAGTCTTGGCCCCAACACGTGGAAAACCCCATATTCTCTATGACAACATCAAATTACAATTCTTCCAAGATCTGGCCCCCATTACAATTTTGAAACGCAGAGAACTTCAAGATTTAACGAGAGCACTAAGAGCACGGGGTATCCGTTATCGATGGGGTTTCCCCTTCAAACTAATGGTTGACTTCAACGGCAAAACAATTATCATCAGAAACCCTAAAGAAGGCAAAGACTTTCTTTCCCATTTGGAAGACTCCAGCCCCTCTCCAACTGCTTCAGAGGACATATAATATGACCACAGTTACATGTTGTTTCTTATTCCCACTTGGGTTCACTCGCTATACCTGAACACGCTTCTGAGAAACATACTACTATTGGGCGGAGACTACCATCCTCCGCCATGGGATCCTAATCTTGGTCCTGAATCTCTACACAGACAGCCATTTCATATCCTTTTTCCTAATCATAATACTATGCGTTAAGATATTTGTAGTTGTTTTACCTGCTCTATTGATTCATAGTAGAACTTTTTTGCTATATTTCAACGTTGTCTCTTAGTAAGTCTATCACTCCATCGGAGCTACAGGAATGCTCTGTTCATTAGGACTTCGCATGTGGGTCCCACACGAGCAATATTATTCTATTCTTTCATTGTTTCTAAGAATATCTGACAAACATATTTGAAATGTCTATGTATGTTTTATATGCAGTTATAATTGATGTTATATTTAATAAGTACACCCTTATCTGGGCTCTTCTATATGTTTTCTCTCCCCTCCCCTCTGACATTTCACATTGACATCTCTTCAGACGTCCCTAGGTCTTCATCTACCTTTACTACACAACCACAATTGGAGGGCCAAGGCTCTCTGACACCCTCATCTCTCTCCTCTATTTTCAGCATTCTTCAGTACATATAGTTACTTGTTTTCTAATCTACCTTAATTAAGTTACCTAAAGGTAGTTCGGATTCCCTTCCCTACTACCTTCCTGGACTACCTAGTCCCACTTTCCGAGTGTGTTTTCCCCTGCTGGACACGGGGAACTCCCATCCGGTTCTCTCCCCCTTGTCTTCCACATTTCTAATTTCTCTCCATATCTCATTTCTTTATTTTTCTTTTTTTAAATGTTTATTCCCCCTCTGTCTTTATTTTCTTTTTCTTTCTACCTCTCAGCGAACCAGGAATCTCCCACCTACATTATCCACATTGAGTATCACGCTCTACCCAAATGTCGCTAACTTTTGCCTCCCTTAATTCCAAGGGCTTAAACACCCCTCAGAAGCGCTCATCGCTCTTCCGAACTATCCAAGATCTCAAGGCAGGGATTATTCTAATCCAGGAAACCCACTTCAAAGCGCAGTCACATCCCTCACTGCATACTAAAAGTTTCCCCACCGCATACTATTCTTCTAGTCGGTCTAAACACAATGGAGTAGCGATACTGATCAATAGTAAAATACCTTTCTCTTTACACACAGTACATACAGACTCAGAAGGGAGGTATATTATCTTGACAGGCAAATTAGGCAGTTTAGAATGAACGATTGTTAATATATATGCTCCCAATTCAGATCAATCATCATTCTTCAAATCTGTTTTCTCTAAAATAAACAAATATAGGATAGGTAGCCTCATTGTCGGAGGAGACTTCAACGCAGTCCTTAACCACGAGTTTGATAAAGGTCCTACCCCTACCAGAACACGACCCTGTCCGGCAACTCGCTCTCTAAATAATCACCTCAGTGAATCGGGTCTATTTGATACATGGAGGGCCCTTAATCCCTCATCTAAGGATTTTACTTTCTTCTCGATACCCCATCAGTCCTACTCGAGAATAGATCTTATTTTTTGTAGTACGTCAGCCAGTGAACACCTTGTTGACTCCTCTATTTTGTCTAATGCTAGGTCAGACCACTCCATCGTCACCGCGTCCTTCGATTTTTTTGATGTTCCACCCTCGCGACCCCCGTGGCGTTTGAATGAGACTCTGCTTACCATTCCGAAATTTCAGGAAAGGGTGAAGTCCGCTCTTGAGGACTATTTTTCCTTAAATAACGGCCCTACTTGCACCCCTTTGGTGTGGGAAGCACATAAAGCTGTTATTAGTGGGCACATCATTAATTATGCTTCTTTTAGAAATAAGGAGCATAGGTCCCAAATTAAATTCCTGACCGCAGAGGTTCAACGCCTTGAAACCGCTCATAAACGTACTCCCTCTAATTCACTATACGCCCAACTGACCTCCTCCAGGAATGCCCTCAATGCCCTTAATGCTGAAAAGACTGAACAGGCCCTACGTTGGCTCAACCAAAAATTTTATGAAAAGAGCAATAAAGCTGATTCCCTACTGGCCAACAGATTGAAGGCCCGCAAAGCCAGGACTGCTATCCCAGCATTAAATGATGACCGTGGAACCAGCCACTATAGTCCATCCACTATCAATTCTTTATTTAAAAATTACTACGAACGCCTTTACAATCTCCCCCCAACAAATGACATTACCACTGACACCTCAACTGCGGACTATTTAGCCTCTTGTAATCTCCCCCAAATTGATACCGCCACCTCTTCCGCGCTAAACGACCCTATCTCTGCAGAAGAAATTGTTTCAGCTCTCAAAACACAAAAGTCCTCGAAGGCGCCAGGTCCTGATGGACTTCCAATGTCCTACTATAAAACTTTTCAAACTTCCTTGATACCTCACCTTACTGTGGCTTTCAACTGTATTTTAGAAGGTTCTTCATTTCATCCGCACACGACTAGAGCTACCATAACCGTCATCCCAAAGCCTAATAAGGATCCCCTTTTAGTGACTAATTACCGTCCAATTTCACTACTTAATACTGATCTAAAGCTCTTTGCTAAGGTGATTGCAAATAGGCTAAACCCCCTCCTTCCCTCTTTAATCCATCCCGACCAAGTGGGCTTTGTCCAGTCCAGACAAGCATTAGATAACACTAGGCGCACAATCGATCTAGTCCACTATATTAATATTCACAAACTCCCCTCTCTGGTGTTTGCTCTGGACGCGGAGAAAGCCTTCGACAGGGTGTCCTGGCCGTTTCTTTTCCAAACATTGCGCCAATTCGGATTCCGAGGACAGTTTTTGCAAGCCATCCAAGCCCTCTACTCCAATCCCTCTGCTGCGGTCTCAGCAGGAGGCCTGATCTCCGATTCCTTCTCAATAGCAAATGGGACCAGACAGGGATGCCCTCTATCGCCACTCATATTCGCCCTTATTATTGAACCACTCGCTTCTCGTGTACGGGCCAATCCCGATATTACTGGGGTTAAACATTCTCAATATACCCTATCTCTATTCGCAGACGATATACTTTTCACGCTAACAAAACCACTCACCTCTCTTCCCAATCTATTTCGAGAACTCTCTATATATGGCTCCCTGTCTGGTTACAAGGTTAATCATACCAAATCCGAAGCCCTTCCTATACATCTACCCGGCAATATGAAGTCATTATTGCAATCAAATTTTAATTTCATGTGTTAAAAAGATTCCCTCAAATATCTAGGAGTATTCATTACTAAATCCTATGATTCTCTATATAAAGCCAACTACCCCCCCCCCCTCATCAGCTCAATCCAGAGAGACCTGCAACAATGGCAAACACACTTTCTCTCCTGGGTAGGTCTTATCAACACCGTGAAAATGAACATTCTCCCCAAACTATTATACCTATTCCAAACTCTCCCTATTCCTATCCCCTCCCACACCCTCAACACACTTCAAACCGCACTCTGTAAATTGATCTGGAACTACCGAAGACCCAGAATCCGTCGAAACATACTCACTAAGCGTCCTTGGGATGGAGGCTTGGGGTTACCCTCACTGCACCGCTACTATAATGCAACCCGATTGAGTCAGTTGGCCGCCTGGCACTCACTTCGCCATGTTAAGAGATGGATTGACCTGGAGAGCGACTTGGTACACTCAGTCTCTTATCTACCCTGGACGCCCCGTAAACACAGACCTAGATCCGTTCTTTTATTTCCCACTATAGCACTGACACTTAATAACTGGGACTCCCTTAATAAAAAACTGGATCTTTCTCCACACCCTTCCCCTCTAACCCCCATTTGGAACAACCCTGCATTCCCCCCTGGTCTATCCCAGACAGTGGCTTCCCCCTGGATTTCAGCAGGCATTACTAGGCTTCACCATATAGTTGAAGTTTCCTCACCTAGATCATTTTCGGACATTCAAGACAAACATAAAATTCCCAACAAACTTCACTATCAATATTTACAAATCCGCCACTTCGCTAGCTCGAATCCCTCCACCCGCTCCCCTCCTAACCCCACACCTATAGAGAGATTATGCATGCATAGACCTAATGACAAAGGAGCTATCTTGCACCTTTACCACTTTATACTGGCGTTGAAGCCTCCTCCGCTCGAAACACATGAGCAGGCTTGGGAAGCGGATCTTGGCCTTTCTCTCGGGGAGGAAGCATGGGACACTATACGCTTGACTATTTCTAAATGCTCCATTAGTGTGGCCATACGCGAGAACTCATACAAGGTATATACCAGATGGTACTTAGTGCCAGAGCGTTTACATCAAATCTACCCCAGCACCTCCAATCTTTGTTGGAGAGGGTGCGGTCAACTCGGAACTTATTTTCATACGTGGTGGTCATGCCCCCTGATTGTCCCATTCTGGAACATGGTCCGTACCCTACTTTCCCAAATTCTTACCATTCCGATCTCTCTTTCTCCAGCTACTCTTTTACTTTGCGCTCCGATTGATTCCATCCCCAACACTACAAATAAACTAATCCTTCACGTCTCCTGCGCAGCCAAATTTCAAATCGCTCGTAATTGGAAAGTTCAACACACTCCCAGCCGACAGGAGCTAATAAACAGAATCTGGTTTGTAGCAAATATGGAATATATCACCAGTCTACAAAACAATGCTGTTAGGAAATTTCATATCATTTGGAACCCCTGGTACACCTCTCAAAATTCACCTCTCCCAGGCCTTGGTTAGCTTCGATTCAACGCTTTCCATATAATTACATATAAATACATTATCCACCTATGGCTTATCTTCTTACACTTCTCCCCTCATTTCTTTTCTCTTTTCCTTTTTTTTTTTTTTTTCTTTCCTCCTTCCCTCCCACTCATATAAATTCATCCTCACCCTACCCTCTATTATCCCCTTTTCTATTCCATCATACTCACGTTCTAATTGGTTTTTGACTGTTAACTATTCATATATTCCGTGGCAAATGTCGTTACCTGTCTATTGTTGATATACTATTGAATCATTTTGTCTGACACATCATTTGTACAAAATTACTGTGCCACCATTTATTTTCAATAAACGAATACAAAAAAAAAAATGCAGATTGTAGTGTGATATTACCGACTGAATTCGCACTGCGAATTCAGCCAATATCACAGGGATTTACTAAAAATCCCTTGCAGGGACAGAGCTTGCGAGAAAGCTCTGTCCCTGCGAATCCCCTCTGCACACTTACCACTGTATTTTTCGCAAAAAAATACTGTGACAAGTGCCCGCGCATGTGCCGACCGGCTGTCGCTAGGGCCCCCCATGATCCCCCCACACGACCCCCCCCTTAATTACACTTACCTCCGGTGATCAGGCTCTGGTGATGTCCTCCGTGGCTCCGGTCAGCTGGTCTCCCATCCTGCACTGTGACCCAGTCAGCTGATGACCGGGTCCCAGTGCAGGATGGGAGACCAGCTGACCGGAGCCCCGATCTCCGGTCCCTGGACTCAGGTACTGTAAGTATTTTTTTTTTTTACTATTTTTTTCTAGCAGTGTATCAGCTTGTGGTCTGTTTAGACCACACAACTGATCACTGGGCCGGCTCCGGGCTCTGCTCGTTAGAGCAGAGCAGGAGTCCAGTAACCAGAGGAGACCCTGAATAATGCCACCTCCAGGTGGCGTTATTATCACAGGGCTTTCCATGGTATTTTTTCACAATTTATTTTTAGCAACTTTGGCCAGATCACATTTCCCATTACAATTATGGGAAATGCGATCTGATTACTAAAAATATCTCATAATTAGGGCTTGGAGTAGAATTTTACAAATTCTACTCCAATTGCCCTTTAGTAAATTTAGGTGATACTAAAATAATGTGAAAAGGGTGTGAAAGCACCCTTTTTCACTTTATTTTAGTAAAAATAATGATAATAAATAGAGTCCTCTGTGAGGAGACCTGGAAAACAAGCACTGTTTGGGGTCCCGAGGACCGAGTTTGAGAACCTGTGAAGTAAGACATATACCGGTAATAGGAAATTGGAGACATGCTAAAACCGGATTACTATAGTAAGTGGTAGTCATGCCTGCCAACACTGCCACTAGTCAAATTGGGACAGTGCGTGGGTGCCATGGAAATGGGGCGAGGTCAACCCAGGCTCTGGTCCGGCCAGGGAAAATCAGAACAGCTGGCCCGGAATAATCAGGGCAGATTTGCGCACCGTGATTCATATGCTACCACGCCAAATAGTATGGTAGCCTTTCCAGGGGATTCATAGATTGAGAACCCTTGATCTAGCATAGTTGCATGTTTGTACTCATTTACTTGGCGGGTGCATGTCATTAGCTCTCTTGGTTGCTGAAACCTGTCATAGCTTTTAAACTTTACTGAAAACACAGCAGCATTTTTGGCTGGAGATCACAAAAGTCAGGTTCTGCCTGTCTGGGGAGAGGACAGGCCCATTCCGGATCAGACTAACATGATAATAGCCTGTTGTCTTCAGGTTACTTTTACTGAAGGCTCAAGGAAAAGCGAAAGTAAAATACACAACTTTGGCAGCAAAATGGTAATTTTCTTCCTAACTGGCTGCAAATTGCATTTCAGCGGCCACTCAGACACCTGGGGCTAAATCATGTAATGGCCTACAGCAGGTATCGGAAAGTTCCCCGGCGATGCTGGCAGTACGCAGGCTATTTCATTTACCCCCTGATCTGGATCTATCAGGGTGAAAGGTAAATGCTGTCAGACAATAACACTTGGGGCTCTATTTATTAATATTATTTTTACTAAAATAAAGTGATAAAGGGCTCTATTTACTACAATCCGCATATTGAATGCGGATTGTAGTGTGATATTACCGAGTGAATTCGCATTGCGAATTCAGGCAATATCACAGGGATTTACTATAAATCCCTTGCAGGGACAGAGCTTGCGATAAAGCTCTGTCCCTGCGGATCCCATCCGCACTCTAGTCGCGGTATTTTCGGAAAAAATACCACGACTAAGAGCCCGCGCATGCGCCGACCGACCACCACTACTACCCCCCCACCGACGCTAAGCCCCGCCCCCCGCGATCGCGGACCCCCGCGACCCCCCCCCTTCATTACACTTACCTGCATCCTCCTGGCCTCCGGTGATCTTCTCCGGGCTTCCCGATCAGGTGATCTCCCATACTGCACTGGGGCCCGATCACCTGATGACCGGGCCCCAGTGTACTATGGGAGACCAGCTGACCGGAGAGGAGCCATCACCGGAGGCCCGATCACCGGTCCCTGGATTCAGGTAAGGAAAAAAAAAATGTTTAATTTTTTTTTTTCTTTTTTGTACAGCAATCAGCTTGCGGTCTGCTTAGACCACATAGCTGATTACTGGTACCGGCTCCCGCCTCTGCTCTCCCCGTTAGAGCAGAGTGGGAGCCCGGTAACCGGGGGAGACCCTGGATAACGCCACCTCCAGGTGGCGTTATTATCACAGGGCTTCCCCCGGTATTTTTTTACAATTTATTTTTAGTAACTTAGGTCGGATCACATTTCCCATTACAATTATGGGGAAATGTGATCTGCTTTACTAAAAATAAGCGATACTGGGGGTTGGAGTAGAATTTTCCTAATTCTACTCCAATTGCCCTGTAATAACTATAGGTGATACTAAAATAATGTGAAAAGGGTGTGAAAACACCCTTTTTCACTTTATTTTAGTAAAAATAATGTTAATAAATAGAGCCCAAAGGCTGTTTAGTGTTTTCACACCATTTTCACATTATTTTAGTATCACCTACAGTTATCACAGGGCAATTGGAGTAGTATTCGTAAAATTCTACTCCAACCCCTAAGTATCACTTATTTTTAGTAAGCAGATTGCATTTCCCATAATTGTAATGGGAAATGTGATCCGACCAAAGTTACAAAAAATAAATTGTAAAAAAATATTGGGGAAAGCCCTGTGATAATAACGTTACCTGGAGGTGGCGTTATCCAGGGTCTCCCCCGGTTACCGGACTCCTACTCTGCTCTAAAAGGCAGAGCAGATCCCGGAGCCGGTCCCAGTGATCAGCTGTGTGGTCTAAACAGACCGCAAGCTGATACACTGCAAAAAAAAAAAAAATTGTACAAAAAAAAATTCACTTACCTGACTCCAAGGACTGTGGTTGGGGCTCCGGTGATGACTCCCCTCCGGTCAGCTGGTCTCCCATGCTGCACTGCTCCCCGGTCATCAGGTGACCGTGTCCCAGTGCAGTATGGGATGTCAGCTGACCGGAGGTATGGAAGACATCACCGGAGCACCGATGACTGCAGGTAAGTGCTATTAAGGGAGGGGGGGCGCGATCACGGGGGGTGGGGCTTAGTGTCGGGGGCAGGGCTTAGCGCCGGGTGGGTAGCAGCGGTGGCCGGTCAGCGCATGCGCGGGGCACTAGTCACGGTATTTTTTTGCGAAAATATCATAACTACAGTGCGGAGGGGATTCGCAGAGAAAGAGCTTACTCGCAAGCTCTGTCCCTGCAAGGGATTTGTAGTGAATCCCTGTGATATTGCCTGAATTTGCAATGCGAATTCACTCAGTAATAGTAAATAGAGCCCTTGATCATGTAGGGTGGTCATCATCCATCTGCTGTAATGCATAAACACCGCACATTACGCACAGTTGCGCTGCTAACATGATGCTCAGTAGCGAATGCACAATATCCTGCATGCGAACGCTGTTTACTAGCTGCTTGCGTGCACATCTGCCCCAAATCAGATTAGCCTAACTAGCCTCTTTTCCCATATCCCTAATACTTACATAATGCACACTTACACAAAAGGTTCCATAGCTACCGTGTTTCCCCGATAATTAGACCTACCCCGAAAATAAGACCTATCCTTACTATTGATGAATGGCCCAAAATAAGCCCTACCCCGAAAGTAAAACCTAATAAAATCAAAATTTTTCCCGGTCCCTACACTAACATGCACCCAAATCCGCCCCCCGCATGAAATCCGGTACTAAATGAAAGAGCTGGAGGAGGCTGCCCGGGCCGCTCGGGCCGCTCCTCCACCAGCTTACAGTACCGTAGTCAGACTGCAAAACAAGCTTTCAATAAAGCTTGTTTTGGAGTCAGCGCGCGTGACGTCATGACGTCACGGCGCGCCTCTGAAGGTGGACATCGGTGGAGCCGCGGACCATGGAGGAAGGCGCGACTCTGAAGGTGGACAATGGAGGAGCCGCGGATCGTGGAGGAAGGCGCGACTCTGAAGGTGGACAACGGAGGAGCCGCGGATCGTGGAGGAAGGAGCCGCCTCCCGATTCTTCTTGTTATAAAGGTAAGTTGGGGAAATGGCAGCGTTCAACAGAGAGAGGGACAGGCTGAATTCAACACCGGGGTGGGGGTGGGAGTGGGGGGGGCTGGAGACGCACAGGCTGTATTCAACAACAGAGGGGGAGAGAGGCACAGGCTGTATTCAACAACAGGGGGGGGGGCTGGAGAGGCACAGGCTGCATTCAACAACATAATAAGCCCTACCCCGAAAATAAGCCCTAGTGTGTTTTTTTGACCAAAAAAAAAAATAAGACAGTGTCTTATTATCGGGGAAACACGGTATAAAGAAAAGGATCCAAGTTTTATTCATTTATTACAAATGCTGTGAAATAAAGACTATTTTGGTATCTAAGGTTTAATACATGATAAGTAAGTGGTGTTTGATATTATACTGATCCACATTTTATCCACAGCTTTCTGGTATCAACGGTGTGAAGATCGGAACATGCGTTCGCAACCTATGGACCATAAAGACATAAAGAACCAAAATTTATTTTTGTGCATGCAGGGGAAATAGAGGAGGCAACAAGCTGTTAGAGGCTGTTCTGTGTCCATTTGAAGTGAACCAACCTGTTAAATGCCCTGTAACAAATGCACCTGCAATGGGAACCAATGGAATCAGCAACAAACTCCTCTATTGTGTTGTCTATTTCTGGGGGGGTATAAATATGTGTGCTCTGCCCCTGGGTTTCTAGTCTTCTTGCTGATTGCTGGTTGATGGAGGTTATCTTGCTGATGCCGGGATCTGGTCCAGAGCGCTTGCGTATGTATAACTGTACTTGGGTCTGTATAATTTCTTTGCGCTAAATTGTACTTAGATCATAGCGTGTAACTGACTGTACGTTTACTTGAATAATACTTTGTGCTTTGGAACCACAGGTTCAAGGTCTGGAGTCTTTATTTACTGTATGACTGCGTACGCAAAATAGCGTCATCCTTAGAGGTTTATAGGAAGGATATTAGAAGGTATAGGCAGGAGCGTATAGAGATTGAAATCCAGTATCCTTAGCATTTACATGCAATAGTTGCACGAACTATGGTGCAATTTTTGCACCTGAATACAATGTTAGTAAATGAGCCCCAGTACCCTAACACCTAAGCTGAGACAATAAAAGCTCAAACGCCATCAGATTTACCAACATTCTTTGGTCTTTTCACTTCATTTTTATTTTGATTCCGTGAATTTGACATCCATTGGGAAATGCGCTGCAGGTTGTTCGATTTTGTTGATCAAATTGCTTGTTTTCAGCCAAAGTAGACCAGTTGCAACCCATTACATCTGCCCTCCTCGCCAAGTAATACCTATTCACCCGCACCCTAACCGGTGGTTTATGAATGAATAATGATGAGCAGTGACTTCAGATTGTCTGTAAAATCAACTCCTTGATATCAGATTACAGCGTTGGAAGCGGAAATGTAATTATTGCAAAAACTCACAACAGGGTAGTCCTAATCAACCCAGGGCCTGAGGCAGTTCCTTCTTCTTTTTTTTTTTTTAATTCTTTATTTAGAAAGCTCACAAGGACAAGTATGGAAGACATAAACAGAATAAGGGGTCTATTTACTAAGCAGTGTTAGGAGAAGTGAAAAGTGATAAGGTGCCAGCCAATCAGCTCCCAACTGTCATCTCACAGGCTGTGTTTGAAAAATGACAGTTGGGAGCTGATTGGCTGGCACCTTATCACTCTGTCTCCTAACACTGCTTAGTAAATAGACCCCTAAGCCTTTCAAATGAGCTATTTTTTAAATAAAATTATTGCCAATAAACCAAAATATATAAGGGGGTTGGTAGAAGGGGAGGGGGGGAAAAGGCGTAGGAGGGGGGAGGTGGGAAACAGGACTACCAAGAGAAATAAGGTATGGTAAAGAATACCAGATATTGGACAGAAAGCATTAGGATAAGAAAGTGCCTCTCGAAAAACAAGAAAAGTATTCAGCTAGTTAGAGGCGTTTGCCACTTGGGAAGCAATCGGGAAGCCGACTGCCTATATACCGGCAGCCGGCTTCCCGACTGTCTTATCCCGGCAAGGGTGAAATGCCGGGCGTCTAGATGTAGACGCCCGCATTTCCCCGACGCCGGGAGACCGGCGCCCGGCATCACGATCGTAGTGATGCCGGGCGCCGCGAGCGGACAGCCGCGGGTGGGAGGGTTAGATTTAGGGCTCCCGGGAGGGACTTAGGGTTAGGCACCCCCCCGGGAGGGTTAGGGTTAGGCTAGGGGGAGGGAGGGTTAGGGTTAGGCACCCCCGGGGAGGACTTAGGGTTAGGCACCCCCCCGGTGGACTTAGGTTTAGGCAGCGGGGAAGGGGGTGGTTAGGGTTAGGCACTTAGAGGGGGGATTAGGGTTAGGCACTTGGGGGGGAAGTTAGGGTTAGGCTCCCCTAAGGAGGGTTAGGGTTAGGGGGGTTAGGTTAGTGGACACTTACCTATCCACGATCGGGATTTCCGGCGCTGTCGGGCTTCCGCTGCGTCGCACTCTGCTCCTGTCGGGCTGCCGCTGACGGGAATCGGACCCATTCCTGCCACTTAGAGGTCAGAGCAGAGGGAGCAGAGCCACCCAATGTGCATGAATCATATGTGGGTAGTAAGTGTGGAGATCAAGAGATCAAAGGTGGAGCAGTGCCATCAAATAAGAGCCATGGAGCCCACACTTGAGGGAACATACGACCTCTATCATGAAGATAGTAGATGATATTTCCATCTCCGCTGTATACCCAATTTGCAACTTTAGGCAGAGAGGGATGGTGGAAGAGGGTTCTTCCAGTTATGGGATAACAAATTAACAGGGCGCTTATTAAAAACAGGAGTGGGAAAACTTAAAAGGAAGGTCCATGAGTCTTTCGTAATCGGGTTCTCAAATATATTATTCAGAAGAGTATGGACCGAGGTCCAAAAGGGTTCGAGAACTGGGCAGGTCCACCAGATATGCGCTAGGGTATCCCGAAGGCCACAATTTCTCCATTAGAGGGGTGAAGCAGAGGGATATATACAGGGCCGCCATCAGGGGGGGACTGCCGGGACTGGATTCCTGGGCCCGAGCACTCAGGGGGCCCGTCCAGCACCTTCTACTGTCACCCGACCGCTACTAACCCCCTGGCCCACATTGACAGTGACAGCTCGGCGGTGGCCGCCCGTACAAAGTGCTCATAACTATTCCCCCGCCCGGGCCCCCCCGCCGCACAATACTGTCTGTGAGTGAGTAATTAACTCACCCAGCCACACCGCCCTCCCGCTCCGCCTCCTGCATTGGCCAGCATTCCCACTGCTCCCCTGTCTTCAATAAAGTTTCCTTCTGTCAACACTGTAGTAGGCGCGGCGTGATGTCACACCGCTGGATGAGAGAAAGGATCCGCGGCAAGTGGGTGGTGTGAAGAGCTGGCGTCCACTCCGGAGCATACAGGCTAACACAGAAGAAGCAGTGAGATAGGCAAGTTAGGTCATTGACTGAATTATTAAGACAGTCGAGACAGAGCAAGATGGAGACTGTCCCTGCTCCTTGGGTTGTGGATAGATCCCCTTCTCATTGTGCTCCATGGAATTCTCCCCACCTATATAATGCTATTTCTGCATTTTTTTCTGATTAAAGAAACAATATAGTTCTTTCCATATATATCAAATCCTCCTCATGTTTCCAAATCAACATAGACCTCTATTAAACAGTTAGAATATGGGTTTCCTGCTGCCTGTCTTAAACAGAAGACGGCATCCTACACATAATGTAGATCACTTCCAATTAGATTAATAGAACAAAACAAACTTAAATTTTGTTTTCTTTTCATTCTCTCACACCTGGTACAACCTAAGTTTCTGCATTCAGAAAGTTGTTGTATTAGTGCACATATAGGAAGTATCAAGCACTAAGGGCCTGATTCACAGACTGGAGCAATGCCGATATTTACGCAGAATGAGCAATTGTTTTGTAATGTGCAAATGCCACTGCGCACACGCAGCGTTTGTGTTGTGACTACATACAGAAGAACCATTTGCAAAGTGAGTGACATGTACTCAGCTTTGGGGGGGAGGGGAGGGCGGATGGGGGCCCTGCCTATGTTAGTCCCGGGCCCCAAAATTTCTGATGGCAGCCCTGGATACATATAGTACTTGTCAAAAGTCTGAGCACACCAGTATATTTTAAGGAATTTCAATTTAACTGCATAGTAACGAGATAAAACCTGTTTTATTGGCTTTGTTTACAGAATAAACAACTGTTTGAACAATAAGGAAATAAAAAATACTTGTTTTGACTTTTAGGTAAGTTTATTTCGGTAGGTTTAGGTAGCCTGCTTTCATTGAAGTGACGACCCCTAGCTCTGATAAGCGCTTTGCATATCCTTGGCACCCTATTTACAAATGTTTCCAGCTTTTGGTGATCCATTCGACTCCAGCAGCTTTGAAGAGCCTCCCAGAGGCCCTCAGTGTTGGTAGGCATCTGTTTTCGGACTTCCCTGTCTAGTTCTTCCAACAAAAACTGGATGGGTGAAACGTCTGGTGATTGAGGTGGCCATTCCATTTTTGTTACGACTGGAGCGTCTTGTTTCTTTTTGCAAATAATTAGTACACAACTTGGACGTATGTTTTGGATCGTTCTGACCCACAAGTCGCCTTCCGGAGGGAATCGCATGACGCACTAATATGTTGTGGTACACCTTTTGATCCATTATTCCGTCGATTCTGACTAAGTCACCAACTTGGTTGCCCGCGAAACACCCCCAAACCATCACATTTCCTCCTCCATGCTTAACTGTTGGCGCTACACAGTCTGGGCGAAAGCGCTCACCTGGACGATGACGTACAAAAGCCCGGCGATGCGAGCCAAAAAGTACAAATTTCGATTTGTCGGTCCAAAGCACCCTCTTCCACTGTTCCTCAGTCCAATCCTTATGCTTCTTATCCCATGCGTACCTTTTTGCTACGTTTGTAGCGCATAGAAGTGGTTTTCTTACCGCAACCCTAAAAACGCCTGGCCACCGTCCTATCGGACACAGGCTGGCAACGACTTTTCCGCAACTTTCTTCCTATTTCTGGAGTGGTCAAATGTCTGTTACGCTTGCTAGTAGTCACAATGAAGTTGTCCTCACAAGCAGTTGTTGTTTTTGGACGACCAGTTCGTTTTCTTGCAACATTTTGGCCAGTTTTTGACTTTCGTTCAATAGCCCGACACACGGCCCCAACGGATACCTTCAACCGTTTGTTGATTTGCCGCAAAGAATAACCTTCTTCCCTCAAAACAATGAGTGTGTATGTGTATATGTGGTGGTGTGTGTGTGTGTACTGCATGTGTGTAGTATTATTATGTGTATAAGTGACACATTTCTATCGATTTTCCGGGTTGCATCGGTACGGAAATAATGTATTTTGTTATTTTTATCATACTCCATTCATACACAAGTAGCAGAAAGTACGATAAACAAGCTTCTTTTCGATTTCAGGGGGTGTGCTCAGACTTTTGACAAGTACTGTAGCGTTCCTGCTAGGCTATTTTAGCGGGGCGCGGCGCCCTGCCCTCCTTCTGGAGGGAAAAAAGCACCCTGCCCTCCAGGAGGAGGGCAAAAAGCGCCCTGCCCTCACAGCCTGCGGGAGCCGTTCTCACCCGCGGGACGCAGTGTCCCGCGGGTGGACAAACATGCGGTGATCCGGTCACCGCCGGAGAATAGCATCTATTCTCCCTTTCTGCAGCGCTTGGGGGCTGCCTGGCATGTCCGTAAGCGCCGGGCACGCCCCCAAGTATGACGAAAAGGGGATGCGTCTTATAGACATGCCCCTTTTCATAACCACGCCCCCTTTTCGGGCGCGCACAAGATTGCCCTCTCTAGCTCTGGCGCCCTGCCTGCCGCCGGAGCTAGAGGGAACACTATACCATATAGGAGAGCCATACTGGGGTATAATACCAGCGGTAGTATAATTTAGAAGAGGTTTCTTTAAGGCGAATAGAGATAGAGGTTTTAGCAATTGCCAGTCTCATGTCATCCCAAGCCTCCTCATCAGGTGGAGGGCCAAGGTCTACTTCCCAGGAGGATTCATGGGGATTATTAGTGGGGAGAACAGCATTGACGAGGATATTGTAAATTTGAGAGACCATTCCCTTAGACATGGGGCGATGTTTACAGAGCCGTTCAAAGGGGGTGAGGTCGTGAAGAAGCAGAACCTGTGGTAGGGAACCTAAAAAGTGCCATATTTGGAAGTAATCAAAGGGATTTAGGGGTTGGGCTGGACATTGCAATTGTAGGTCTGAGAGGGAAAGCCAAAGCCCCTGTGAACTAAAATCAGCAGGGAATTTAAAGGACGCCTGTATCCACGACTTCATGCGGGCCACATGCAAACCTGGCGGAAAATTGGGGTTATGCCATATGGGTGTAAGAGGAGATATAGGGGTGGTGATACCAAATTTAAATGAGTATAAAGCCCATATCCGTAAAAGGAATTTCCTTCTTCTTTATAAATTGGGACTGTCCCTAGATATAAAGAACAGTAATCAACTGCACTTTAACTACCAAAGTATATGATGGTAGAGTGTGTTGGATTTTCCTATTGATTAGCACAGCAGCCTATTGGCCCACGAGATCTGAAGGCATTATTTATAGCATCAAAGGAAATCTACTTCAATGGAACTGTGCTCATTGAAGTAAAACCTATGCTATTAATGTCCATCTGACAGGGGGGAAAAAAGCTTGTTTGTCAGCTCTGTAAAGACTCCCCCAGACCCGCAGCCACATGTGCATGAAGACTGGCCATTATATCCAGCAATGTGGAACAAATGAGCAAGTAGAAAAATAATTTGCAACCAATGACAAATGAACAGCAAATCTCAGTAACTTATGCTGGGTACACACTGGCAGATACATTGGCCGATCAGTTGATAGGCCAATATATCTTGTGTGCCTCAGCCAGCGTATATCAGCGATGTCTGCGAACCACGTCGTTCACAGACATATCGTGCCGGCTGTGCTGCACAACTGATGACCAATATATCTGCAGATAAACTGGGGCATCGTGCCGTGTGTACGGGCGGTCAGTCAATCACCCGTAAACTTTCTGCAGAGGCTGTGGGGAGGGGAGAGTGACAGCCCCTGGCCAGATGACAGATGATTATTATTATTATTAATAACAGTTTCTTATATAGCACAGCATATTCCGTTGCGTTTTACAAGTGGAAACATAAATAGAACAAAACTGGGTAATAACAGACAGATATATAGGAAGGAAGGCCCTGCTCGCAAGCTTACAATCTATAGGTGATGGTTGTTCAGTGTGTAAGAACAACCATCAACTGCAGATATATCTGTGAAGAGTGAACCCAATTCCAATTTTAGTGGCCTATTTATCAAACCCAGGGTTGGGGGAAAAAAAAAAGTTTTTTATCCTGTTTTTTAAACCATATTTTTTGCATTAATGTTTTAATGGAAAAAAATAATAATTCTGCTTGTTATATTAATACTGTGAAACATTGCAATGGCTCTTTCCTCCCTATTTTCCCCTTCTGTGTCACGCCTGTCTGTCTGCCCCTCCCCTTTAGAATGTAAGCTCTCACGAGCAGGGCCCTCTTCCCTCATGTGCTTCTCTTCACAATTTCTGATACTCTTTTACTCCCCATTAGGGCACCTAACACGTGACTGCCAACTCCCGGCTGCTTATTGTGAGTGCTTTAATTGCTATTGCAGCAATGTATATAAATCGTGTCCTTGTCCTGCACTGTAATGTACTGTAAGTTACTTGTTTCTTGTTCACTTATTAGTTTTATGTACTATGGGCCTGATTCAGACCCGCTCACGAGCGCATAGTGCTCGCAAGCGGGTCGATGTTTGGCCCGTGCGCCGCCGCCGGCATACGCAAGCCACAGCAAGCGACTGAACTTCAGTCGCTCCGGGGCTCGCTACAAGACGGGGCAGCTGTCGATGGTGAGTGACAGCTCGCCCCGTTTTGTAGGTGGGGAGGGGGGTGGCTGCACAAATGCAGGCGTTTCCCTTAGGAACGCCTGCCGTTTGTGGGTGGCCCTACTGACATCACTCGTGATGTCAGTAGTGGACGCCCTGATCTATTAGAGCTGGGAGTCCACTCGAGCTTGCGGGAGCCGAGACCCTACCACAGGGTCTCGTCGCAAGCCCTATGGTCGCGATAATTACGAACATCGCCAGGCCGCTCGCACAAGCTGTGGGTTGTCACCCACAGCTATGCGAGTGGCCTGGAGGTGGAATATGAAAAAAAAAATCTGCTCTGATTCAGAGCGAGCGCTCACAAACAGCGAGCGCCTCTAATCAGGGCCTATGTAAGGAGCTGCGGAACACTTGTGGCGCCATATAAATAAAGGATAATAATAATAATAAAGCTTTCTAACATTAACAATCCAAAATGATTAGGATTTTTTTTTATCTCATCAACAGAGAGAGCCAGACTTAGGGCCCCAGACTTAGGGAGCTCGCTAAAGGGGTTATGCCATCCTTTCCTTATTCAACAAACAGCGGTAATCTAACCGTTAAAGTGCCATGCACGTGTGCAGATGGACAGTCGCGCATGTGCATTACACAGAAGCCTGTCGCTGGCAGCATTACTGACGTAGAAGCGTTAGGCTGCCAGCAGCTAAGCGGAAGACCTCGCCGACGAGGAGGACTTCGCTAGACCTTAACGTAGAGGTAAATATTGATAAATACTAGTGGCATCGCTGCGATACTAAACGAAAAATGCCACTGATATTAAGCTTCATTGTTAAATGGGGTCCTGTCTGTTTCCCTTCCACTCATCTCAGTAGGACTAAAGGTTTTGAATTGAAATAAACACGAAGGAGATTAAACCATGAGGAGTTTCTCTGTGTATTGCCTTTTTATTGTGTTGGAGGAGTTTATCCTTTAAGCTTGAAAATGTTAGTTGTGGTTTTCGCCTGTCCTATAGGATTGTTAGGGGAGGAGTTTGTGGAGTCTTAGCTGATGCTAGACAGATATAGTACCTCTCTGATCTCTTACATCCTCCCACCCTTACTATTTCTCTGTTGTGTGCGCAAATTTACTGTATTGGTTCAACTCACTCAAAAGAAGACCACAAGCAACAAGAATGTGAAATAATACCAGGGGGATTCCCTTATAATAGTCTTTTTTGAAGAAGTCACTGCGACATGCCTGTAGTCACAGCATATTCAAAAACCCAGAGTGTGTTTAAACTATGGTTTAATTCAAGGTGAATTAAACCAGCCAACCCTGATCAAACCCCTATTACCTTATACACACGCGGAAATGTTAGTATTGGGATTATTTAAGAAGAGTCGAATGCAGGAGATAGCTCTTGAATGAGGCTAAATAACACTGCATACTATTGTCACCATTATGGCCACTGCGATGTAGCCCTATTTACCAAGAGCTTGGCCCACATTCGCTGATGCCAACTTTAGATTGTGTTAGCCACTTTAGAGTCACTGGGGAAATATAAAAGACTGCAAGAAGCAGCCATCTGCACCAGTCCAGCAGGTCTGCCCGATTTAATTTAAAAGGCAAACCCAACCTGATACAACGGAATTCCACCATTATCAATAGAGAGGGTTTGCTGTCCCAGCAAGAGATATTCGGTGAGCAGGTACGAAACTGTATTCCCAATAAGGAATGATAACGAACAGGACCTATTTTGCAATAATGATAAAATAAACCCCATAGTAATGGAAAACAATTAGATAATTTAAAACATATTTTTAAGGATCAATATACTGAACTTTTTTCTTACTCCGGTCAGGAATGACGTGTCATACTCTGCCTAGCTCTCAGAGGCGGCACGTGCGCTGAAATCTGAACCACTTTTCCAAAAATATTTTGGAACACAGGGCCCGATTCATTACAGATCACTATTGCAGTTGCGATTATGCATGCAGGCCTGCCGCTGCAAAAATATGCTGCAAATCGCAAAGCCGACATAGAGACGCCCGCTAACGCGTTCGCACATCCGTAATACCTTGCAGAACTGCGTATACATCGGGAACATCGGCCCCTCACGCACAATTACAACAGGTCTGACCTTCAAAGAGACTGGCACACGTGCGTTTCTTCCACCACTCCCCTATCACCACCTCCAAACGCTGATGTCCCGTTGTCTGCGATGGCAGTGGCAAATGCAGGATTTCTAGAGGGGGGGTTTCCAAATGCTTGATTTTAGAGCAAGTATGGTCAGTCCATGAAGAGGGAAGAATTAGTACTTATCCAGCTTTAATATGTTACATACAAAGTATATTGTGTTGCATAATTCCAGCATATACAGTACCAGCGATCACAGTTAGCCATTTGAGCTGAATGTTTTTATGTCAGATGTGGGCACCATTCCAGGGCATTGGAGCAAGTTCAGGAATCTGGGGGAGCGGCAGAAGAACCTAGCACTGCCCTGGACTTATATATGTACATATTGGTCTCCTTATGTACTGGATAGTGTATTATTATAAAGTATTAATTTTTAACCCTATTGATGGTCTAGAGCAGTGCACCCCTAACAGTGCATGTTTTCCACATGTCCTAGTTGGTGCACAGGTGTATTTATTACTGGCTGATACATGTTAAAAGATCCACAGGTGGTGCTAATCATTTCATTTGTGATACTGAGAAGAACATGCAGCACTAGTAACATTGTATTATATTACTATTTCTATTGTGGTCATGGTGTGTGCTGGGGAGCAGGGTTTCCAGGCAGATGGAAACCCCCCCTGCATTTGCCTATGGATGGCTTTGTATCTGCGTAGGTGAATGCAGAGTGATCTCAATACTAACTAGCACACGCGCACTGCGGTGCATACACGTACGCTGTACATACTATCGACCGAGCTGCGTACACATCAAGCCCATATTCCCAATTCTACAAAAAAAAAAACCAGCACGTAAACTGTAGTACATTCATTTAAACTGATTCTCGTTAGGGCTGTGGGCCTGATTCAGACCCGCTCGCAAGCGGGTCAATGGTGCCCTAGTGTGCATGCGCACGACGGAGGGAGCTCCGTCGTGCGCATGCGCGAGACCCGAATAGCGACAGCCAAGTCGTCGCTATGGGTCTCGCAACCAAAGGGGGCGTGCTGTCGATAGTGAGTGACAGCACGCCCCCTTTGGTGGGCGTGCCCGGGGCGTTGCTGCCCAGACGGTAGGCGTTCCCACGGGAACGCCTACCGTCTGGGGCCAGCCCCACTGACATCACTAGTGATGTCAGCGGGAGTGCTTTTGGCTGCTCGCATAAGCTGTGGGTGGTCACCCACAGCTATGCGAGCGGCCAGGAAGCCGCTCCAATTTTAGGAAGGAGGGCCCTGATTCAGAGCAAGCGCTCTTGTCAGAGCGTCCGGCTCTGAATCAGGCCCTCTGTTCATTGTAAGACTGGTATTTGGCAATACTTCTTCAGTGACCACTTGCTGTTAAAAAGAGATTATTGTAGTGTTTTCTGAGGAAGTTTCTAGGAGGAAGCCAAGTTTTGAAATCCGAGTCGGTCTTGTGTTTTAGAACCATAAAAATTGTACCTTCATATTTTGAAAAGAAATGGTAAAGATCAATGATCCCTGCGTGACCTAGTCCACAGACAGTATAACAGATTAATACCTCTTTTCCACCAAAAACCCAGGTCCGACCTAGGTTAGACCCATTTACACTTCACCTTCGATCTGGGTTACTCCCAGGTCAGCCCTGTTCACACTGAACACAGGTCTGCCCTGCTAAACCTGTGAGATCATAAAAAGTGGGAGGTGAATGCCCCACAACCACCAATCAGCTCATTTTAGGCATGACCCAGGTCAGATAACCCGGGTTGCACCGTTTACACTGCACCATTACCGGGGTCCATCCTGGGTCCAACCCTGGTAGCTACCTGGGTTGGATTGCTGGGTCACTTGACCTGGGTTATTTTTCAGGGACCCTTTTACACTGAGCTGCGACCCGGGTAGACCCAGCAAAAACCCAGGTTTTTGCTCTGGTGTAAAAGGGGTATAACTTTATTGCTGGTCCCCTCTCGCCCTCACGTTACAGTATTAGGCAATTGTCCAACCGCAATGTTTGATAGCGCTCCTATCAAAGCAGATAGGAGCGCTATCAGGCATGTTTGAAAATGCGTTTGGAATATGAAGTCATAGGTCATGTATGTATTTATGCACATATTTATACTGCAGCTGAGCTAATGATGCCTGAAATGACCTGACCAACTGACTGATTGACATCGAAATTAACAGTCTGTTATAACATAGCACGATTTTACATCGATGCAGGAAAAAATAGTATATTGATTATTTCGCCACGGTATAGTGGTTTCTGGTCAGTAACCATATTGAGATATATAATGGCGACATGGTTCAAAATGTCTCAATGTGAAATGTCAACAGTCTGAGGATGCCGACGGTTAGGGGTGGCTGCAGGGCCAGGAGAGGTTAGGGTTAGGCACTAGAGTTATGAATAGTGGGGAAAATACACACCAGAACGCCACTACTGAGATATCGCTGCTGGAACTGACCCCTAACATGACCGCCAGGGCCTGAAAGGAGCCACTGTACAAGGTAAGAAACCACCAGAGACCGTTTGTAGACTGTTCATCATATTCACATATCATCCTAGTAGACACGAGGAATGTTGACATGGTCACTGATTTTATATATATATATATATATATATATATATATATATTATATATATATAATTACTGTGCAAAAGTTTTAGGCAGGTGTAGAAAAAATGCTGCAAAGTAAGAATGCTTTCAGAAATAGAAGTGTTAATAGTTTATTTTTATCAGTTAACAAATCTAAATCAAAATTTGGTGTGACTGGCCTTTGCCTTAAATTCTTCTAGGTACACTTGCACACAGTGTTTGAAGGAATTCGGCAGGGAGGTTGTACCAAACCTCTTGGAGAACTAACCACAGATCTTCTGGGGATGTAGGCTTGCTCTAATCTTTCTGTCTCTTCAGTAATCTCAGACAGACTCAATGATATGAGATCAGGTCTCTGTGGTGGCCATATCATCACTTCCAGGACTCCTTGTTCTTCATTATGCTGAAGTAGTTCTTAATGCCATTGGCTGTATGTTTGGGGTCGTTGTCCTGCTGCAGAATAAATTTGGAGCCAATCAGACGCCTCCCTGATGGTATTGCATGATGGATAAATATGCCTGTATTTCTCAGCATTGAGGACACCATTAATCCTGACCAATACTCCAACTCCATTTCCTGAAATTGTGCCCCAAACTTGCAAGGAACCTCCACCGTGCTTCACTGTTACCTGCAGACACTCATGATCGTACCGTTGTCCAGCCCTTCAGGAAGCAAACTACCTTCTGTTACAGACTAATATTTTTCTGCACCCCAGTTCCTATGCTTTCATGCATAGTTGAGTCGCTTGGCCTTGTTTCCACGTTGAAGGTATGGCTTTTGGCTGCAATTCTTCCATGAAGACCACTTCTGGCCAGACTCCTCTGAACAGTACATGGGTGTACATGGGTCCCACTGGTTTCTGCCAGTTCCAACTGAAGTGCCAGCCGCAAGGCTTAGTGCCGCGCTAAGCCCGGAAAACTGCCTTGTCGGTTCTCTCCTCGCACCCTCTGGAGGGTGTGAGAAGAAAACTTTAGCGGGAGTAAATAGTGCGCTGATTTCAATAGCTCCGGGAGCTCCCTGCCGACGCTATTCTATTCACGCTTAATTGACTCCTCTAATGAATGGTGGATGGGCTTCCAATATTGAATCTTGCGATGAGGTGGTAACAAACCATCACATCAAAACCTAGGGATGACCATCAACCATTGATGATTCAAAATCATTGATGGTTTATTGCTGATGTTGAATACTTTATTCAGGGTTATAACTAGGGGTGTACGAGCGGTACGGCCGAACAGAGGGCCTGATTCAGAGCTGAACGCTCTGACCAGAGCGCTCGCTCTGAATCAGGGCCCTCCTACCTTTTTTTGGAGCGTCCTCATGGACGCTCGCATAGCTGTGGGTTACCACCCACAGCTATAGCGAGCGTCCATGATGATGGTCGCGATGGTCTTGACCATCGCGACCATCGGGCTTGCGACGGAGACCCTGCGGCAGGGTCTATCAGAGTCAAAATCACTCCCACTGACATCACTAGTGATGTCAGTGGGGCCGGCTTGAGACGGTAGGCGTTCCCATGGGAACGCCTTCCTCCGTCGTGCGCATGCGCAGTGGGGGAACATCGACCCGCTTGCGAGCATACTGCCGCTCACAAGCGGGTCTGAATGACCCCCAGAGCACAGCCATCTGTGGATGGCACCGCCGCTCACCCCCAGCTCCTGCATCTAGCTAGCAGGCTGCCTGTAACGGCACCCTGCTGCTAGAATCTCTACAGCAGTGCTGCTTGGAGCATCCTTAGGACACTCCAGATGGTCACAATGCGACCCTTACAGCACCCTGACTATGCTCCGGGCATTGCTGTAATCAACCGCTCCCAGCACTGGGTGCAGGCCACGCCCCCTCCACATGACATCATACGGAGGGGCATGGCCTGCACTGGGCACGCTAGCTACTGCACTGAATTTAGCATTGATGTCAGAGAGCCATTGGTTCTTTGCCATCGATGGACATAGGAGACTATTTATTTTTTCTGGATGGGATGGAGCTTATCCCCGCCCCTGCTAAGCCCCGTCCATTTTTGATTGACCCACAGCCTGTTGTTCCACACCGCAGTGGTGGCCATGAAGGGGGACAAACTATCGATGGACACCCCTCCGATGGCCATCCCTATCAAAACCGGCTAAATGGAAAACAATTGCAATGGTTCACGCATGCGGAACAATCCTGGCTTGCGTATGTGCAATAAAGACCCGCGGCACGGCCGGATTCTAAACAGCTGTATTATACCACCGAAAGACCATCGCTTTCACACCATTAGATGATAGCGAACGTTGAAAAGTCGCCAATGAATGGATAGTGACACTGGCATTGTAGAAAAAAACAAAAACTGGATGGCTGTAAAGTGCTGAATATCGATGTCCATCACTAGGCGGGAGGTGGTAACGCGCCACGACACACCTCACAGCGTATAACGCGCCGTCGCTCGGGTTTTCCTAATGCCAACTGTATGTAAGCACCATATTTCCTTTGTGGCGGTATCAATGCCTATAACATCCATTATTATTATTATCAGTTATTTATAAAGCGCACACATATTCCGCAGCGCTTTACAGAGAATATTTGGCCAGTCACATCAGTCCCTGCCCCAGTCCATATCACAGACAGGCAAGATGCCACTCTCTGGCTAGTAGTGCATGCTGAAACTTGTAGTCCCACAATAGTCACAGGTTACCTGTCTCCACCACCACATGCAAAGTCTGCACACCACAGCACAGTATATACAGTGTTATGCTGCGTGTACTACTATTACTCAGTGTGTGACAGGACCATCACGTTATTACTCCTGTCTGTCTTTCTTTCATCCCCCGGCTCCCTCCCTCCCTCTCTCCAAAGTTGGCAACTATGCCATCTCCTTCTCCTCTCCCCTGCTCCCGCCCCTCCAGCTGACCACGCCCCGTGGGCGGCAATAGGTGGGCGTGTCCCGGGAGGCTCTCCCTGACGTCACGATCCTTCCCAGCATTCCCGAGCACTCACTGCCTTAGCAACCGCGGAGTGAGACCGAGGCGCGGCCGGGTGAGAGGTCAGCGGAGAGACACCGAGCCAGGCAGCGGGCAGCGGGCGGCGGCGGCTCGGAGTCACCGGGAGGAGCTCAGGCCGAGGTAAAGGGATATGCTGCACTAAGACGGGGAAACACCTGTGCGGTCGCCGCCCCCCCCCCCCTCGCTGGGTCACTTGTATGAGTGGATCACACTTGTATGACTTGTCACTAATTGGATCGCTTTGTCAGATCTCTTCTGTGTTCCTGTTACTGACTGGGTCACTTGTGTCAGTAGTTCCCCACTGTATGCCTGTCATCCCTTCTGTATACAGTACCCGTCACCCACTGGGTCACTTATGCAAGTGGATTTCTCCTGTATGACAGGTAACTAACTCGATCACTTGTGCTAGTAGATCCCTCCTGTATACCTGTCATTCTCTTGGTTATTTGTGTCAGCAGATTCCATCTGTATACTTGTCACTCAGTGGGTCACCTGTGTCAGTGGATCCCACCTGTCACTCAGTGGGTCACTTGTGTCAGTGGATCCCACCTGTCACTCAGTGGGTCACTTGTGTCAGTGGATCCCGCCTGTCACTCAGTGGATCACTTGTGTCAGTGGATCCCGCTTGTCACTCAGTGGATCACTTGTGTCAGTGGATCCCGCCTGTCACTCAGTGGGTCACTTGTGTCAGTGGATCCCAGCTGTCACTCAGTGGGTCACTTGTGTCAGTGGATCCCAGCTGTCACTCAGTGGGTCACTTGTGTCAGTGGATCTCAGCTGTCACTCAGTGGGTCACTTGTGTCAGTGGATCCCAGCTGTCACTCAGTGGGTCACTTGTGTCAGTGGATCCCGCCTGTCACTCAGTGGGTCACTTGTGTCAGTGGATCCCAGCTGTCACTCAGTGGGCCACTTGTGTCAGTGGATCCCAGCTGTCACTCAGTGGGCCACTTGTGTCTCTGTATCTCTCTGTATACTTCTCACTTATGTCGGTAGATGCCTTCTGTATACTTGTCACGCACATGGGCTCTTGTGTCAGAAGATCTATTCTGTATACTTGTCAGTGGATCCCTTCTGCATGCATTGCCACACCCACGTGGTAGTGATCTGGACATTATCCTTTTTTTTTCAAGTGACTGTGGATCCTATCATGTTACACGTTTCTGTCTCTGTCTATCCGGGATGTATGAGATCCTTTATTCTTTGAGTGTGACAGTAGATCCTTTTAGATTGCATTGGAAATGTCACATAGTGTAGCTTATTTACTGGTCCAGTGATCTATGTATCCTTTTCGTCCAGCATACGAGATCTATTCCTGCCAGATCAATTCCAGGGTGGTACAGTAGACGGCGTGAGGCATATGATCTGCCTCCGTCCTCCTACAGAGGCTCCATCCTCCTACAGAGGCTCCATCCTTATGCTCTTTGATGAGTAAAGGTGCATACACACGTAACGGTTTTTTGAACGATTTGTCGTTATCGTTCAATCGTTCAAAAAATCGTTCAGTTTCTGAGTTATAACGATGAACGATAATCGTTCAAGCGTGCTCCAGTTTGTAGTTATCGTTCATCGTCCATTTCAGACTGTCCAACATAACGATGTTCACTAAGGGAAGGAACATTTTTTCGTTCATCGTTGTAAAAATCGTTAATTACACTTCAAATAATCGTTCACTTTTTCTAGGGAAAATCTGACAGAAAATCGTTGGTTACAAAATCGTTACGTGTGTATGCACCAAATCTCCTAGGGGTAAATTTACTAAAGTGAGAGTTTTAGAAGAGATGTTGCCCATAGCAACCTATCAGATTCTACTTAACATTTAACTAGCACCTTCTAGAAGATAATAGCTAGAATCTGATTAGTTGCTACGGGCAACATCTCTTCTAAAACTCACTTCTAAAAACTCTCACTTTAGTAAATTTACCCCTTAGTACCCAGGTTCCCTGTCTAGCTCCTATCAATCCCATAGATAACAAGCTTATGCTGCCAGCCACACGGGCAGTATAGGGTAAACGTCCTCCTGCTGGCAGGCTGAGATAACAAGCTGATACTTGCACCATCTGGGTCTGATTTTAGGTCTCTCACCCAAACAACAAGCTGTCTGTACAGCATCTTCTGGTGTGTTGTCACGATCTGTATGTCTCGCACTTTCCATGGATGATAATATCCAGCTGTGAATGTGGAGACTGGTCTGTAGACGCAAAACTGCCAGTGATCAGTGACGTCATTGTACAACACAAGTGAGATCGGGGCTGCGAGTACGGTATATTATTACTATCTATATAGCGCGCACGTATTCCACAGCGCTTTACAAAGTATATTTAATCACATCAGTCTATTAAACTGTGTGATAAGTGTTTCCTATCTGTCATGCAGGGATGTATTATTTTCTGGGCGCTGCGCAGTCTTCGCTAACTTCCTCGCGGGATAGGTAGTGAGAGCTGTCTGCTGTTTGCTTAGTATGAGATTTGCTTCCTTCGCCCGGCCTGTGGCGAGGTTTTAACCTTGAATATTATTACGACAGACTATCTCCGTTCAGCGTTACTAAGTGTGAGGCTTCACTTCTGACCTATTCTCGTTAAAAAGTCCTTTTGTTTCTAAAGTAAACAATAAATTTTCTGTTTGTTTCCACAGAGTTGTAAAATGTCATTCAGATAAAGATTTTTTTTTTTTCCGCCTCACTATGAAATATTTTTAAGCTTTACAAAAATGAACGATGAGTCTCGGCGGAATCGATGTAGTATACCTGAGTGGATGTTACTTTTAAAGTCCTGCGACGAGTGTACAAATTGCAGCGGAGATTAATTAACGTCTGCTCAGCAGCTCATCTGCCGCTTTTTCATAATTAATCCATTTTCAGAGTCATTCATGTGAATTCTCCAGGATTCAAAGCAGGATTAGTATGGCGTTAATGTGACTTTTAAATCCACGTTGCACATATTAAACCAATTACAGATAGCTTTAATCAAATGCTTATCTGTCAGACATGTTTTTTATTTAGCTTTCCTCCCTAGCTTAGATGTGAAACTGGGGAGGGGGGGGAGAAATACAAAAATAGGAAAGAAAAAACAAAAACGCATGCAGTCCACTTATCCTGGTAGCCGGGGGCAAATAACCTGACCCCTATTTGCTGTATATTATGTGCACCCTCAGATGTTAAAAAATGTCATCCACTTAATCACGTATCATTGTGTTTTTTTGTTTTTTTTTGTAAAACCCTAAAAAAATTACCATAACTTTTAAATGTGTTACGTAAGCAGTTATAATTTTTTTTAGAATTTTTTTTTCTTTTTTTTTTTTTTCTTTTTTACTGAGATATTTTAGTCATTTTGAACCTTTAAAATATATAGTTGTTGTACAAGCCATACCGTGACGGATAATCTTAAATAATCATGAAACAGGAACACTTATTACTCCTGAAAATTAATATAATATCCCTTTTACCTCGACCTGAAATTCCGGGTTGATGCACATGAACGCGCATCAACCCGGGATTTTTGTTGGTGTAAATGGGTCCAGGGGCCTGGGGATCCAACTCGGGTACTTTGCAGTGTTGACCACGGGTCATTCCCGTGTCACCCTACACGGCTTCAGTGGCGCCCTAGAAGTGACATCATTTCCAAGCGTCCACTGCAACCAGTACCGGCCGTGCAGCACGGAGCAGCGCACCCCAGCCGCCCTCCCTGCCTCTGGACCGCTGTAGAGTGAGGTAAGAGGGGAAGAAGCACTTCTCACCTGCGCTGGAAGAGCCGAATCAGTGCTGACCTGGCTCCGGTGCCCGTGTTGGTGCCGTGGTGTAAAAGGGGTCTGTCCCGCATTGGAAACGTATTCCAAGTCCCGTGTCAGACCAGGGACTTTGGTATAAGAGAGGTATGAGTTGCATACAGCACACTGCCACGTTTCTTTTGAAGCTTATTTTTTAAGTTTGTTTTTGAATCCTTGGGTTAGATTTACTAAACGTCAGATTTCTAAAGCTGACTATGGCGGCTTTGACCGATGCAGGAATTCACCGCTGACCGCCTGCTTTGAAAATCCAACATTTAGTAAATTTATGCCCTCATTTACCAGTTTTTGCACTTTACTTCTTTGTGTTTAATGATTATTGGAGGGAAATGATTCTTCTTTTCTGCGATAGCTAACCACGCTTATGGTGATTGGTTTAGTCACCTGCTAACTGCACATCGGTAGATTTGGTCATCTTCTATCAAGTGTTTCCATCCTGATCTATCAAATCTAGTAGGATGCGATTTTGACGCAGATTTTAGTTTGTAACTTGGTCTAAGCAACTGTGTTTGGGTTGGCCATTTACCATCAATGGTTTGCTGGCGATGGACTTCTATATACTACGCCAACCATCAATGATTTCATGCCGGTGGTAACAACAATACAATTAAATGCAATGTTGAATAGTGCCAGGAATGAGTGCCTGGAGCTATTCAATTGTTCCCATTGCGCCCTGCACTTAAGTTGGGAGATGCCGTTTAAGGCGCCTAATGCCAGGTGTTTAGTCGTAAACGCCATTCTCTGTCTTAAATGCTGTCCGCAATGCTGTTAGCACACACGCTACTAGCATCGCGGCACTAGGTTAGTGGGATTCCTCGCACGCGAGCAGAAATTCGGCAATCGCGGGTTATCAGCGTAGGCTCATCCCCGGCACTATTGAACATAACATTTATTTGAATTGCCCCCACAGTGCTTTACAGAGAATATTTAGTCATTCACATCATTCCTTGCCCCAGTGGAGCTTACAGTCCCTATTACATGGACACACTACAGTTAATTTGTCAGAAGGCAACAGGGGCACCTGGAGGTAACCCAGTGAAAACACAGGGGGAGAGATGTATCAAACCATCGAGAGAGAGATAAAGTGGAGAAGTTGCCCATAGCAACCAATCGGCACCTAACTGTCCTTTTATAGACTGTGCTTGATCAATAAGCTGATGGATTCCTATGGGCAGCTTCTCCACGTTATCTCTCACGAAAGTTTGATTCATTTCCCCCAGGGAGAGAACATACAAACTGCATACAGATAGGGCCGTGGTTAAAATCGAACCCATTAACCCCAGTGCTGTGAGACTGCAAAGCTAACCATTGTGCTACGATGCTGTTTATATTCTCCAGCATTGTAATTTTCAGCTCCCTTGCTGCAATGTCAGGTTATTTAGATTGGCAGCCAGAGATTATTGTACTGTGTTGCTTTTCAGAGCTACCACAAACATTATTATTAAGAAGAGGGGTCCTCTCTAGCCCTCAACTAACAGGTTGACTCTCTTAAGCTGGCCACACACTAAAGGTGGGTACACACCTGACAGATATATAGTGTTCACTCTATCTCCGGCGCGAGGCAGGGCGCCGGAGCTAGAGAAGGCACGTTCGCGACCGAGAAGGGGGCGTGGTCATCGAAAAGGGGGCGTGTCTATAAGACGCGTCCACTTTTCTTCACTCTTGGGGGCGTGCCCGGCACTTACAGACACGCCGGGCAGCCCCCAAGCCCTGCAGACAGGGAGAATAGATGTCGGGCGCATGCCTATTCTCCGGCGGTGACCGGGTCACCGCACATTTCTTCACCCGCGGGTTACTGTGACCCGCGGGTGAAGACTGCTCCCGCAGGCTGTTAGGGCAGGGAGCTTTTTGCCCTCCTTCTGGAGGGCAGGGCGCTTTTTGCCTTCCAGAAAGAGGGCAGGGCGCCGCGCCCCGCTAAAACAGCCTAGCGGGAACACTAGATATACCTGCAGGTGATGGTCGTTCATACACACTGAACGGCCATAATCTGCTTGTACCCGGTGGGCGTGTCGAGGGCATGTCCTGCCCCTCTCCTCGCGGCTGCCACTGTGTGTGTGCGGGCGGTCTGCCGACCGCACGTACACACCTGCCAATGGACAGATATGTGTGCAGACATATCTGTCCATCGGCTGTGCAGCACAGCCAACGACGACGTTCACCGACATATCGCGGGTACACACTGGCCGACGTGCAGCAGATATATTGGCTGAACAATTGATCAGCCGATGTATCGGTCAGTGTGTACCCACCATAAAGGACCCGCAAAAGATGCAACGTCGTCAATGATTTCCCATAAGAACGCCTACCGTCTGGGGCCGGCCCCACTGACATCACAAGTGATGTCAGTGGAGAGATTCTGGCTCTGTTAGAGCCGAAATCTCTCTGGGGCTTGTGGCAACGAGACCCTACCACAAGGGTCTCGTCGCAAGCCCGATGGTCGCGATGGTCTTGACCATCGCGACCATAATCATGGCCGCTCGCTATAGCTGTGGGTGGACACCCACAGCTATGCGAGCAGCCAGGAGGCCGTTCTAAAAAAAAAAAAAAAAGACCGGCCCTGATTCAGAGCGAGCGATCTGTCATAGCGTCCGGTTCTGAATCAGGGCCTGAATTCATTTTGCAGTAATGTGTTTCCTTGGAGCTGATGTGGTTGAAGCTGGCCACAGATTGGGGGAGAATTCAATTGTTTTTTCTACATCAGGGTCCATAGGGTATCCACAGGATAACTTGGGGTATAGGTGATGACGTCAGGCATCGGGCACCATAGAGTTAAGCTTTCAGCCTCCCAGGATGCACTAGGGTCCCCCTCCTATACCCCGCCCCCGAGCCAAGGCATCCCAGTTTCGTTTGGTGCCCGGCCGGAGTCGGATGCACCTGTTAAAGGGGGGGCTAAGGATAGCCCCTGAAGTTTTCTTGAAAGCAGCTGTGGCTGCCCATCTGGAAGTACAGCATGGACAGTCAGTGCTGACGTCCATGCTATCTTCCCTACACCCCGCCGGTACCAGAACGCCGGTACTGATCCGGGGATGCTGGTAAGCATCTGGAGTCACAGCTAGTGGTGACCCCAGATGTTTGGGACCATGGCCGAATCCAAGGGGGCATCGGGGTCCCGCGGTGGGACCCTGCTGACACATGGTCCAGAGTCCCCAGGCAGGGGGGTCCCTGGGGACTGGCCGCAGCGTGGAGCCAGGTACCTAACCTGCGCTTCCACTACCCCCCTGGGACAGCGGGCCGTGGCTGAGCGGTAGCGCTGCGGCGTCCCAGGGGTTAAATGCATGCCAGGGGAGCGCGTCTTCCCTGTAACACAGCCGGCGCCTCCCCCGCTGCACACAGCCCTCTCTGCTCTGCTGACTGGCCCTGTGGCAGCGCTCCTCCCCCAGGCCGGCTTCCTCTCTGCTCCTCGGTGGCCATCTTTCCTGGAAGCATGGTGAGCGCTGTTGGACGCTGAAGATCGGTGGCATCGCGGTCTGGGTCCCCCGGCATACCTCTCCTCCGTTGGTACAGGTCTGTGTATGCAGCGCTGTGTCCTACCAGGCTCTGTGTCTGCATAGTTGAGAATCAGCGCTGATAGTGCAGGAATTGATTTCTTTGCATTGTATGTAACTTCTGCTAGCATCTGCTGCCTGTACTTTCACTTTCTACTGTCAGCCATTTTACTGTCCCTGTTCTTTCTGCTAAAGCCCTTGCGGTGCGGTGATTGCAGGGTGGTCTCACACTGTACTAACAAGTATCAGTGAGAGGGGTCACATACTTATCATCATGTCTAAGAGTGACTTTCCTCTCCAGCTTATGTGTACTACATGCAAGGTACCAATAGCGGAGGGGGAGGGTAACGCGGAGGGGCTATGTCGGCAGTGTTATTTATTGGTGCGGCCAATTACTGTCACTTCTCCGGTACAGGAGCCGCCCTGGGCTTGTTTTGCCAAAGCGCTTACAACCCTCGTGGGCCAGTTAGCTCAGCAGCCTGCGTTCTCACAGATGGGATTGTCCCAGCAATCAGTGGTGTCGTCACCCATGCAGGGTTTCCCGAGACAATTGATGGTACCCCACAGTCTCCCTATTTCCCCTCCCCAAGTCTCTCAGGAGCCTGCGTGGGTTAATTCACTGACAAGTTCTGTACAGCACTTGTCGGACGTGTTACAAGGGGAGTCTGTGTTGAGGCCACTTAAGCGGCCGATGGCGTCTCTGTCCGCTCCTTATGAGGATGACGACGTGACGTCTGATGATGGGGAGATTCTGGATCTTTCTGACCAGGAACCTCTCCGTACTAAACAATCGGACTCTAGGTCCAAGGTGTATATTCCTGGACTTATTCAGGCAGTCCGCACAGCTTTAGTGATTGAGGATGAAGATCCTCCGGTGTCCAAGTCTAAATATGCCTTTTTTAAGGATATTAAGGGTGACGCCACAGTGTTTCCTCTTTTGGGTCAGTTAGTGGACCATTTAGAGGAGGCGTGGAAACATCCTGGCAAACGGTATCAGCCTCAGAGACGCTTGGCGGTGGCTTATCCGTTTGCCGATAATTATTTTTCTAAGTGGGAATCCCCTCCACAGGTGGATTCTCATGTAACACGCCTAGTTCGTAGTGCTACATTGCCCATGCCCTCCATGTCTTCCTTGAAGGATGCTACGGACCGTAAGGTGGAGATCTGCCTAAAGTCCGTTTATTCTCTTGTGGGGGGGCAGCTAGGCCGGCTATGGCCATTTGTTGGGTAGCGAGAGCTATGGAGCGCTGGGCTGATAGTTTGGAGGCGTCTTTCGATTCCGACTGTTCGGCTGAACAGACCGAGTTGATAGGCAATCTCCGGGATTCGGCCACTTATATCAATGAAACAGCCTTGGATATCAGTACCCTGGCGTCTCAGATTTCTTCGTCAGCTGTAGCTGCTCGTCGCACCTTATGGTTGCGATCTTGGAAGGCGGACACTGATTCCAAAAAGGGTTTGGAAGCTTTGCCTTTTAATGGAGAAGTCCTATTTGGTCTGGATCTGGACAAAATTGTAGCCACGCTGGCGGCAGCCAAATCTGCATGTCTCCCGTCGGCTGCTGTTCCTTCCAGTTCAGGTACGTCGTCCTTTCGCCCTTACAGGGCCCAGGGTAGGCCTAAAGCACAGTCTTTTCCCCGTCAGGCTGGCCCCAAAAAATCGGCCAAGCCCCGGAAACAGGCCTGGAGTACCAGACGTCCAGCCCCTAAGCCAGACGACAAGCCTGCGGCTTGACGGTCCGGGCCTCCCTTTGGGGGATCCCATAGTGGGAGGCCGCCTGCTGCAGCTCGCCCAGTGTTGGTCGGTTACCACGACAGACACTTGGGTTCTCGAGGTGGTTTCTCAAGGGTACGCCCTCTCCTTTCGGCACAGGCCTCCGTCTCGATTCTTCACCACGGGTCTTCCATCAGACCGGAACAAAGCCTTGGAACTGCGGAAGGTTTTGCACACTATGCTCCAGGCAGGAGTTATAATGCCTGTTCCATTCTCCCAGAGGGGCCAGGGTTTCTATTCCAATCTGTTTTTGGTGCAGCAACCCAATGGGTCGTATCGTCCGATCCTCAACCTCAAAACACTCAACAGGTCTTTGCGGGTGCCGAGGTTTCGGATGGAGACCCTACGGTCCATCATTCTGGCGCTGGAACCTGGGGATTACATGGTGTCGTTGGACATACAGGACGCTTACCTGCATGTCCCTATTCTTTTACACCATCAACAGTTCCTCAGGTTTACCATCCGCAACGATCACTTTCAGTTCCGGGCGTTACCTTTTGGGCTGGCAACAGCACCATGTGTATTCACCAAGGTGATGGCCGTCATGGCGGCTTCCCTGCGGCTGCAGGGAGTCCGCATGTTGCCGTACTTGGACGACCTTCTGTTGGTGGCAGGATCTCCAGAGCTCCTTCTACGCCACTTGGACCTGACCATTGCGGTACTGCAACGGCATGGCTGGTTGATAGACTGGCAGAAGTCCACCCTGATCCCGTCTCCGAGGATTCTGCACCTCGGAGCCTTATTGGACTCTGGACAGCAAAAGATCTTTGTGACGGGGTAAAAGATCTCTGCCTTGCAGTTGAGGGTGCACAGTTGTCTGCAGAATCGCCTTGTGTCTCTGCACTCGGCGATGAAGTTATTGGGCTCCATGGTGTCAGTATTCGACATGGTGGAATATGCCCAGTTTCACTCCAGACCTCTGCAGCAATTGATCCTGTCCAAATGGAATGGACTGCCTCAGAGTCTAAAATCCCAGACGATGGTGCTCACTCCGGAGGTTCGCCTGGCACTGGTTCTCAGACCTCCAGGGACTGTCCGTGGATATTCCTCTGCGGTTGCCGTTACGCCCGGACCTCCTGTCACAGGGTCCTTGTCTTCACCCGGACCTGACTCTGCTGTCTATGACGGCGTGGCTGTTGAGACGGCCATGTTAAGGTCCAGGGGGTTTTCCAGCTCTGTAGTGCAAACAATGCTAAGGGCTCGGAAACCATCCTCTGCAAGGATATACCATCGTGTGTGCCATACGTTCTTCCAGTGGTGTCAGCCGAGAGGTTATGCTCCTCGGGAGTTCCGTCTGTCTAGAGTGTTAGCTTTCTTACAGGCAGGACTGGACCATGGGCTTAGCCTTGCGTCTCTGAAGGTGCAGGTGTCTGCCCTATCCATCTGGTTCCATCGTAGGATTACTGCAATCCCTGATGTGCGCACCTTTATGCAAGGTGTTCTCAGAATTCAGCCACCTTTTGTTCCACCGGTGGTGCCTTGGGATTTAGCTGTGGTCCTGAGGGCTCTCCAGGGACTGTCGTTTGAACCACTGGGCTCAGTGGACCTCAAATGGCTGACAGCTAAAACAATTTTTCTTCTGGCCATTGTTTCGGCCAGACGTGTTTCTGACTTAGGGGCTCTCTCATGTAGACCCCTTTTTCTGATTTTTCATAGGAACAGGGCGGTGCTGCGCACTTGTCCTGGTTTCCTTCCTAAAGTTGTTTCCAGTTTTCACATCAACGAGGAAATCGTTGTGCCGGCTTTTAACTCACCTGATCTTTCAGTGGATGAGGCCACTTTGGACGTTGTGCGGGCCTTAAGGATTTATGTTGACCGCACTTCTTCGTTTAGGAAGTCTGATTCCTTGTTTGTCCTCTATGGCTTCCGTAAAAAGGGTTGGCCTGCTTCAGAGCAAACTTTGGCAGGCTGGATTCGTATGGTCATTTCTGAAGCTTTTCATGAAGGCCTTCCGGTTCCTTCCTCTGTGAGGGCTCATTCCACTAGGTCTGTGGGTCCTTCGTGGGCTGCTCGACGTGGTACCTCTGCAGTCCAGATCTGCAAGGCTGCCACATGGTCCTCGGTCCATACCTTTATGAGGTATTACGCGTTTGACACCTTTGCCTCTCAGGATGCTTCCTTCGGGCGGTGGATTCTCCTTTGAGCACAGGAGCGTCCCCACCCTTAAAGGATACTGCTTTGGGACATCCCCAAGGAATCCTGTGGATACCCTATGGACCCTGATGTAGAAATTATGAGATATGGTAAGAACTTACCTTTGTTATCTCTATTTCTACGAAGTCCATAGGGTTCCACAAGACTCCCGCCGCGTCGCACCTGTGCAGCAGATGGGCTTTGCTCTGGTCACCGGTTTGTCCGTCTCCCTCTGGTGAGAATGTGATTCTTGTGTGTGTCCAGATCTTCTCTCTTCCTTCTCCTCCTCCGGCCTATGGCGTGGTACTTAACTGAGATGCCTTGGCTTGGGGGCGGGGTATAGGAGGGGGACCCTAGTGCATCCTGGGAGGCTGAAAACTTAACTCTATGGAGCCCGATGCCTGACGTCATCACCTATACCCCAAGGTATCCTGTGGAACCCTATGGACTTCGTAGAAATAGAGAGAACAAAGGTAAGTTCTTACCATATGTCATATTTTTGTACCCAATCTCCCGTCTAAAGTGATGGGAAATCGGGGGGGGGGGGGCAATATTCAGTTGTTTAGACACGTAAAGTCCTGGATAGTGTGCCCAAAAACCGTACTTTTCGCAGATTTCTACTCGCCACCTCAGGAGGTGGAGAGCGAAAATCTGTGCGCCCGTGGCCTTAACGTCCGACCGGGGAAACAATTGAATTGCTATGTTGGGCGTCCATTACTATCAGCCACGGAAGCAAACAATTGAATTCCCCCCCACTGTCAGAAAGGGAAGTGAAAATTATTTGTGCGCTCGCTGTGATTCTAGGGGAACGTAAATCCGTACTGTGCCGAACGAGCCGGAACCAATAAAATGTATCTCCTATGTGACAATTGGAGGAACCCAATAACGACTGCTGTTACACAGATAGTTTATGAATATAGCCGTTGTTGCTTGTTGTCGGGGTACAGTGACAGCCAATATATACTCGATAGATGTAGAATTCAGCACTGCCCTTGTATTATCTGAATTCTGACAGTATAGTAGAGTCCGCATAAATGGATTTACAAAAAGTTTTATAAAATGAAATCTGTGCCACTATTCAAAGAAGCTCTGGTAACTGGATATGAGATTGATTGAGGATCTGCAAGCACTTTCAGCTAAATGTTATATACTATGGTCTGTGTTTCCGCAAGAAGAAGCCAAAGACGTCAGTAGGAGCTTACGTTTTACGGCTTTTTAGAAGCCCTTTTTTTTGGATTTGATTTTTAGTGATATATGTACTTACGCCCTTCCTGCACATCTGCCATGCAAAGTCTCAAGTGAACCATTAACTGTCAGTACAAGTAATCCTAGGAATAGAGGCGAAAACTTAAATATCTACATGCTTAAAGCACCATCTCATACAAGTACTAGCGATAAATGGAGATTTTATACTGGTCGGAAGTGAGTGATACTGTGCTGTGTATACCCAGAGCCATTTATACTGTGTATTGCTGGAAGTAAACTGGTGCGATTGGTTTTTGCAAACTGTTAGAAGCTTAATTTTCCCTGTCTGCCCAGAAGAGGGACAGATCGAAAATATGATAGATATACTAAAAGCATACCGGATGCTGATCTGCCCCGCCTCCAGCCCCCTGGTCCATGCCACTGAGTCCTATTTGCGTGCAGTTGGCGTGCTGGCCGGGTAAATTGGCGCACTGAACCGCTTGATTGGTATACTGATTCTTATTCCTTCTGGTGAATGAATTAGACTTTTATTTTTGCTATAGACTATTCAAAGCCTGTAGCAGGTACCCAAAGAGGGCCCGGTACAGAGGTAATATTATAGATAGAGGCGGTAAGATGTCTTTTGTTTCTCCAATGGACTTAGTGATTATCCTGTAGGATAGAACTAGCTGTAATACTTTCTATTTATTACCTGTCATGTTTTATTTTTTGGCATAGAAATTGGCATTATGGACCCATTCTAGATGTTGTCTCGCTCAGATTTATGTAATACTCAAATGACTGTGGGGGTCATTCAGACCCACTCGCGAGCGGCAGTACGCTCGCAAGCGGGTCGATGTTCCCCACTACGCATGCGCACGACGGAGGGAGCTCCGTCGTGCGCATGCGCGAGACCCGGAGAGCGATGGGCTTTACATCGCTCCGGGTCTCGCACCAAAGGGGGCGTGCTGTCAATGTTGATTGACAGCATGCCCCCTTTGGTGGGCGTGCCGGGGGCGTGCCTGCCAGACGGAGGCATTCCCATGGGAACGCCTATCGTCTGAAGCCGGCCCCACTGACATCACTAGTGATGTCAGTGGGAGTGATTTTGGCTCTGATAGAGCCAAAATCACTCCAGGGCTTGTGGCAGGGAGACCCTACCGCAGGGTCTCCGTCGCAGGTCCGATGGTCGCGATGGTCAAGACCATCGCGACCATCATCATGGACGCTCGCTATAGCTGTGGGTGGTCACCCACAGCTATACGAGCGTCCAGGAGGCCGCTCCATTTTCATGGAGGAGGGCCCTGATTTAGAGCAAGCTCTCTGGTCAGAGCGTTCAGCTCTGAATCAGGCCCTGTGTCCAGTTATCGCTAGAGTCCTCCTTTTATAGAAACGGAATTAGGAATTCTATATGTTTGCAGTGGTGCATGGCTAATCCAGTGCTAGACATTTCCAGTTTGGCATTTTACATGTCCCACTGGCTGTTCCTAATGCTGCCCCCTGTCAGATACAGAAGTATTTTATTAGGGGTCTGTAGGGGCACTCCTTTGTAGCCCATAGTAGATTATAACTTTCCACAGCCGTCCTTTTCCTCCACTATAATTGGGATCTCTATGTTAATCTGTCCTCTCAGTCGTAGGCTCTCACGAGCAGGACCCTCTCTACCATGCGTCTGATGTCCGTATGCTCTTCATCAACCTTGTCTATACTGCTTATCTGTTTATGTGCAATTGGTATGATTTATTACTGTAAGAGGGGGTTCCGTTCAACAAACTTTGCCTCCTATCCCCATATAGCTGCACAGGAAAACTTACCGTAACTGGACAATATGTGCGCGGCACGGCATTGCGGCGATGCTCAGTGGTACATCACTAGTGGTTGAATTTCCCACCCTCCTAAGTTTTACAATTTGCTTTTTATATATAAGCTGTATACATTTAGCAGCATTTGCAAATTTGTCCATCTGTCAATCGGAATCGATATGATTTATCGCTGCCCGACACAATCGTCCCTAAGGTAAGTATTCACTAACCTAAATTCCTCCCCTAACCCTCCTTAGGGGTGCCTAGCCGAAATCCCTCCCCTAACCCTCCTTAGAGGTGCCTAACCCTAATCCCCCCTCTAAGTGCCTAAACCTAACCCCCCCCCCCCCCTACCTAAACCTAAGTCCCCCGGGTGGGTGCCTAACCCTAAGTCCCCCCCGGGGGTGCCTAACCCTAACCCTCCCTCCCCCTAGCCTAACCCTCCCAGGCGGGTGCCTAACCCTAACCCTCCCTCCCCCTAGCCTTATCCTAACCTCCCGGGGGGGGGTGCCTAACCCTAATCCTCCCTCCCCCTAGCCTAACCTCCCGAGGGGGTGCCTAACCCTAAGTCCCCCCCGGGAGCCCTAAACATAACCCACCCCCCCCGCGGCTGTCCGCGCTCAGCATCACTTTGATCGGAATGCCGGGAGCCAGTCTCCCGGCGTCGGTAAAATGACAGGCATCTAGATTTAGACGCCTGTCATTTAACCGTCGCCGGGATAAAGCAGCCGGGAAGCCGGCTGTAGGGATTAGGTCCGCCGACTTCCCGACTGCCAATCTGATCGTGCGACAGCGGCATTTGCGCTCTGCGAATTTTCCCGCCGCCGCTGAGGTGGTCACTGGTTGAACAGATTTTACGTTTAAAGCTAAAAGACGTATTAAGAAAATTTTAAGCTTGAATAAACATTATAGTGAATTTTTTTTTACAAACTGCATTTTGTACAATCAGATTTAGGAGGGGGGGGGGGCACAAACATGGACTTGTTGTTCTGACACTTATGTACACTTGTAATTGTGTGTTTTTTTTTTTTGTTTTTTTTTCGATCAGAGATAATGTGTATTTTAGGTCAGTGGTCCTGTGGAAAGGAAGTTAGGCCTCACGTAACGCATCCCAGTTCCTACCACTTAGTTTTCTGAGAAGTGTAACTGCAAAACGACTTTCTCTGCCAGCTGTCTCCTCTCCAGCTCTCCCCGCCCGTCCGACCGCGTGGATCGGAGCACCGGGTACTCGCTGCCTTTTATGCTGTCATCGGGATTTTCTTGATATGGGCTCCCTCGTAGTTTGACAGCTTTATAACTTGCCCTTCAGGTTGTCATGTAGTGTTTATACTCATCCAGGTATTATCGGATTACTTGCAGCCGGGCTCATCTTCCTCTCCCTCCTGGCATGTTGTGAAGACCTACACACACCCTGTTTACAGACATAAGCACCACACAATGCAGATGACAGATAGCGTAATAAAACACTTGACTTTTAACAGCCGTCTTTGGTCTGGGATTATTCCAGCAGTTGGCTTTGGCTGCCTTTTAAGTAAGTTTATAGTAAAATGCCCATATTCAGTATTTGTGTGTTTGAACTTTCTTCCAGAACTTTGTGTTAACTTTTGGGTGAAAAAGATTGGTGTTTTTTTGTTGTTGTTGTTGTTGCAGACGGTGTAGTGGTTAGCATTACTGCCTCACAGCACTGAGGTTGTGTGTTCGATTCCCACCACAGCCCTACCTGTGTGGAGTTTGTATATTCCCTGTGCTTGCCTGGGTTTCCTCCAGGTGCTCCGGTTTCCTCCCACACTCCGAAAATATACTGGTAGGTTAATGGGCTCCCAACAATGTTTGTGTGATAGGGAATATAGGGCCTGATTCAGAGCCGCTCGTAAGCGGCCGCTCGTTCGTTCCGAGCGATGTTTGCACAACTACGCATGCGTACGGATCGTAATACGCATGCGCGAACCAGTCAGTGCGGCCGAAAATCGTTTGTTCGCTAAATAGCTAATGCCTGCTATTTTCAGTGACAGGAGGAGGCGTATGTGGGTGGTAACAGGGGAAGGTGCTTGAAAACGGGGAGTGGAGATCAGAACGCAGGCGTGCTTAAAGGTCAAAACGGGCGTTTTATGGGTGTGCATAATTAATACAGCAGCGTCATTGACCACGTCACTGGGTTATTTTATAGTCAGAACTGCTCGCAAGATTGCGGTAGGAAAACCCAACCACAAGAATAGCGATCAGTTCATACGCTGGTCGATGTACTCGATTAATCTAATAAATAGCGGACATGACGTAGGATGCGAGCGGCCAGGGGGCGTAGTTTCCCAAAAAACGACCGCAAGTTTTGTTCGCTCGTTCAGACCTAGAGGCGTGAACAGACCACAAAGAGCGAACGGTTCATTTGAATAGCCACCCCTATTTTCTGAACGAGCGAGCGCAAATAGCGTCCAGCTCTGAATCAGGCCCATAGATTGTAAACTCCACTGGGGCAGGGACTGATGTGAATAGCCAGATATTCTCTGTGAAAGCGCTGTGGAATATGTGTGCACTATATAAATAACTGGTAATAAATATACACGTATATCTCACTCCCAAGGTGATTGATCAGTGGATACAAAGCATGTTGACCTTCTGATCTGTTCCTGTGATTTGTGTTGGGTAAGCCGCATAGGCCTCCGGTGATCAGTTTGCCAGGCTCAGACCTTCTGTCTCCGTGGATGAGATCCTGTCAGAACAATCCCCAGAACTCCTTCTCTTTGCTGTATGCCTTGTTGTGTCTATTATACTCTATTATACATGTTTTCCAGGTCACCTGAGGATCTTTAAACTGTGACAGTGGGCATATGGTGCATACACACGACAGATGAACGATTTTTAGAAACGATTGCTGACAGCATTAAAATGACTGAAATCGTCCACAACTGACTGCAAACACGATAGATATCGTTATCTGACCATCGGGAACGCGAATCATTCATCGTTCAAGGCTAACATTTCAAATTTTCCTTCAGTTATGAACGATTGAACGATTTTTTAAATCGTTATCGTTCAGAGCTGAAGAAATATCTGACCGTGTGTATGCACCAATACACCTGTGCTCCTGCTGGGTGGTCTGGAAAATGTTGGTGTCCGAGGGCCAAGTTTGAGAACCACTGTACTACACGATCGGCTGCCTGTGGCCTAGTTTCATTTCATGTACAGAAACGGAGTAGTCACTATCATACAGGACTCAACACTGTTATTTACATTGCAGACAAACATTATTATAGGCTTGGTATATTTGCCAACATTCATCATGTGGGCATTGACCACGTCAACATTCATCATGACATCAAAACGTCACTGGTGGTCTAGTGGTGACTTGCCTAGTGTGGAGGGTCCAGCGGCTCCAGCCAAGTCTACTGGTCAGGTGGTGACATGAGGATAACTACCAGCAGATCCTGTGTTGCTTCTGGTGGTGTATTGCTAATACTAACCCTCCTCCTAGTGCCTCACCCTAATGACCGGTAGACTATCCCAAACCTCCCCCTAGCACCTAACCTAGGGGTGCGCAATAAGCGGCCCCCCAGATGTTGTAAAACTATACATCCCAGCATGCCCTGCCACAGTTTTGCTATTTAGCCATGCTAAAAATTTTGCAATACATGCTGGGATTTGTAGTTCAACAACAGCTGGAGGGCCACTTATTTCCTGACCCTAACATCTGGTAGCCTAATCCTAACCCTTCCCTTAGTGCCTAATCCTAACCCTCCCCCTAGTGCCTAACCCTAATGTCCGGTAGCCTAATCCTAACCCTTCCTCTAGTGCCTAATCCTAACGTCCGGTAGCCTAATCCTAACCCTTCCTCTAGTGCCTAACCCTAACGTCCGGTAGCCTAATCCTAACAGAGTGTTTAAGCGTGAGAATGGGCGTTCCCTGACCTAACTGCCCGATGCGATGCTGTTTTCCCGGCGCTAAGGGCAGAAAACAGCCTCGCGCCGGGGCTTTTGCCGGATTTCTGCTCGCGACCCCGGAGGGGCGCGAGAAGAAATCCTTAGTTGGGTTTAGCTGCACGGTGTATTGAATAGTTGCGGGAGCTGATTCCCAGCACTATTCACTTCACGCAAAATAGAATCGTGCCCAGAGAGATGCTGACTAGCCCAGGGAGGAGTTCCCGGAGCTATTCAATTTACCGTGCAGTTAAATCCAGCTACATGATTTGTGCTCGCACCCTCCCTAAGGTGCGAGCAGAAATCTGACTTAAGCTCCTGTCGCGATGCTGTTTTCCGGATTAGCTCATCGCTAACAGCCCCACAACCGGCACTTTAGTAGGAGGATGTCGGTTAATGCTGCCCAACAACCAGTTTAAGGTGCGGTAACCGGCATTCTCCAACTTACTTGGTTCTAGTCAGACTTAACAGCGCAGTCACTTGAATAGCTCCTGGAACTCCTTCCCGGGCTATTCCGCCTCGCACGGAATTAAATCGCTCCCAAAATGTCCCAAATTACTAGTGTAAAGTTGGCCAAGGATTGGAAGACGCTGATATTTAGTACATTTTCTTTAATCTTACCAATGTGCGTATACCGATTGTATTCAGCTTCTAAGCAGCTCCCTATTAACAAGTTGGACCGATGCGCTGTATCTAATGGTAGGTGCACACTAGACCTATAACTATATAATGGGTACAAGTTAGTTAGTGGGCACATGGGGGTGGCAGCGGAATTGCAATTTAACCTGGGAAATTATTTACAACAAAGAGGAGAATAATTTTAGAGTTTTATTTTGCCTTTTAATTTTTGAGCTTCTGCGTTTGACTAGTGTGTGTGTGGTTTTAACTTCTTATATTATTTTCTGCATTGATGTCTTTGCAGCAAAATCTATTGTGCCATCAACCTGGTTGGGAATCTGTGACTGACTGTTTAAGACGCACAACGCGAACTCCCTCGGTGTTGATGAATAAAACCTCGGCGCTATTGCTTCCAGGGTTTCTAAATGATATAATGATAATCTGCATTGCATGAGCTTAGAACGCCTTTGTATATGCCAATGGTTCCGGGCAGCACTCCGTACACAGTGGGCATCCTGAACAGGGCTGGGGCAGACCCACCTACAGACCATTTTGTCTTCTTAGGGGTTAATATATACAGCATAGTAATTAGTGAGAGAGGGAATAAGGTTAGGGATACATTAAAGCGTCCCAAACGCCACTTACAAGGCGGCCCAATAACTTCCAACTATTGCCCTGATTGCACCCATGGCAGTTTCTCTAAGCGCCATGAGGTTACCAGAATACACCCACATGTGTCATTCCCCGAACATCTCCTGCAGACTGCCCACATGGGAACTTGCTGAAACATGAGCCCGGCACGGCGGATGCATTTGTATAAATAAGAACAATGTTTGGGCACAGTAAGGAGGAGGCAGGAAGGGGGTTCTCGGTTGTAGTTTTCCCTGGCGTGCAGTGATCCTCTCCTCCCCTCTGTGTAGTCAGAAACATTTGTGTACAATTAATTTTACAGTATGGGGCAAAGACAATGACAGGCTGAGGTGCCCAGATGAGCTGTACAGACTGGTTTCCCTGCCTGCAGTGCTTCCAATGTTAGCGAGACAAGGAGTGTAAGTCATTGGATCGCTCTCTGCTGTGTATAGTGCCAGCTGGTCTTACACCATCAGTTTATGTATGCTGTCGCTACTTGTTGCAGTATTATAGGAGTAGCCACTTTATTTATTCTATGGAGACCCCCATTTGCTAACTCTTGGGGGAACTCTCCCATGCTGGCGTCACACTGGACGAGGTGCAGTATTACTTTCTGACAGATTCTGGTTGCATAGAGCCATAGATGAGATCACCGGGGTTGTCAGCGAGGACAGAAAACCTGTCACGATGCTGACGGCGACTCGTATTAGGCCTTTTGGATTTTTCATAAAATGCAGTATTAGGCTGTGATATATTTTTTTTCTAATTGATACTATCCAATTATTTATTCTTTGCAGCAATAATGTAATAATTGTGGGTCTCATTCAGACCCGCACGCAAGCGCCGATGCACTCGCAAGCGGGTCGATGTAGCGGCCCTGCGTAAGCCTCGGAGCGAGAGAGAAATTTTCTCACTCCGGGGCTTACTACAAAAGGGGCGGCTGTCGATGGTGATCGACAGCTCGCACTGTTTTTTTAGGCGGGGGGGGGGGGGGTGGCTTGCCAAACGGAGGCGTTCCTAACGAAACGCCTGCCGTTTGGGGGCGGCCCCACTGACATCACGAGTGATGTCAGTGGTGAGCTTCCAGCTCTAATAGAGCCGAAAGCTCACTGGGGCTTGTGTATAAAAATCTTTCCCTTTTTCAATCGATTGTGGCAATTCTGCAATCGATTGAAAAAGGGAAAGACTTTTACACACAATCGATTGCAAATTGCACGATTGCTGCAATCAATCTCTCTGATGTATGGGGGCCTTTAACCTGGGTGTTTAGTCACGAGAAAACATAAAATGGAAGCTGCTCAAATCAATTGGGCAATACTCTTCAGGTGCATGAATAGGAGGAGTCATACTAAACCTGAAAAACAGAAAGGGGATTGTCCCCTATATATCCTCCAGCACACCAAATTGTATCTGCAACAATACATGAAAACTATACGGTAATAGAAATTCAGAGATATTTGTTGCATGTATTTATAAGTACATGGTAAGCTGCCAGGCCACTTCACTGCATGTGCCTTTATCATGAGGCCTTACACTAGATAATTACATGGCCCTAGTGGGCACGATTATCATGTAGTGTAGGAACTGCCAGTATCAGAGAAGCCGTGAAGTGACCTGGCAGCTTACCATGTACATGCAACAAATATCTCTGAATTTCTATTACCATATAGTTTTATAGTTTTGTACCATATGTATTGTTGCAGGTACAATTTAGTGTGCTGGAGGATATTTAGGGGATACCCCCCCTTTCTGTTTTTCTGTTTAGTCATGAGAACCAGCATTCCCCAACTAAAGTGCAGGCAGCATGGCTGTCAGGGCCGTACTAAGCCGGCAAACAGCTCCGCGGACGGCATTTTAGTCGGATTTCTGCTCGCACACTCAGGAGGGTGAGAGAAGAAATCAAATAGTCGCCCTAACAGCGCTCTGAGTTGAATAGTTCTGGGAGCTCCTTCCTGTCGCTATCAACAGCGCACTGAATTGAATAGGCCCCCCAGTTAGACATTTTTAAAACTTCTATTGGACCATGAATCTGTGTAACTTACTTTGCTCAAGGTCAAGAAAATGTTTTGGTTTTTTTTCAAAGTTTTTTTTTTTTTTGCCCGGAATAGTCACCCAAATCACTTCCTTGTTTGTGGGTGGTCTCGTTGCATATTTTATACACGTGGAACACATCATTCCGTTATCTTTTACCAACAACCAATGAAATGTTTTAAACCAGTCACGGTTTACTCCTGGTAAGAGCCGTTTCTCTAAACATCTTTTGTGCGACTCAAGGTGCGTACACACTGGGCGACTAAAGTGGACGACTGAACGATAACGATATCGTTATCGTTCAGTCATCCACTTTATCGTCCATTTTTAACATCAAAATGATGAACAATAACGAAGACGCGCGTTCCCGCTGGTCGTTCGTCATTATCGTTCATCGAGTAAACATGCAGGCCAACCTGACGTTATCGTCAGGTTGCTGCATGTTGGGGAATGGGGGAGAGAGCCCGGCGCTGAGCGATATCGTTAATGATATCGTTCAGCGGGTGTGCTCAATGTCATGAACGACATTGGGCACACCCTGCCAGGGACTCACTAGACGATATCGCTCAGGGAGTATATCGTCTAGTGTGTACGCTCCTTTAGACTGTGATTCGCAAGATGGAGGAGCCGAGCCTGAAATGACCTTGTTGAAAATCTCTGACTCCGTTGTTGTTTTTCGTACATTAATTTTCCTTCAAGAAACTTTAATATTGGTGTTTTCTGATTTACCTTCTTATTCATTATAGGTAACCGCTGGCTGAACACAGATATAATTTTTAATAGCGGCCCAGATACTGCCCACTTGCTGGTTGGACACACATATATATATATTTTTTATAGCTTTCTGGGTATTACAGAGGTGTCTACATTCAGCCTGTATGTGTGTTAAGCGGCCATTCTCGTTGTGCCGTGACGTGACTTGGTAGCGCCAAGCATCTTTTCGTGCAATGGTTTTCCCTTCAAATGCGTCTTATTCGCACAGCGACTTGCACAAGTAGCTTTTGCTGATTACAATAATATGTGAGTTGCACACAGAATATAGGAATGGCGCATATCATTTTTATCATCAGAAGCTGCTTGTTAATCCTATTCACATCAACGTGAGATCAAGATGCATTAAAAGGGAAAAGACACTCTGCACTACCGAGCCACGCGTTGTGTAACGCGACTTGTAGCGCACGGAGAATAGATGTATGTGGACACATCTGTGCCTATTTGCTGACTGGACAGATATTCTTTTAATATCCCCGATACTGGCCACTTGCTGGTTGGAAACCGATATAGTTTTTAAAAACCTGGCTGGAAACGAATGTAATATTTAATAGTGGCCCAGTTACTTCCTACGTGGTTTGTGGCCCTGTATAAATAAGTGATATTAATATTATTGCTGTAAGTGATATTTGTTGGTTATTGAGTGTTTCTTGTAGAGCAGGGATGGGGAACCTTTTTCTGCCGAGGGACATTTTGATATATATAACATTATTTGCGGGTCTGCTGCAGGCCACGCCCCCTCCATGTGATGTGACATGGGGGCGGGGCCACAATTACCGGTGATTACAGCAATGCCCGGAGAATCCTGAGGATGCTCCGGGGAGCTGTAAGGGCAGCGGTATGACCGTCTGAAGCGTCCTAAGCACACTCCAGGTGGCACTGCTGCATAGATTCTGGCTGCAGGTGGCCATTCTAGGCACAGTGCTAGCCAGATGAGGCCAGCAGAAAAAAAGCTCTGAGGGCCAGACCAAATGATTCCAGGGGCCTTATACGGCCCCTGGGCCTGAGGTTCCCCATCTCTGCTGTAGAGCCACAAAGAGCAGTCAGGAAAAGCAGTTTGGTACTATGGGTTCGGTATGGGATGCCAGCGTTCGGGATCCCGACCAGGTTAGAATTCCGACGAGGAGGGGATGCTAACCTAACCCTCCCTCCCCGGTGCCCAAAACTATCCCCCCCCCCCCCCTCCCAGTGCCTACCCTAACCTCCCCAGAGCCTAAACCTAGACCTCTCCCTTTGGTGCCTAACTCTACCCCACTACTTACCTTCGGGATCCCGGCGTCGACCTCGTGAACGCCGGATTCCCGGCTGTCTGGATCCTGAACGTATCCTGGGTAATATAGGAACTGCAGCCAAACCTGAAGCAGCAGATCCAGGTGCTGGAGTCCTAACACTATTCCTCTGTGCATCGCTATATGGATGACTGAGGTAGTGACCATATCTCTATTAGGCTCTGATAAAGGTGGGATGCCCCCCTGAAATGTGTTGATACTTGGAGCACAAACTGCGTATTGGTGCATCTGTCTTGCGAACGAAAGTGCACAAGAGAACGGCACCTTATGTGGCTGTAGTGCTTTATGTTTTGTTTGTGGATTTTTTTGGGGGGTGGATGTTGTGTTTTTTATTTGGTACAAATCTTTCCCATAGACCCCACGCTTCTTAGATCGCTGCAGACCATTGCCACCAAGGGGTAAATTTACTAAGATGGAAGTTCTATTAAGAAGTGATGGAGCTAGGTAAATAAGAAGTAGAATCTGATTGGTTGCTATGGGCAACATCACTTCTTAAATAGAGCTCCCATCTTAGTAAATTACCCCCAAGCCTGTGTGTCTCAGCCCTGTGCAGCTTCATGGCTCCTGCAGACGTTCCTGGGTGGCCTAGGCCTTTGATTTGATAAGGCTGCACTTTGCCTCCTGCTCTGTGCCAGGCTGCTACAGTCTAGTTTCCCTTTGCCTCTGTAAACAGGTGTGAACCTTCTGCTAGAGGAGAGTTATTTGGCCACAGCGAGTATACAGAAGACTCTGAACTGCTATTCCGTATATAAACACATGTTGGAACTTTCCTGTCTTCTGCTATATTTGGAGGATAACAAGCTTACCTGCCCTGGAGATTATTAACACAGATGGTTCATGGCAGGGTCTGTGACATGGAGCCGAGCAGAGCATCCACGGGCAACTGGCATGTGGGTAATGGGGCTCATTGTGAGCCTGATTCAGTCGGACGCAAACGTGCCCGTAGTTGCATTCTTTGTGGCTTTATGCTAATGCCACTACAAAGCCCTTCCCTGGTGTACATCCATGCGTCCGAATGCCACAGGGATCAGCGGTCAGCGTCCTTATATACGGCCGGCGCAGTTTCTCCATCTCCGCACGGCCCCGATGTGAACTTCCGACACTCCCATAAGACGTTACATCTCTGTGCCTCTATCTGTGTAGTGTTCATTCTAGCACCCTGCACCTTCCACAACCCGTGCAGTTCCTCTTTTCCTGCCTGGGGGTGTCGCTCTCTGCTCTGGTGCTTCTAGCACACTCAGCCGATGCAGCAAACTGCCGTGATACAGACCCGGGTGTGCTAGAAGCACCAGAGCAGAGAGCGACACCCCAGGCAGGAAAGAGGAACTGCACGGGTTGTGACAGGTGCGGGGTGCTAGAATGAACACTACCTGCTTACCTCCCTGTCTCCGTCCAGGAACGCCCCCCTTACATACCGTGCGTCTATATCTGTACAGCGACGCTATGCGTAAAAAATTGGTGCGCGCACAAAACAAACATTGATTCGCTGCGTCCAACTTCTAGCCTGAAATTGTTTGTATGGAAACCAGGTATGGGAATGCATCCGTATGTGTCCCAGGGAAATATTTACATTATAATAACATTTCACATCGTGCGGAGTTGGCTCTGGGGACTAAACTTTCTTCCTAGGAGGGTTTCATGTGTTTGTATGTTTGTGCAGCTGGGAATAATTATGGATTTGTGTTTGATCCTAAATCCTTGTTCTACCAGTAATGAGTCACTGGAGTTACTGGTTGAATTCTCCAATACCTCCTGTCCTCTATTTTTGACCTTTGCTGTAATACTCACCTGGTTCTTGTAGTCCTGTTCTTCTTCATCAGTGTTTATATTGGCTGGCGGCCATGTTGGCAATGAATGCAATTCTGTTCCCATGATGCTTTGCAGCTTTCCTAGTAGCTGGTAATAGTCGGGGAAAATCTGTCACTTTCAGTTGTTTAATGCTAATGACTTCCTCTCCATACATCTGATTCAAAGTAATGTTGTACAGAGTAATAAGTTTGTTTGACTGACCTTCAGCCTCACACAGTGTATGGAGCCATGTTGTAACCTGAACCACTGTTTAGCCCGTCAGTATATACACACACACATATTACTATTATGACTTATTTATATAATGTTTCCAATTACGCAGCGTTGTACAGAGAAATGGAGATTTGTCAGACCATATGATGTTTTCTGGTCTTCCGCTGTCTAGTGTTGGTGAGCCTGTGCCCACTGTAGCCCCCGTTTCCTGCTCTGCTGAGAGCGGTGGAGACCCTGTGTGGTCTTCATCTTCGTCCCTTGACGCTCTATGCGTTCAGATGCCCATCTGCGTACACACATGGTTATTAAGTAACTGTTCACCATTCTAGTTATTCTCCTCTGAACCCTCTTTAACAAGCTGGTATCGCCCACAGAACCGCTGCTCATTGAGGGCCTGATTTAGAGCCGCCCGCGAGCGCTATGTCCATGGGAACGCCTACCGTCTGGGGCCGGCCCCACTGACAACACAAGTGATGTCAGTAGGAGTGCTTTCGGCTCTGGTAGAGCCGAAAGCACTCTAGGGCTTGCGGCAACGAGACCCTACCACAAGGGTCTCATCGCAAGCCCGATGGTCTTGACCATCACGACCATCTTCCTGGCTGCTCGCCATAGCTGTGGGTGGTCACCCACAGCTATGCGAGCGGCCAGGAGGCCGCTCTGAAAAACAAGAAGGCCGGCCCTGATTCAGAGCGAGCGCTCTGTCAGAGCATCCGGCTCTGAATCAGGGCCTGAGTTTTATGGTTTGTTTTGTGCACCATTCTCTGTAGACTCTAGAGACATGTGTAAATCTCAGAGCTAATCAGTTTGAGATACTCCCTCAAACCAGCCTGTCGGCGAAAGCGTCATGGACCACACTCTTGCGTTAAGTCTCAACAACAACCGAACCTCCTGACTATGGCCCTCATTCAGAGCCGTACGCTCTGAGCAGAGCGCACGCTCTGAATGAGGGCCGGGCTCCATTTTCATGGAGCGTCCTCCTGGACGCTCGTATAGCTGTGGGTCACCACCCACAGGCTATACGAGCGTGCATTGTGATGGTCGCGATGGTCGAGACCATCGCGACCATCGAATTTGCGAGCCGGAGCCTGCGGTTGATGTTTTCAACCGCAAGCTCCGGAGTGATTTTGGCTCTATCAGAGCCAAAATCACTCCCACTGACATCACTAGTGATGTCAGTGGGCCGGCTTCTGACGGGATTCGTTCCCGTGGGAACGCCCCCGTCAGGGAGGCACGCCCCCGGCACGCCCACCAAAGGGGGCGTGCTGTCAATCAACATTGACAGCACGCCCCCTTTGATCGGACACAACGAGCGAAGGACTTTCCTTCGCTCGTCGCGTCTGGCGCATGCGCACGACGGAGCTCCCTCCGTCGTGCGCATGCTCAGTCCATAACATCGACCCACTTGCGAGCGGACAGCCGCTCGTGAGTGGGTCTGAATCAGGCCCTATGTCTTCATGCTTTTGGAAATGGGTTGCACCTAACCCTATTACTTACTGCCAGGATTCTGAAGCCGGGATTTTGAATGCTGTCGGGATTCCAACGCCGGTGTTCTAAACGCCGGCATCCTGACCACCAGGATGGTGACTAGTATATAGTAAGTGGCATATTAAGGGAGGACAAAATTCTGTAATTGTCATGAGCCAATTTGATTGATCTAAAAACAAACTGTAAATTATAAGGAGCCCGTGTAGGTTTGTACCCATACAACGAGTAATTGGCAAATGATAATGTTTGCATGTTAAGTCCCTCCATACTCCCTTCTGTGTATGCTTATGGGTGGGAAACTCCTAAACCTGAGAACTTGGCAGTGTAATACTGAATGGAAGTAGCACCTGGCGAATGCCGCACTAACTGTCACAATACACCACACAACTGATGCCTTTGATTGTCTCATTGGCAATCCCTGTCTCCATTCAGCATCGCAGCGACCGAGTCACTGGGACAGAAATGCCCCCTCAAGTCTGTTTTTTTTTTTTCTTTGCAATGGTTTAAACCAGTTTACGTAACTATTAAAAGACAACGTCCTGGGGCACGGTCATTATTAAGGCAGATGCAGTGTCTTGGAAATGTGCTCTGTGTATTTTCTGTGACTGAGCAATTTCCTGTGTAAGGGCTTCCGGTGATATCGCTCTGTGCTGGAACAGTTCTCTATCAGCCGGGTCCTGGAAATGTAAACAGCAGCCGGAGTGTTTGTGCGTTTCACCTGACTCGCAGGCGTGGCCCAGTCGCAGCTGTCCCGCTCCCACCTGATTCATGCATCGTCTTGCACTCTATAATCAATGAACACTGGCTCTGATTCACTACGGATCGCTATGCTGCTTATACGCAGTATCAGCGGTGATATTTTAATGTTGCATTCGCATTGCGATCGCAGCCTGACATTAGGATGCCCACTTCCCCTTACTCACATCCGTATATGTGACCAACACAGTGAAACAATCGGTAACATCGAATAGTTAGAGAAGCCCAGACCTTACCCAGGAATTGCTTACTCATGCGCACGCTATGACGCCCCAGGCAGCATCTGGTATTGCAGTATATAATTTATGCACGCCCCTGCAACGGCGTTGAAACGCACTGGCACGCCAGCGTTCGACTGAGCCCCCCGTCACCACCCACAAACGGCATTTCCTGTCAATCACTCTGCCATGGCTCTGCGTAGTCACTGCGTGCTCAATTCCTAATGCAGCGCCTAGCACGCACACGACGCATGCGCACTGCGAATTAATCGACCGATTGCGTGCGTATAAGCAACTGCCTTCCTTGTTGAATCACTATTAGTACCCCAGCAGGGAGTGGCTGTCGGCAAGGCTGTGCGTAGATGTACAGCGCGATAAGTGGAAAGGGCCAAGTAACATTACTGATCTGTATCCAATCACATCGGGACAGTGGCGGTTTCTGCGTTCTGGATATCTGTAGACGCATGCGCAGTACCCATAATGCACTTGCAGTAGTCTTGCCCTGTAACTTTGGTTCCCAAATGACCCCTTGAATATTAGACTGGGGAAAGGGTGAAAAGCCCTATTGTGGCAATAAGATTTCTGCAGTGGCTTCCACGGGCCTTCGTAACGGTAATCCTAGTCCAGGACGTTCACAATGGCGCATGCACCAGAGCAGTACTGGCCAATAACTGAAATATATATTTTTAATCAATCATTTTTCCAAGGTCAAATATTTTTAGGATAATTATTATTTTATTTTTTTATCGACCTTTATATGAATTTTTTTTTTTCCTTCAGTGCAACTGGAGGCCCAAGCGTGAGATTACCATTCCGCTGCGCTTCTGCAAGCTCTCTAGGCGGTTCGTGCTCTCGCTTATCGGCAAAGTGTTAAGGTTCTCCCATACTGCTCCCTGCCAGTGTCGCAGAGAATCTTTATCGCCACGTTACGTCATGCTTAGAACAACATTTTTATAACTATACCCCTTGATCTTTCTAATTAAATGAGATGTCTATGTTCTATGTATTTGTGATCTTGCAGACACACGGGCAAATTCGATTAGCCGGGGAGTTTATTTTCCTGTGGTAAACCCGCTGCTATCGCACCGTAAAGGTGCCCATCCACTAGCAGACATGAAAACGACTGCACGGGTACGACATTGTGATAGTGCAGTGGTTTGTCAGTCTACGATGAGTCTGCACTGACCGAGCAGTCGTTCAGTGCAGGCTCATCCATCATCTGCAAACATGCTCAATCATGACGTTATCGTCAGGTTGCCCAGCATGTTTGCACGATGATAATGAGCAGCGGGCACGCGCATCGCCGGTCGTTTTAGACATTTTTGCAAACTATTGAAGGATCGTTATCGTTCAGTCGCTCAACTTAATCGTTTAGTGCAGGGCTCGACAAATTGTTCTAAAATCTAGGAGCCAGGGCAAAAGTGTGGGAGCCAGAACCCAAACCCCCACCCCAAAAGAAAAATTACAGGATTAAAATTGTGTTATGTAGCTGTTACACTACACATGGGGTAGTGGTTACTTTTGCTTTTGCTGGGAGCCCCCGGCCGGGTCATTGTTGCAGCTCCCTCCTCTTTGCAGTGTCCACCTTCCCTGCCTCCTTCGTGCGCAGAGCTCAGCTTGCTGAAGGAGCGCCAGCTACTAGATGGGCCCGGCACCACCAACAATACACTTGCCAGATGGATGCCTGCAAACAGGTGCCGCGGAGAAGACGATTAGCAGGGATGACGCCGCGGCGCGATTGGCTGGGGGGAGGCGCCGCGCGGTGATTGGCGTACTGGACGCCGCGCGGTGATTGGCTGGGGGAGGTGCCGCGCGGTGATTGGTAGGGGGCGACGCCCCTGCCACAACACCAGCGAGTCCTACATGACCCGATCAATTTTTAAAACTGCGATCACTGCAGGAAATGCCCACCGCAAGAATCTCTGCTGGGGCTGATCTGCTTCTTCCCTCCCTGTAAAATCTGGTCGCCAGGCACCAAAATCTGGTCACTATGGCGACCTGGCCCCTGGGATTTGTCGAGCTCTGGTCTAGTGGATGGGCACCTTAAGCCATAGACCCAGAACTATTCAATAATTGCCTGCGCTAAGTCCGTGACTGGCCCCGGAAGCGCAGGTGAACATGGATTTCTGTTTGCACTTTACTAGGGTACGAGCAGAAATCGGCGGTGCTCTGTAAGGGCTAGTCACAGCCGTACCACGGACAGTAATTGATTAGCTCCGGCCACTTCACCCTGCAGCTAAAACCCCGTGGCTAATTTAATTCCCCACATAGATTGCCTCTCCTCCAGCTGATCTCTATTCTATTTCATTCTGGTATTTATTAACTGAATGTTACTCGGTACATTGCATCTGGAGAGTGAATCCGCATGTGGGTACCGAGATGAATTGCTGTATGGGAGCAGCACAGCCACTTGGAAATGTCCTTGTGCAGTAATCTCCGTGCTCTTTTCATTGCCATAGATATGAAGCTGTCGGTGACAGTTGCTTGTCTGCAATCAATTCTATTTATACGTTTGTGCAGAGCGATTTTCAGGAAGCGGAGCGCTCCGTCTTCTCTCGCGTGTCCTTTCCATGTGCCGTACTGGATGTTTCCATGGGGCGATGGCTCTTTAGAATTCAGAATTAAACTGCAACTTTTCAGTTATAAAATGATTTGGTTTCACGTCTCTTGTTCTGTCTGTTTCATTAGTGAGCGCAGGTAACACACAGTCTCCATGATCTCGTAAGAATGAGGATATTGTGAGATTGCTAAATATGTATCACTTCCTAGGGTTGGGCTGAGATACTTAATTTCTTATTGCTGTGATATGCGGAGATAGAATTATACTGATCAGGGCCAAATCCTGATAAATGTCACATACACCCCAAAGAAAATGATCGAAAGTTGTCTGGAGGTTATAAAAAGTAATTTCTGTTGAATAGGCAGCATCTGGGTGTAGTCTGCATCCCGGTGGTCAGAATACCGGTGCTGGAATCCAGATAGCAGTCAAAATCCCAGTTCCAGAATCCTGTCCACTGACTTCCTGATGGTAAGGACTAGGGTTAGGAGGAGGGGGGGGAGGCTTTAGGGTTAGGTACTAGGGGGATGTGTTAGGGTTGGGCACTAGGGGGAGGGTTAGGGTTGGGCACTAGGGGGAGGGTTAGGGTTTGGCACTAGGGGGAGGGTTAGGGTTGGGCACTAGGGGGAGGGTTAGGGTTGGGCACTAGGGGATGTGTTAGGGTTGGGCACTAGGGGGAGGGTTAGGCACTATAGGGACGGTTAGGGTTAGGCACTATGGTGAGGGTGAGGGTTAGGGTTAGGCACTAGGGTTAGACACTAGGGGGAGGGTTAGGGTTAGGCACTAGGGGAAAGGTTAGGGTTAGGTACTATAGGGACGGTTAGGGTTAGGCACTATGGGGAGGGTTAGGCATTAGGGTGAGGGTTGGGCACTAGGGGGAGGGTTAGGGTTGGGCACTAGGGGGAGGGTTAGGGTTGGGCACTAGGGGGAGAGTTAGGGTTGGGCACTAGGGGGAGGAGTTAGGGTTGGGCACTAGGGGGAGGAGTTAGGGTTTGGCTGCTGGAGGGGAGGGTTAGGCGTTGAGGGGGGGGTGTTAGGGTTAGGCTGCGGGAGGGGAGGGTTAGGGTTAGGCTACGAGAAAGGTAGGTTAGGGGGAGGGTTATGGGAGCATACACATGGTCAGATGAGTCAGATGAACGATTTTTCTAACTATTTGAACTACGAACGATTTTCGACTGCATTAAAATGACTGAAATCGTCCAAAACTGACTGCAAACACATCAGATGTCAGATATCGTTATCTGACCATCGGGAACGTGCATCGTGTCAGATTTTCCTTCAGATATGAACGATTTTTTAAATTGTTATCGTTCAGATCTGAAGAGAAATCTGACCGTGTGTATGCACCATTAAGCTGCACACACGTAAAGATTTTGTTACCAACTATTTTATGAACGATTTTCTGTCAGATTATCTGTCAGATTTTTTAACGTGTAATGAACGATTTTTTGGAACTACGAACGATTTTTGTTACTTCCCTTAATAAAAAATCTTTCAGTTGGTCAGTCAGAATGAACTACAAACTGGAACGAACATGAACGTTCATCGTTATAACTCAAAAAATGAAAGATCTTATTCAACGATTGAACGATAACGACGTCGTTATAGTTAAATCGTTCGAAAATCGTTACGTGTGTATGCACCTTTAGGGTTAGAATACTAACCTAATCCTGAGGGGATTCTGACTGTCGTGATGCCACTGTCGGTATTCTGACCGCCAGGATCCTCTACCCAACCCGGTAGCATTCTATAGATATGTGGCTGATTTCTTAACCTGTGTGGCCACATCTGCCAGACATCTGGTGATACCCACATACAGCGACTGGTAAAGGTCCCTGCTGTATACACCCATATCGTTATAGCTGGCGGTATGCCTTCTTACCTTGTATGCAGGATCTGTATATAAAACATAAGGCCATGATAATGGGGGGCAGGTTAGTGGACCAGATGCTGAGTAGGTGTAGATTCCTATCTCTGCTGGGCACCACGTATAACTGCAGTGTCTTCCTGTTATCTTCAAATATTGGTAAGTATACTAAAGATCCGCTAAATGTAACGCAGCCATTCAGGTTTCTTAATGGAAGTTTTGCTAGTGACCTGTTTTCTTAAGCCCTGGCCCTAAGGTGACCTTACAAATGAGTCCTCATCCACCTTTGCTCTAATCGCATCAAATTGCCGCGTCACAACCAGTAGATCTCGTATGCAACCCGCAGGAACTGTGCACAGATGATGTAGACTATTTGTACCCAGTCCAACATTGGTAGCTGCAGGACTCGGCAGGAGAGCCGGGTCCTGCATTATCATTCACACTTGCCGATGCAGGCAGCAACGGCGGGGGCCATGCTGCATTCGGCAGCATAGCCTTCGCTAACGACATCCCCCATCGGCCCTGCATGTAGGGCCGACGGAGGATGTCGCTGATGACAAAGTGAGTACACACTAAGGCAAAGTGCCCAAAATGTCCCTCCAATCCACCGGATGAGACGATATATCGTTTATTGCAGGAATGGCCTACAAGTCTCAGCATGCCCTGCCACAGTTTTAGCAATCTCTAATGGCAAAACAGGCAGGGCATGCTGGGACTTTTAGTTTCACAGCAGCTGGAGAGCCACAGGTTGGCCAGGCCTGGTCTAGTGTGTATCCAAAAAAGGTTCCGATACGAGCGGCCTCAGCCATTGCTCCCGCCACGCTCCGTTAGGCTTAATCTGTGACTTAGTACATTGTACCAATTCCTTTGCAACAAAACTGGTGTCCCTGTTACATTGCAAGCCGCTTTGTATGTGACTACGAAGCGACTAATATGCAATATTTAGGGGAAAAGTACACTTCAGTACCTGTGGCGGAGCGCCAATCGTCACACGCTATATGGCGAAAAGGCGCTAAGTGTATGAGGACACATCTGTATGTGCGCAAGGCGAAATATAATCGATGTATAATCGCTTTTTCTGCACATGCTGTCCTGGGACTGCAGCGTACCCTCATTTTAGAGCTCTCTTGTAATACACAGATCTTTAAATCTTTGGTAATTGCGAGAGCATGAGGCCGTGCCCTCGGTGTGTGTGTGTCACAGCTAGAAAAACGAGTATTTTTGGGAGTGTTGCTCGTCAGACCTAGCAGCGTGCAGGGGGGATGTTTTGGTCTTGGCTCCGTGCTGCTTGGCTTAATCACTACATTTGCATTCTTTGAACTCTCTGTTTAAAATTCCTGGTGTCATTTCCTCCCCCTTTAGTAAATGGCCGCATCTGGTGAGAGTCGGTGCAGCCATTCCCTTTGCTGTCCTTCCGAGACGAATTCTTGTCACCTTGCTGATAGTTATCGCACACGCTAGTGTGTGGAATGTGCGGATGAGGTTCAGCAACGTCTGACCTGTTTGCCTTTTAGTTGTGAGTTTAATATTTGTTTCCTCAGGTAAGTTTTTGTGTTTTATTGTATGTATTTTATTTTTTTTTGGTTAGAAAATGTAATATACTGTACACGTCTCGGGGCTGATTCTAGTGATCTTGCGACGGCCCAATATGATGTAACGAAAGGAGTTCCCGGAGCTGTTCTATTGTTTCCCCTGCGTCCGGCATTGTGTCGTGAGTTGCCAGTTAGCGCGCCTTAAGTTATGTGTTTAGGCACGCTAACCGCCACTTTTCAACTTAAGTGCCAGCCGGATGGCACATAGTGGAATTTGTGTTCGCACCCTCAGGATGGTGTGGGAAGAAATCCTTTAGTCTGGCTAAGAGCGCGCAGAATTGAATCGTACCCCTTATGTCAGAAATAGGAGTCACAGTTTGTGTCTTCTTTGCCATCTAATATAAAGTCAGGTATTTATCATTGAGGGAGGAGGGGTTATATGCAGTCAAAACCACATATGTACATTAATCTGTACTGTACTGGAATTGGTCCTATCCCAGGGGTTGGGTACAGGGTACTGGCACTTGGGACCCCGGCAGTCAGAATCCTGACGGCTGCATCCCGGTGCAGTTGAAATACCGACCAGTAAGTACCCTAACCCCTAACCCTTACCCTCCCCCCAGTGCCTCACCCTTACTCTCCCCCCAGTGCCTCACCCTTACCCTCCCCCCAGTGCCTAACCCTTACCCTCTCCCTAGCCCCGCTGCTTACCGTCAGGATGCCCACACCGTTATCATGACAGCCGGCATTTCAAATACCTCCCCTATTCCAGCCCTCCACCCTGATTTAACACCTTTCCCTCGTTTTACACCACAATATTTGGGATGTGTACGTGATGGCAGGTTACAATGCCTCTAGATAAGTAACCCTACCCCTAACCCTCCACCCCCGGTGCCTAAACCTAACACACCCCCTAGTGCCTATCCCTAACCCTCCCCCTAACTCCAGTACTTGCCTATATAACCAAATTGTATGGGTCTCGCTATTAACGCTGGTTATACTGAATTGCAATCTGCATGACTTTGTGCGGTCATTGGCTGCGGTCTCTCTGTTCGGCTTAGCTTGTGTAATACAGTATGTCCCAACACATGTATACTGACCCGATATTCAGAACGAAGAATTGGATTACAAACCTGTGTCAGCAGCGTTCACAGAATTCTGGTAAGATGTATGGCAGTGGAGACTAAAAGGGAGTTGTATTAGGCCTCCTAAAGAGTGAACAAGTTGCCCATAGCACCCAGTCTGCTTCTGCCTATCATTGTTAGAATGTGCTTGATAAATGCCCCTGATGAAAGTCACATTTGGTGACTGAAACGCATTCAGGATGTCCTGAATTAAACCTTTTAGCGAGTTCTGGTTCTTCCTTTCCTGAGCAGTGGAGGGGTGAGGATGCATAGGATGGACGGGTGCTGCCACTTTACAGGGAAGGGTCTGTAAATTGTTGCTTTATTACACTTTAACGTTTCATCCTTGTGTGAATTTGGTTCTTTCTAGCACCCTGCATCTGTCATAACCTATGCAGTTCCTATATCCTGCCAAGGCTGTCACTCTCTGCTCTGGTGCTTCTAGCACACTCAGCTGATGCATCAAAATGCGGAGATTCAGCAGTTTGTGTGCTAGAATCACCAGAGCTGAGAGCCACGCCCCAGGCAGGAAAGGGGAACTGCATGGGTTTTAACAGTTGCAGGGTGCTAGAATGAACATAGATAGATATCTGTGTGTGTGTGTGTGTGTGTGTGTGTGTATATATGTATATATATATCTCAGAAAAGCTTTTGGTATCTGCGCTAACAATAATATACTGCAAATCTATATGTGCAGCAAATAAAACCAAGGGGATTTTGTCTCTATTTGATCAAAGCATTAAGCCTGCAGCCCAGCGTCAAGGGACCCTCACCTCCTAGATACAGAGGGACACCCCAAACAGGAAAGAGGAACTGCTTGGGTTTCAACAGGTGCAGTGTGCTAGCATGAATATATATATATATATATATATATATATATTATATATAATTAGGTTTTGGTTAATGGACTGATCAATGCATCTAAGCCTGCAGCCCACATCACGGGACCTCATTTCTCTGCAGGTCCTGTCATACTTATGGAAACCTAGTAGCTGCTGTCACAGTTTAAACTGAAAGTGTTACCTGGTTTAAAGCTCACCGGCCAACTAACTTATGGCTTTTAAAGGCGAGACAGTCACCAAACATAACTTCTATCATACTACCAAAAAGGCAGCTGACACACACACACATATATATATATATATATATATATATATATATAATATTTATTGTATTTTCCCCTCTTTCAACCGCGCTTGCTTCCTACAGATGGAATAAATAGTTATATTATTGTACGGCTGTTTGCACAGTATACCTCTGTGTGATAGAGATTCGGATAACAAATGGAAGTGTTGGTGCACTTGTGTACACAGACGTATTACTATTAATAGCTGTGTACTCTCTCCATACGCTGTGCATTCAGAGCATGTACCCAGCATTGTGCTCGCGGCTGCTGCTATAACAGTTCAGATTATGAGCTGACTGAACAAAGCCGAGATCTTTCTTAGATGAGGTGGTAATACTTCTGGGGAAATACAGTGCTACAATACAGCCTCATTCTCAGGTTCTGCTGCGGGTGTCTGAATGGAATATTATATTAGGTGCCGCAGTTCATAATTATTATTGACCTTTATGAAGTGCCATAATGTTCCATTGGGCTCCACAATATTTCACATTTACCATCTGGTGTGACGCAGAGGTAACAATATACTCTAGGTACTATACAATATACAGGTTGAGTCTCCCATATCCAAAATGCTTGGGACCAGGGGTATTTTGGATAACGGAATATTCCGTATTTTGGAATAATTGCATATCATAATGAAATATCTTGGGAATGGGACCCCAATATATACACAGAATGCATTTATGTGTTATATGCACCTTATACACATAGCCTGCAGCTCATTTTATACAATATTTTCAATAATTTTGTGGCTCAAGCAAAGTTTGTGTACATACAGGAAATAAATTTATGTTTCATTTACACACTATACACACAGCCTGAAGGTAATTTTATACAATATTTTTAATAATTTGTACCTTAGACAAAGTTTGTGTACATTGAACCATCAAAAATCAAAGGTTTTATTATCTCAGTCATGCCAAAATTATTCCGTAATTCGGAATATTCCGTATTTCGGAATATTTGGATATGGGAAACTCAACCTGTAGCTGATTATTTCATCGGGATTCTGGAGCCAAGCAAAGGTTATAGGCAGAAGCGATATCAGTCTCCGCCAGGGGTGTGTACGGATGTTCTAGGAAGAGAACGTTTTATGTTGCAATATAGAAAGTGAAAGTCCCTTCTATAAGCCCCTTGTTGATTTGTATCTTTTCTTCTTCCTCATCTGTGTGTTTCTACATTAGTGTCATGTTTGACAGTATCCGCTCAGCAGTCTGTCCTGGAAACATTGTGTACGAGCCAGCAGCATGTTGTGTAAGGTACCTGGTCATTAGGTCTACAGTAACTAGGTAGACAGTGGAAGTTAGATAGGCAAAGGTCGACAGGGTCTGAAGGTTGACACACTAAAGGTCGACTAGTAAGAAAGTCGACAGATACAGAAGGTCGAAATGGTCATTAGGTCGTCACACAAATGGTCAACACATTTTTTTGTTGGTTTTTTTTAGGGTTAGGCACTTATTGGAGGGTTAGGCACTAGAAGGGACGGTTGGGGTGAGGCACCTACAGCGACGGTTGGGGTGAGGCACCTACAGCGACGGTTGGAGTGAGGCACCTACAGCGACGGTTGGGGTGAGGCACCAAGGGGAGGGTTAGGGTGAAGATAGGGCTAGAAAAAAAAAACATGCGTCGACTATTTCTGTGTTGACCATTTGTGTGTCGATGTAATGACCCTGTTGACCTTCAGTACCTGTCGACCTCCTTACTGGTCAACCTATTGCCTGTCTAACTTCCATTGTCTACCCAAATATTGTCTACCTAGTTACTGTAGATCTAATGATCCATATCCGTTGTGTAATCAGTCCACCCCCCCCCCCCCCCACGTATCAATCCTAAGCAGAATCAGAAGGGCGCTTCTTACGCTGTGTGCAGAGACGCTTTGTACCGGGAGCAGCACTTTACACTACTCTGCCTGCAGCATTGCCAGTAAGGAGTTAAAAGCGCTGGTTTCTGATATAGTCCCATAGGAAACCATGTTTTGTCGGAGATGATTGGACGTGACATCGCCCATAGGGGTCAATTCTGGGGGCGATGTGCTGCCGTAGGAGTAGGAACTACATTGCTACATTTCCTGAGTACCCCTATAATAGAAAATCTCCTCTGCAGGGCCCTGCGTTGTGCCGTTCCGGAACGCTATGTACGATGCTTATTCTCTACCTCTACGGCAGGTTAACTATTAAGGGGTGGATTAGACACATGACTAGTCTATCACACATACATGTATGGTTACCACGCCTACTGTTATATGTAAGGATATTGGAAGCCTCTAAGGACCTCCGTGTTGGGAAACCTGATAATAGTCCCTTATTAATCCATCCCAGGATACCCATAGGTTATGTGCAGCAGGGCCTACAGCAGAGTACAAGCTGGAGCCCATGGGGGGGTATAATGCAGGGAGGCTCATAATACAGTGCTTACATCACACTCAATACGTTTCTCAAAAATACTGGACGCAGTTGGGGTGAGCAGAGCCTGAATAGATGGCGTGCGCATGCAGTACGACAACTGTTCACAGTGCGGGGAGCGCTTAGGGCAGGCCCCTAGAATGACGGAAAGGGGGGTCTGCCAGAAGGTCATATATCTCCCCCAAAAGGCCATGCCCTCATTTCAGATGCTCAAGAAGCTAAAAGGAACGCTAGATACCTCCGGGTGCTCCACCGGGGCAGCAACTGACGCAAATGACTAATTATCCAGGTACCGGTGGTGGAAATTTAATTTTTAAACTAACACTTTCCCAGTTATGAAAGAAATAATTGTAGCTGTCTGTGCAGATATATTTCCCTGCGTCTACACTACCATCTATGGTGCCTCCTCTGCGACGCTGGTGCCCCACATGGCATCTGAGGGGTGTGTGATCGGATGGACTAGTGCCTTGCCCAGTGGTTTCCCCCTGAGGTGAAGTTCCCGGGGGCTCCGGCTTAGTGGTAGGGGCATCTTGAGTGGTAATGCACCTTTTATATTCCACATAAACCAGTTTAGTTTCTCTCTACTGATGTCCAATTATGGAAAATACAAAATCCATATTCTATATTTGTTCTTCTCTGACACTTTTAGCTTTAGAATAGCTGAGTTATTGAAGAGGAAATATCCGTTCTAGATGCGATAAAAGGCTCAGGGGTGCAGACATTAAGCAATTAGAACAGTATAAATGATGCTTATGCCGCTGTATTTAGCCTATTCGTTTTACTTACCTTCATTCTGGAATGTTAATGATGTAATGACTGCACATTTTCTTCCGGTTTTATCCCTGCGTGGTGATCCTGATGCATTATACCAGTTTAGCGTATCTTGTGTGCGCTCACTCTATGCATGCCTAGAACAGTGAGCACACACACATAGTCCTGTACAGGGGCATTGAAATGTATACCCAGTGCGGTACACCAGGAAAATATCCATGTATGCCTTGGAAAGCCATCTATGTACACCAGGAAATATATACATCATGTATGCTTGGGAAAGCCATCTAGGTACACCGGGAAATATACATGTAAGCTTGGGAAAGCCATCTATATACAGCGGGAAATATACAAGTAAGCTTGGGAAAGCCATCTATGTACACCAGGAAATATATACATCATGTATGCTTGGGAAAGCCATCTATGTACACCAGGAAATATACATGTAAGCTTGGGAAAGCCATCTATATACAGCGGGAAATATACAAGTAAGCTTGGGAAAGCCATCTATGTACACCAGGAAATATATACATCATGTATGCTTGGGAAAGCCATCTATGTACACCAGGAAATATACATGTAAGCTTGGGAAAGCCATATTTGCAGGTGGTCAGGAGAAGGTACAAATAGCGCATGATAATGATGACTGCCACAAACACTAGCGAACGGATTATGATTGGCTGTTACTGAACACTACCCGGACACTTTCGCCATCGCTCGGACATACGGTTCAAATGTTTTGCGCGGACGTAAGACAAGGAGTTTCTGTTGTATTAGTGTATTTTGTAGTTTAATAGTAAATGCCTTTGTGGCCCATAAATGGTTTAGGCAATGTGTGGCACTCCAGCTGCTGTGGAACTACAGTACCCAGCATGCGCTTTCACAGTTTTAGCATGTCCTAACAGTAGGGCAAACTGGGATGTGTAGTTCAACCACAGCTGGAGTTGCTCACGTTGCCTACTCCTGGCTTACTACATGGCTGTAATTGTGACATGTGTGCCATAAACCAGGAATACGTGTTACCATTTCTGAACGTCACAAATTTCTAGTTCAGCATATGGATTGTAATACAGAAATACTATAAAGTAGTTTGCACCTGATTTGTGACCGGCTGTTCATCATCCCAAGTGCAGGTGTCTTATCTCAGACAGACATATGGGAATGATGAAAATAAAAGTAATGGGAAGATGCTGAATTCTTGAGAGAAGTTCCAAATAAGGAAACACTTTGCCTGACGGCGATTTCATAGACTGCAGGACTTGGAGAAGTGCAAAAATATCTTTGATCACAGCTGTAGAGATTGGCATAGGCAGCCCCTGGCACTAGTGTCACTTGATGGCATCGCAGGGCATGTCCTTCCCTCTCAGAGGAGCCTCTCCAAACCTGTGAGCCCAAATGTGGCCTGCATACCCAGCGAAGCCTGGGCCTCTAGTGAGTGAACCCTGCTACAGTTCCTCAGATGAATAACAGTACAAAACTCAGAAACATGTCTTCCTCCAGACCTAAAATGATCAACCTAAGATGAGCAAACTAGCTGCAAAAATAAGGAAGGACAGGGAAGTCGCTGACATGTATTACTTATTACCTTTTGTAAATGTTTGTATAGGTTGCTGGTGGCAGACCGGACATTCTTCTGTCTAGTGAAAGTCTGGCACACACAGAGAGGACCTCTGCCATCCCCTAGTCACGGAGCTGTATTCTGGGGTAAATAAAAACAACCCAAAACCGTTTTCTGCAGTAAAAAAAAACAAGGCCGTAATCCATTGGCCCTGCCATTCAAAGCTTTAGAAAGTAATCTTTTCCCTTTTGGGTTAATTTTCACCCAGTAGATGAGTAATAACCATTAGACACCCTGGTGGTGCTGGCACAGGAAGCTAGTGGTGCCCTTACATGAATAAAACGTCAGTTTCTCTTCTTTTGGTGTCCAAGGGCAACAGAAGGAAACCTTCCACGGGGTTTAATTATTGTTATTATTACCAGTTATTTATATAGCGCACACATATTCCCCTGCGCTTTACAGAGAATATTTGGCCACTCACATCAGTCCCTGCCCCAGTGGAGCTTACACTCTATATCTCCATATCACATGTACACGCACATACTTACACACTAGGGTTAATTTTTGTTGGGAGCCAATTAACCCACCAATATATTTTTGGAGTGCGAGAGGAAACCGGAGCACCCGGAGGAAACCCACGCAAGCACAGAGAGAATATACAAACTCCGCACACGTAGGGCCGTGTTGGGAATCGAAGCCACGACCTCAGTGCTGTGAGGCAGTAATGCTAACCATTACACCGTCTGTGTTGCCCCAGTTTAATGAGAGTCCGTTCCAGTTGGCGTGTCCTCCATACAGTATGCAGATCTCAGGCATAGGTGATTAGTGGATTGTACTCACCTCTGTCTTGTTCACTGATGACTGTACTAGTGATTGCCACCAGCGTGGTACAGAGAGAAGAATTGTAGCCAATCTCTGTGCCAGGGAAATTGAAAATCATATGTTACTGTTATTAGTTATTAGTAGTGTATACAGTGTACAGGCCTCCCTGTGTGATACAGTAGTGTATACAGTGTACAGGCCTCCCTGTGTGATACAGTAGTGTATACAGTGTTCAGGCCTCCCTGTGTGATGCAGTGTATACAGTGTACAGGCCTCCCTGTGTGATACAGCAGTGTATACAGTGTACAGGCCTCCCTGTGTGATGCAGTAGTGTATACAGTGTACAGGCCTCCCTGTGTGATGCAGTAGTGTATACAGTGTACAGGCCTCCCTGTGTGATACAGTAGTGTATACAGTGTACAGGCCTCCCTGTGTGATGCAGTAGTGTGTACAGCGTACAGGCCTCCCTGTGTGATGCAGTAGTGTATACAGCGTACAGGCCTCCCTGTGTGATGCAGTAGTGTATACAGCGTACAGGCCTCCCTGTGTGATGCAGTAGTGTATACAGCGTACAGGCCTCCCTGTGTGATGCAGTAGCGTATACAGTGTACAGGCCTCCCTGTGTGATGCAGTAGCGTATACAGTGTACAGGCCTCCCTGTGTGATTCAGTAGCGTGTACAGTGTACAGGCCTCCCTGTGTGATGCAGTAGTGTGTACAGTGTACAGGCCTCCCTGTGTGATGCAGTAGTGTGTACAGTGTACAGGCCTCCCTGTGTGATTCAGTAGTGTGTACAGTGTACAGGCCTCCCTGTGTGATTCAGTAGTGTATACAGTGTACAGGCCTCCCTGTGTGATTCAGTAGTGTATACAGTGTACAGGCCTCCCTGTGTGATGCAGTAGTGTATACAGTGTACAGGCCTCCCTGTGTGATGCAGTAGTGTATACAGTGTACAGGCCTCCCTGTGTGATACAGTAGTGTATACAGTGTACAGGCCTCCCTGTGTGATGCAGTAGTGTATACAGAGTACAGGCCTCCCTGTGTGATGCAGTAGTGTATACAATGTACAGGCCTCCCTGTGTGATGCAGTAGTGTATACAATGTACAGGCCTCCCTGTGTGATGCAGTAGTGTGTACAGTGTACAGGCCTCCCTGTGTGATGCCGTAGTGTATACAGTGTACAGGCCTCCCTGTGTGATGCAGTAGTGTGTACATGCCTCCCTGTGTGATGCAGTAGTGTGTACAGTGTACAGGCCTCCCTGTGTGATGCAGTAGTGTATACAGTGTACAGGCCTCCCTGTGTGATGCCGTAGTGTATACAGTGTACAGGCCTCCCTGTGTGATGCAGTAGTGTGTACATGCCTCCCTGTGTGATGCAATAGTGTGTACAGTGTACAGGCCTCCCTGTGTGATGCAGTAGTGTATACAGTGTACAGGCCTCCCTGTGTGATGCAGTAGTGTATACAGTGTACAGGCCTCCCTGTGTGATACAGTAGTGTATACAGTGTACAGGCCTCCCTGTGTGATACAGTAGTGTATACATTGTACAGGCCTCCCTGTGTGATACAGTAGTGTATACAGTGTACAGGCCTCCCTTTGTGATGCAGTAGTGTGTACACTGTACAGGCCTCCCTTTGTGATGCAGTAGTGTGTACAGTGTACAGGCCTCCCTGTGTGATGCAGTAGTGTATACAGTGTACAGGCCTCCCTGTGTGATACAGTAGTGTATACAGTGTACAGGCCTCCCTGTGTGATACAGTAGTGTATACAGTGTACAGGCCTCCCTGTGTGATACAGTAGTGTATACAGTGTACAGGCCTCCCTGTGTGATGCCGTAGTGTATACAGTGTACAGGCCTCCCTGTGTGATACAGTAGTGTATACAGTGTACAGGCCTCCCTGTGTGATGCAGTAGTGTATACAGTGTACAGGCCTCCCTTTGTGATGCAGTAGTGTGTACAGTGTACAGGCCTCCCTGTGTGATGCCGTAGTGTATACAGTGTACAGGCCTCCCTGTGTGATGCAGTAGTGTGTACATGCCTCCCTGTGTGATGCAGTAGTGTGTACAGTGTACAGGCCTCCCTGTGTGATACAGTAGTGTATACAGTGTACAGGCCTCCCTGTGTGATGCAGTAGTGTGTACAGTGTACAGGCCTCCCTGTGTGATACAGTAGTGTATACAGTGTACAGGCCTCCCTGTGTGATGCAGTAGTGTGTACAGTGTACAGGCCTCCCTGTGTGATACAGTAGTGTATACAGTGTACAGGCCTCCCTGTGTGATGCAGTAGTGTGTACAGTGTACAGGCCTCCCTGTGTGATGCAGTAGTGTGTACAGCATACAGGCCTCCCTGTGTGATACAGTAGTGTATACAGTGTACAGGCCTCCCTGTGTGATGCAGTAGTGTGTACAGTGTACAGGCCTCCCTGTGTGATACAGTAGTGTATACAGTACATAAATGCTGCATTCATTTCAAAGAACTTCCCAGAGTGTCCTTGTAGAGTTATAGATATAATTGGGTAATGAATGTAATAAGCCTGAGAACTTGGGACGCTCTGTGGCCTTTCTGTCTAGTCTGCTTTACCTGACACTTTCTATAGGCTCACTTATGTTATTCTGAAATAATGTTATATTTAGGTATATGTATTAACATTTTAGATAGTTTGCACATATTCCAAAGTGCGTTACATAGAATATTCAGTGCTACACGGAGACTAATCCCCATCCTCTCAATTATGTGGAACGTTCGGTTTAAGTTCAGCCTAGTCTGTCCTGTCATTTCTGTGCTTGTTAGTCCTGAGGTTTTTTTTGCCTATTTTAGCCTAAACCTAACCCTATAAATCAACAACAAAAAAATCGACATTGTTTTGGTGTCGACGTGTTAATGCCGACATTCTGAACATGTCATTTTAATCATCTCAACCTAATTATATGTTGACATATTGATTGTCCAGCTAACATCCATGTTGACATTCATAACCTGTCAACATTCTGAATGTTAACTATCTGACCAGGGGAGAACATGTAAACTCCACACTGATGGGGCTTGGTCAGGAATTGAAGCTCCGTATTGTGAGGCACTTTGCTGTTATAATGTATGAGCAGTTTTCCATTTTGTAAATATCTGCAAATGTTTGTGCATTACAGCATGTTTCATTGGGTATAATGAAAGAAAAGCTGTATCCCCGGGGTCGAGCTTATTGGGCACTAGAGACTTGGGCGCTCAGTGAGAGCAATTTGGGTGCAGAAATCACCAGTACCCCCTGCGCCCTCTACAAGGAAATCTGTGTTCTCAGTGGTGCTAACCTGTGTGTTTTATTTCTTTCCAGATTTCCAGGAAGACCACGTATAAACCATTACCAGCAGTAACCCCTCTAGGTAAGTCCTGTACATTTGTGTTATCTGCTCCCTGCCTCTGTGGTCATTGCGGAGGAGGTAATGATCTCAGAAATACATAACAGATTGTTATCGGACAGTCTCGGAAATGTGGGGAGGGGGCTCATTCTGTACAAGTTTTCTACTCCTACATATAAGTATTTTGTTCTGAATGGTCGCTTGTAACTCTCAGGAGCTGAACACAGCTACAGGTTTTCCCTCGCTGTACAGCGCTGTCCACCATTGTCTCGTTATAAGAATAAACAAGAGATGAAAAGACACAGACAGAAGCTAGGGGTGTGTTTAAAAGTACCTAAGCCTAACCATAGACTAACCCTCCCCATAGTGCTTAAACCTAACCAACTCTCCTGGCAGCCTAAAGGCTCGTACACTAGACGATGTCGAGTGTGTGTGTGTACCAACCTCCTTAGCGACGGGATCCGGGGGGGTGATTGGGTGCAGCATCAGCAAGTGCGTACACACTTGCTAATGCCAGCAGCGACGAAGCAACGGCGGGGCCATGCTGCGTTCAGCCCTCGCTAAAGGTGTTGCCTGTCACATCTGCATGCATGTCCGTCGGGTGTTTTCACTAATGACGCGCTGGAGCGCGCATCGTCAGCGACATGGTGGACACACATTAGACGATGTGCCCGATATGTTGTTCGATCCTGTCTAGTGTGTACTCTGCATAACACTAACCTTAACCATAATAAAAAAAATCACGTGTCAACTTTTTTTTTGTGTTGACCATTGATGTGTCCAGCATTTGAAGCTGTCAACCAACTGGTGTCAACCTATACATTGTCGACCCTTCATCCGGACACCAACAGGGACACGGACAGAGACAGTAGAGAGACCGGGACTTGGTGGGGGGGCGCAATAGCAGCGATCCAAAATACTACTACTATGTATGATCCGCAGAGATTGTTTATTGTATGTGATTAGGTTATTACACCTACTAGCAATGCTGGCTAATTCACCATGGACTAAATGTACTTGTTTGCCATCCTTGTTGTGACAACGTTGCTGCCACCTAGTGGATTTATCAAGCAGTTTAATCTTTGTTTAACAGCAAACTGATAGGAGCCAGGAAGGAAGTTGACAGCTTATTATTACCAAATGTTTCAGGTAGCTAGTGATGCAACTGTGGTTTTAAAAAGGGAAGAACACGCCAAAGATTCCGAAACTGCTCTATTTGTTTACTTTAGACCTTAAATAAATGTATGCTTATAGTCATTATTAGGGTCATTCCATGTGACTCACGTTACATTTCATGTACATTTTTAGAAGGTTAAACGCACCACACATACACAAATGAAGCTGAAATTCAATATTTTAAAAATATATAATATGGGTTAGGTAATCATAATTAATGCTTAGAAGCAGAAAAAAATGTACTCATAGTAGTTAAATTTCATTGTTTATAGGTGTGACTCATGTTACAACAGAATGGACATAGGAACTGAGGGGGCTTATATATCTATGTGAACCTGCCCTCCTAATTATTTTTACAATATGATTTAAGACCCTAAACTTACGATTGACACACAAACAAAAACTGAATGTTACCCAAACTATACTTAAAATCAATTGTGACACGTGACTCATGTTACATTTCTGTCCCCCAATCAAAGGGCTCTGATACAAATTCCTCAAACCATAAAAATTGTGTTGCTACCGTGTGCGCTAATCCATAAAAATTGTGTGTTGTGTCTGTGTGTGCGCAAATCCATAAAAATTGTGTTGCGACTGTGTGTGCGCAAATCCATAAAAATTGTGTTGCGTCTGTGTGTACAAATCCATAAAAATTGTGTTGCGTCTGTGTGTACAAATCCATAAAAATTGTGTTGCGTCTGTGTGTACAAATCCATAAATATTGTGCGTTGCGTCTGTGTGCGCAAATCCATAAATATTGTGCGTTCCGTCTGTGTGCGCAAATCCATAAAAATTGTGTTACGTCTGTGTGTGCAAAGTCATACAATATGTGTTACTTCTGTGTTTGCAAATCCATAAAAATTGTGCGTTGTGACTGGCGCAGTAACGCTTGGGACGCACAGTGTCAGAAATATTCTGGACGTTCCTGGGCAGAGACTGGGAGGTGGCTCTTCAGACGCATGAAATTGTCCCGTCTTTGAGCGTGTTACGGGTGAGTCACTGACGTGCTTGCGCACGCAGACGCTAAAAGGCTCACATTTTAGACATACTCGGACGGACAATCTGCACCTGTCATAGGGCTGGCGCAAGTTTCGATAGTGGTGTCTAAAGTCGCATCAGGCGATATTACTGCGCCTATAGGCGGTCCCAGCGCATACATACGCACAGCTTTATCCCAGGTAAGGGCTTTGTAGCGGCATAGACGTGCGACCTCTAAAAGGCGCTGCAGAGTCTTATTCAGAAATAGGCGCATAGTGTTATTCTCATCGTTAGCTACTCGTTCCTGTAGAGCCGCCTGTTTTAGTCCTGTTCAGCTGGGCAATAAATGACTTTGATTCCCGGATGTCTATGGAAACAAACTTTACAAACATTTCTGTTGCAATTGATATGTAACGTGGTGCTAGCCTACGGTAAGTGCCTACAGTAAGGCCTAGCTGTGCTGCTCCTCTTAGTATCAGTGGTATGTTCATGTTTAGTATGTTTGTACATGTAACCCTGAGTATGTACCGGCCATAAGAATTCTCACTATTTAGCATCACCTGCACTCTACACTGATATATTACCTAATACAGGGGACAGCGTCCAAGGATTTACAAATCTTGTTAATGTATATTGCTGTCCTTGGTGTAGGCTGGAGGGATAATATACATTAGGCAGAATGGATAATATACATTGCTACATTATATATATTGCTGTTCTTGGTGTAGGCAGGATGGATAATGTACATTGCTACATTATATGTACAGTCAGGTCCATAAATATTGGGACATTGACAGAATTTTCATATTTTGGCCTCTAGTCACCACCACAATGGCTTTGAAATGAAACAAACAAGATGTGATTTAACTGCAGACTTTCAGATTTAATTTGAGGGTAATTACATCCAAATCAGGTGAAGGGTGTAGGAATTACAACGGTTTCTATATGTGCCTCCCACTTTTTAAGGGGCCAAAAGTAATGGTACAAACGAAACAATCCTAAATCTAACTTTAACTTTTTAATACTTTGTTGCAAATCCTTTGCAGGCAATTACAGCCTGAAGTCTGGAACGCATAGACATCACCAGACGCTGGGTTTCATCCCTGGTGATGCTCTGCCAGGCCTCTACTGCAAATGTCTTCAGTACCTGCTTGTTCTTGGGGCATTTTCCTTTCAGTTTTGTCTTCATCAAGTGAAATGCATGCTCAATTGGATTCAGGTCACGGGATTGACTTGGCCATTGCATAACATTCCACTTTTTAGCCTTAAAAAACTCTTTGGTTGCTTTTGCAGTATGCTTCGGGTCATTGTCCATCTGCACTGTGAAGCGCCGTCCAATGAGTTCTGAAGCATTTGACTGAATATGAGCATATAATATTGCCCGAAACACTTCAGAATTCATTCTGCTGCTTTTGTCAGCAGTCACATCATCAATAAATACAAGGGAACCAGTTCCATTGGCAGCCATACATGCCCACACCAGGACACTACCACCACCATGCTTCACTGATGAGGTGGTATGTTTTGGATCATGAGCAGTTCCTTTCCTTCTCTTCCCATCACTCTGGTACAAGTTGATCTTTGTCTCATCTGTCCATAGGATGTTGTTCCAGAACTGTAATGGCTTTTTTAGATGATGTTTGGCAAACTCTAATCTGGTCTATCTGTTTTTGTGGATCACCAATGGTTTGCATCTTGTGGTGAACCCTCTATATTCACTCTTGTGAAGTCTTCTCTTGATTGTTGACTTTGACACATATACATCTACCTCCGGGAGAGTGTTCTTGATTTGGCCAACTGTTGTGAAGGGGTTTTTCTTCACCAGGGAAATAATTCTTCTGTCATCCACCACAGTTGTTTTCCGTGGACTTCCGGGTCTTTTGGTGTTGCTGAGCTCTCCGGTGCGTCCTTTCTTTTTAAGAATGTTCCAAACAGTTGATTTGGCCACACCTAATGTTTTTGCTATCTCTCTGATGGGTTTGTTTTGATGTTTCAGCCTAATGATGGCTTGCTTCACTGATAGTGACAGCTCTTTGGATCTCATATTGAGAGTTGACAGCAACTGATTCCAAATGCAAATCTCACTTAGAATCAACTCCAGACCTTTTACCTGCTTAATTGATAATGAAATAACGAGGGAATAGCCCACACCTGTCCATGAAATAGCTTTTGAGTTGATAGTCCCATTACTTTTGGCCCCTTAAAAAGTGGGAGGCACATATAGAAACCGTTGTAATTCCTACACCGTTCACCTGATTTGGATGTAATTACCCTCAAATTAAATCTGAAAGTCTGCAGTTAAAGCACATCTTGTTTGTTTAATTTCAAAGCCATTGTGGTGGTGAATAGAGGCCAAAATCTGAAAATTCTGTCAATGTCCCAATATTTATGGACCTGACTGTATATTGCTGTTCTTGGTATAGGCTGGAGGGATAATATACATTAGGCAGGATGGATAATATACATTGCTACATTATATGTATATTGCTGTTCTTGGTGTAGGCTGGAAGGATAATATACATTAGGCAGGATGGATAATATACATTGCTACATTATATGTATATTGCTGCTCTTGGTGTAGGCTGGAGGGATAATATACATTAGGCAGGATGGATAATATACATTGCTACATTATATGTATATTGCTGTTCTTGGTGTAGGCTGGAGGGATAATATACATTAGGCAGGATGAATAATATACATTGCTACATTATATGTATATTGCTGTTCTTGGTGTAGGCTGGAAGGATAATATACATTAGTCAGGATGGATAATATACATTGCTACATTATATGTATATTGCTGTTCTTGGTGTAGGCTGGAGGGATAATATACATTAGGCAGGATGGATAATATACATTGCTACATTATATGTATATTGCTGTTCTTGGTGTAGGTTGGAGGGATAATATACATTGGGCAGGATTGATAATATACATTGCTACATTATATGTATATTGCTGTTCTTGGTATAGGCTGGAGGGATAATATACTTTAGGCAGGATGGATAATATACATTGCTACATTATATGTATATTGCTGTTATTGGTGTAGGCTGGAAGGATAATATACATTGCTACATTATATGTATATTGCTGTTCTTGGTGTAGGCTGGAAGGATAATATACATTAGGCAGGATGGATAATATACATTGCTACATTATATGTATATTGCTGTTCTTGGTGTACACTGGAAGGATAATATACATTGCTACATTATATGTATATTGCTGTTCTTGGTGTAGGCTGGATGGATAATATACATTCCTACATTATACAGGTTGAGTCTCCGATATCCAAATATTCCGAGATACGGAATAATTTTTACATGACTGAGATAATAAAACTTTTGATTTTTGATGGTTCAATGTACACAAACTTTGTCTAAGGCACAAATAATTAAAAATATGGTATAAAATTACTTCAGGCTGTGTGTATAGGGTGTAAATGAAACATAAATTTATTTCATGTATGTACACAAACTTTGCTTGAGCCACAAAATTATTACAAATATTGTATAAAATGAGCTGCAGGCTATGTGTATAAGGTGTATATAACACATAAATGCATTATGTGTGTATATTGGGGTCCCATTCCCAAGATATTTCATTATGATATGCAATTATTCCAAAATATGGAATATTCCGTTATCCAAAAAAAAACCTGGTCCCAAGAATTTTGGATATGGGAGACTCAACCTGTATGTATATTGCTGTTCTTGGTGTAGGCCGGAGGGATAATATACATTAGGCAGGATGGATAATATACATTGCTATATTATATGTATATTGCTGTTCTTGGTGTAGGCTGGAAGGATAATATGCATTAGGCAGGATGGATAATATACATTGCTACATTATATGTATATTGCTGTTCTTGGTGTAGGCTGGAAGGATAATATGCATTAGGCAGGATGGATAATATACATTGCTACATTATATGTATATTGCTATTCTTGGTGTACGCTGGAAGGATAATATATATTGCTACATTTTATGTATATTGCTGTTCTTGGTGTAGGCTGGAGGGATAATATACATTAGGCAGAATGGATAATATACATTGCTACATTATATGTATATTGCTGTTCTTGGTGTAGGCAGGAGGGATAATATACATTGCTACATTATATGTATATTGCTATTCTTGGTGTAGGCAGGAGGGATAATATACATTGCTACATTATATGTATATTGCTATTCTTGGTGTAGGCTGGAAGGATAATATACATTGGGCAGGAGGGATAATATACATTGCTACATTATATGTATATTGCTATTCTTGGTGTAGGCAGGATGGATAATATACATTGGGCAGGATGGATAATATACATTAGGCAGGAGGGATAATATACATTGCTACATTATATGTATATTGCTATTCTTGGTGTAGGCAGGATGGATAATATACATTGGGCAGGATGGATAATATACATTAGGCAGGAGGGATAATATACATTGCCAGATTATATGTATATTGCTGTTCTTGGTATAGGCTGGAGAGATAATATACATTGGGCAGGATGGATAATATACATTGCTACATTATATGTATATTGCTGTTATTGGTGTAGGCTGGAGGGATAATATACATTGCTACATTATATGTATATTGCTGTTCTTGGTATACGCTGGAAGGATAATATACATTGCTACATTACATGTATATTGCTGTTCTTGGTGTAGGCTGGAAGGATAATATACATTAGGCAGGATGGATAATATACATTGCTACATTATATGTATATGGTTGTTCTTGGTATAGGCTGGAAGGATAATATACATTAGGCAGGATGGATAATATACATTGCTACATTATATGTATATTGCTGTTCTTGGTGTACGCTGGAAGGATAATATACATTGCTACATTATATGTATATTGCTGTTCTTGGTGTAGGCTGGAAGGATAATATACATTAGGCAGGATGGATAATATACATTCCTACATTATACAGGTTGAGTCTCCGATATCCAAATATTCCGAGATACGGAATAATTTTTACATGACTGAGATAATAAAACTTTTGATATTTGATGGTTCAATGTACACAAACTTTGTCTAAGGCACAAATAATTAAAAATATGGTATAAAATTACCTTCAGGCTGTGTGTATAGGGTGTAAATGAAACATAAATTTATTTCATGTATATACACAAACTTTGCTTGAGCCACAAAATTATTACAAATATTGTATAAAATGAGCTGCAGGCTATGTGTATAAGGTGTATATAACACATCAATGCATTATGTGTGTATATTGGGGTCCCATTCCCAAGATATTTCATTATGATATGCAATTATTCCAAAATATGGAATATTCCGTTATCCAAAAAAAAACCTGGTCCCAAGAATTTTGGATATGGGAGACTCAACCTGTATGTATATTGCTGTTCTTGGTGTAGGCCGGAGGGATAATATACATTGGGCAGGATGGATAATATACATTGCTACATTATATGTATATTGCTGTTCTTGGTGTAGGCCGGAGGGATAATATACATTAGGCAGGATGGATAATATACATTGCTATATTATATGTATATTGCTGTTCTTGGTGTAGGCTGGAAGGATAATATACATTAGGCAGGATGGATAATATACATTGCTACATTATATGTATATTGCTGTTCTTGGTGTAGGCAGAATGGATAATATACATTGCTACATTATATGTATATTGCTATTCTTGGTGTAGGCTGGAAGGATAATATACATTGGGCAGGAGGGATAATATACATTGCTACATTATATGTATATTGCTATTCTTGGTGTAGGCAGGATGGATAATATACATTGGGCAGGATGGATAATATACATTAGGCAGGAGGGATAATATACATTGCTACATTATATGTAAATTGCTGTTATTGGTGTAGGCTATAGGGATAATATACATTACGCAGGATGGATAATATACATTGCTACATTATATGTATATTGCTGTTATTGGTGTAGGCTATAGGGATAATATACATTGGGCAGGATGGATAATATACATTGCTACATTATATGTATATTGCTGTTCTTGGTGTAGGCTGGAAGGATAATATACATTAGGCAGGATGGATAATATACATTGCTACATTATATGTATATTGCTGTCCTTGGTGTAGGCTGGAGGGATAATATACATTAGGCAGGATGGATAATATACATTGCTACATTATATGTATATTGCTGTTCTTGGTGTAGGCTAGAAGGATAATATACATTAGGCAGGATGGATAATATACATTGCTACATTATATGTATATGGTTGTTCTTGGTATAGGCTGGAAGGATAATATACATTAGGCAGGATGGATAATATACATTGCTACATTATATGTATATTGCTGTTCTTGGTGTACGCTGGAAGGATAATATACATTGCTACATTATATGTATATTGCTGTTCTTGGTGTAGGCTGGATGGATAATATACATTCCTACATTATACAGGTTGAGTCTCCGATATCCAAATATTCCGAGATACGGAATAATTTTTACATGACTGAGATAATAAAACTTTTGATTTTTGATGGTTCAATGTACACAAACTTTGTCTAAGGCACAAATAATTAAAAATATGGTATAAAATTACTTCAGGCTGTGTGTATAGGGTGTAAATGAAACATAAATTTATTTCATGTATGTACACAAACTTTGCTTGAGCCACAAAATTATTACAAATATTGTATAAAATGAGCTGCAGGCTATGTGTATATGGTGTATATAACACATAAATGCATTATGTGTGTATATTGGGGTCCCATTCCCAAGATATTTCATTTTGATATGCAATTATTCCAAAATATGGAATATTCCGTTATCCAAAAAAAAACCTGGTCCCAAGAATTTTGGATATGGGAGACTCAACCTGTATGTATATTGCTGTTATTGGTGTAGGCTGGAGGGATAATATACATTAGGCAGGATGGATAATATACATTGCTACATTATATGTATATTGCTGTTCTTGGTATACGCTGGAAGGATAATATACATTGCTACATTATATGTATATTGCTGTTCTTGGTGTAGGCCGGAGGGATAATATACATTAGGCAGGATGGATAATATACATTGCTATATTATATGTATATTGCTGTTCTTGGTGTAGGCTGGAAGGATAATATACATTAGGCAGGATGGATAATATACATTGCTACATTATATGTATATTGCTGTTCTTGGTGTAGGCTGGAAGGATAATATACATTGGGCAGGATGGATAATATACACTGCTACATTATATGTATATTGCTATTCTTGGTGTACGCTGGAAGGATAATATATATTGCTACATTATATGTATATTGCTGTTCTTGGTGTAGGCTGGAGGGATAATATACATTAGGCAGGATGGATAATATACATTGCTACATTATATGTATATTGCTGTTCTTGGTGTAGGCTGGAAGGATAATATACATTGGGCAGGATGGATAATATACACTGCTACATTATATGTATATTGCTATTCTTGGTGTACGCTGGAAGGATAATATATATTGCTACATTATATGTATATTGCTGTTCTTGGTGTAGGCAGGAGGGATAATATACATTGCTACATTATATGTATATTGCTATTCTTGGTGTAGGCAGGAGGGATAATATACATTGCTACATTATATGTATATTGCTATTCTTGGTGTAGGCTGGAAGGATAATATACATTGGGCAGGAGGGATAATATACATTGCTACATTATATGTATATTGCTATTCTTGGTGTAGGCAGGATGGATAATATACATTGGGCAGGATGGATAATATACATTAGGCAGGAGGGATAATATACATTGCTACATTATATGTATATTGCTGTTCTTGGTATAGGCTGGAGAGATAATATACATTGGGCAGGATGGATAATATACATTGCTACATTATATGTATATTGCTGTTATTGGTGTAGGCTGGAGGGATAATATACATTAGGCAGGATGGATAATATACATTGCTACATTATATGTATATTGCTGTTCTTGGTATACGCTGGAAGGATAATATACATTGCTACATTATATGTATATTGCTGTTCTTGGTGTAGGCTGGAAGGATAATATACATTAGGCAGGATGGATAATATACATTGCTACATTATATGTATATGGTTGTTCTTGGTATAGGCTGGAAGGATAATATACATTAGGCAGGATGGATAATATACATTGCTACATTATATGTATATTGCTGTTCTTGGTGTAGGCTGGAAGGATAATATACATTGGGCAGGATGGATAATATATATTGCTACATCATATGTATATTGCTGTTCTTGGTGTAGGCTGGAGGGATAATATACATTAGGCAGAATGGATAATATACATTGCTACATTATATGTATATTGCTGTTCTTGGTGTAGGCAGAATGGATAATATACATTGCTACATTATATGTATATTGCTATTCTTGGTGTAGGCAGGAGGGATAATATACATTGCTACATTATATGTATATTGCTGTTCTTGGTGTAGGCAGGAGGGATAATATACATTGCTACATTATATGTATATTGCTATTCTTGGTGTAGGCAGGAGGGATAATATACATTGCTACATTATATGTATATTGCTATTCTTGGTGTAGGCAGGATGGATAATATACATTGGGCAGGATGGATAATATACATTAGGCAGGAGGGATAATATACATTGCTACATTATATGTAAATTGCTGTTATTGGTGTAGGCTATAGGGATAATATACATTACGCAGGATGGATAATATACATTGCTACATTATATGTATATTGCTGTTATTGGTGTAGGCTGGAGGGATAATATACATTAGGCAGGATGGATAATATACATTGCTACATTATATGTATATTGCTGTTTTTGGTGTAGGCTGGAAGGATAATATACATTAGGCAGGATGGATAATATACATTGCTACATTATATGTATATTGCTGTTCTTGGTGTAGGCTGGAGGGATAATATACATTAGGCAGGATGGATAATATACATTGCTACATTATATGTATATTGCTGTTTTTGGTGTAGGCTGGAAGGATAATATACATTAGGCAGGATGGATAATATACATTGCTACATTATATGTATATTGCTATTCTTGGTGTAGGCAGGATGGATAATATACATTGGGCAGGATGGATAATATACATTGCTACATTATATGTATATTGCTGTTATTGGTGTAGGCTATAGGGATAATATACATTGCTACATTATATGTATATTGCTATTCTTGGTGTAGGCTGGAAGGATAATATACATTAGGCAGGATGGATAATATACATTGCTACATTATATGTATATTGCTATTCTTGGTGTAGGCTGGAAGGATAATATACATTAGGCAGGAGGGATAATATACATTGCTACATTATATGTATATTGCTATTCTTGGTGTAGGCAGGATGGATAATATACATTGGGCAGGATGGATAATATACATTGCTACATTATATGTATATTGCTGTTATTGGTGTAGGCTATAGGGATAATATACATTGCTACATTATATGTATATTGCTATTCTTGGTGTAGGCTGGAAGGATAATATACATTAGGCAGGAGGGATAATATATATTGCTACATTATATGTATATTGCTGTTCTTGGTGTAGGCTGGAAGGATAATATACATTAGGCAGGAGGGATAATATACATTGCTACATTATATGTATATTGCTATTCTTGGTGTAGGCTGGAAGGAATAATATACATTAGGCAGAATGGATAATATACATTGCTACATTATATGTATATTGCTGTTGTTGGTGTAGGCTGGAAGGATAATATACATTAGGCAGGATGGATAATATACATTGCTACATTATATGTATATTGCTATTCTTGGTGTAGGCTGGAAGGATAATATACATTAGGCAGGATGGATAATATACATTGCTACATTATATGTATATTGCTGTTCTTGGTGTAGGCTGGAAGGATAATATACATTGCTACATTATATGTATATTGCTATTCTTGGTGTAGGCCGGAGGGATAATATACATTAGGCAGGAGGGATAATATATATTGCTACATTATATGTATATTGCTGTTCTTGGTGTAGGCTGGAGGGATAATATACATTAGGCAGGAGGGATAATATACATTGCTACATTATATGTATATTGCTATTCTTGGTGTAGGCTGGAAGGATAGTATACATTAGGCAGGAGGGATAATATACATTGCTACATTATATGTATATTGCTGTTCTTGGTGTAGGCTGGAAGGATAATATACATTAGCAGGATGGATAATATACATTGCTACATTATATGTATATTGCTGTTCTTGGTGTAGGCTGGAGGGATAATATACATTAGGCAGGAGGGATAATATACATTGCTACATTATATGTATATTGCTGTTCTTGGTGTAGGCTGGAAGGATAATATACATTAGGCAGGAGGGATAATATACATTGCTACATTATATGTATATTGCTGTTCTTGGTGTAGGCTGGAAGGATAACATACATTAGGCAGGATGGATAATATACATTGCTACATTATATGTATATTGCTGCTCTTGGTGTAGGCTGGAAGGATAATGGCCCTCATTCAGAGCCGTTCGCTATTTGCGGTCGTTCGTTCAAAAACAAGGTGTGGCTATTCAAATGATCCGTACGCACATTGCAGTCTGTTCACACCTCTAAGTCTGAACGATCGAGCAAAACATACGCTCGTTTATTTGTTAAAAACGCCCCCTGGCCGCTCGCACCATACGTCATGTCCGCTATTTATTAGATTAATCGAGTACATCGACCAGCGTATGAACTGCTCGCTATTCTTGTGGTTGGTGTTTGCTACCACAAATTTGCGAGCAGTTCTGGCTATAAAATAACCCAGTGACGTGGTCAATGACGCTGCTGTATTAATTATGCACACCCATAATACGCCCGTTTTGACCTTTAAGCACGCCTGCGTTCGGATCTCCACTCCCCATTTTCAAGTACCTTCCCCTGTTACCACCCACATACGCCTCATTCTGTCACTCAAAATAGCAGGCACTCGCTATGTAGCGTACAAACGATTTTCGGCCGCACTGACTGGTTCGCGCATGCGTACTAAAAACCGTACGCATGCGCAGATGTGCAAACATCGCTCGGAACGAGCGTACTGCCGCTAACGAGCGGCTCTGAATGAGGGCCAATATACATTAGGCAGGATGGATAATATACATTGCTACATTATATGTATATTGCTATTCTTGGTGTAGGCTGGAAGGATAATATACATTAGGCAGGATGGATAATATACATTGCTACATTATATGTATATTGCTGTTCTTGGTGTAGGCTGGAAGGATAATATACATTGCTACATTATATGTATATTGCTATTCTTGGTGTAGGCTGGAAGGATAATATACATTAGGCAGGAGGGATAATATACATTGCTACATTATATGTATATTGCTGTTCTTGGTGTAGGCTGGAAGGATAATATACATTAGGCAGGATGGATAATATACATTGCTACATTATATGTATATTGCTGTTCTTGGTGTAGGCTGGAGGGATAATATACATTAGGCAGGAGGGATAATATACATTGCTACATTATATGTATATTGCTGTTCTTGGTGTAGGCTGGAAGGATAATATACATTAGGCAGGAGGGATAATATACATTGCTACATTATATGTATATTGCTGTTCTTGGTGTAGGCTGGAAGGATAATATACATTAGGCAGGATGGATAATATACATTGCTACATTATATGTATATTGCTGTTCTTGGTGTAGGCAGGAGGGATAATATACATTGCTACATTATATGTATATTGCTGCTCTTGGTGTAGGCTGGAAGGATAATATATATTGCTACATTATATGTATATTGCTGTTCTTGGTGTAGGCTGGAAGGATAATATACATTAGGCAGGATGGATAATATACATTGCTACATTATATGTATATTGCTGTTCTTGGTGTAGGCTGGAAGGAATACTCCATCACACTTTTTAAGTTTACTGTAGATACCCTTAAGAAAAAATACCAATGACCCCCAATAACATGTGCTACTTGTATCTCAGTGTATAGGTTATAATCTGGCAAGATCTTTTCTGCCTCCTTTTTAAAGGCTGTTGTTGTTTTTTAGTTTGGAACCACATATCTTTGGCTGTCAGACTTTGCTGGGTTTTGTAGGTCAACAACACCTAAGAGGCACCACAAATACCTCAGCCTGTACTCACCTATTTGTCCTGCTCATTTCACAAAGCAGAAATTTGTATGTATACCACAAAATAAATAGTTCTCTGTAAATGACAGGTCTTCTTCCTCCATCTCAATTATCCTGATCTCTAAATCCCTGTGTTTGTCTAGACCTTATCTCAGCACAGTCAGAGCAGGTTCTCCCTCTCTTCCTCTCGTGTCATTTACCAGAACAGACCATACAGTGCAATGGAAAGCTCCAATATTTCCTATTTTTTTTTCTCTAAGAACATTTTATTGATAAAATGATCAACCATAATAACAGCCTACGTAGAGGCCCAGAGAAAACAACTGGTACATCAATAAGAAGCAGGAAGCTTAAACAAATAAGGAGCAGGGACAGCTTGCGAGTACCTGAGTAGGTGATCTCATCCAAATATTATATATGAAATTCATTGGTCTGTTTGTTTTGTCCGTCCGGTTATGTATTCTGACACCCCTGCACCGATTTGGGATGAAACCAACCTGAGGTGGTCCAGTTGGATCCTGGACAGGTTTTGGTGGGGTTAAGGTTCCGGTCGGACTTCCCGCTGATGTAAAATTTGGCAGAACTTTGACCCGGGAAGCCTGAAGACCGGTAAACATTAGACACAGCGCCTTACAAAGTACATAAACAAATAAGTGAACAGTGACTCAAAGTACAATACAATGCAGGACAAGGACATGGATTATATACATTGCTATGTTAGCGATCATAACACTCAAATAAGCAACAGGGCATAAGCAACCAAGTGTTAGGTGCCCTAGTGGGCAGTAAGGAATAGATGAAAGTAGCCACAGGCTTAGGGTGAATGTTCAGCCTGTGTTTACCGGCACACACAAGGCGGCGTGACTCCTGCATTCCGGTCGCATGAGAATGTGTCAGCTCCTCTACTAATTAGAAAAACAAGAAGGCAATTAAACTACAACATGTCATGCCGACATCTTGTCACCTCAGCTTAACAGCTCTGTTATAACGTGTGACAGCATTAAAGAAATGGAGATACATGGGGTCATAGGAATATTGACTTTGGCGGCAGATAAGAACCACTTGGCCCATCTAGTCTGCCCTTTTTTTTTTTTTTTTTTTTAACCTCAAACCCTATCTAATAATTAGTTATTTGTAAGGATATCCTTATGCCTATGACAAGCATGGTTTAAATTGCTCTACTGTCTTAGCCTCTACCACCTCTGATGGGAGGCTTTTCCACTTATCCACTACCCATTCTGCAAGGTAATTTTTCCTCAAACTTCCTTTTAAACCCTCCTCCCCCCAGTATCAGTGCATGCCCTCATGTTCTAGTACTTCTCTTCCTCTAAAGAATGTCTCCCTCCTGTACCTTGTTAAAACCCTTGCTATATTTAACATTTTCTATCATGTCCCACACCTTTACCCTTCTCTGCGCCAAACGATACATATTAAGATATTTTAGTCTTTCTGGGTAAGTTCTGTGGTGTAGGCCATGCACCATTTTAGTTGCCCTTCTTTGTACAGTCTCTAATGTATGTATATCCTTCCGGGGATAGGGCCTCCAGAACTGAACACTGTAGTCTAGATGAGGCCGTACCAATGACCTATAAAGGTCATCACATCTGTAGGACATAAAAGACATAACGTTGTCCTATATATATTCTATGTACTAGACTAGAGTGTAGTCCTCAGCAGGAAAGCTGAATGCATCTCCTATAACACACGTGATGTAGAGACTTGTAGTCATGGGTTACTATAGTATAAGAAAGGTGTGATGCTTTGTTATTATCATTATTACTTTTATTTGTTTGATGTGTGCAAATGCAAACTATAACCTGCACAGAGAGAGAGGGACTATATCATGACATATTTTCATCTTGTGAGAGATTTAGCTGCTCCTCTGTATGTGAGAAATAAAATGACACTGCTGGGGATACGCTCAGGCCTCCAAATGCCCTTCATACAGTGAGCCAGCCCTGTTGTCGGAGTGTTTGCAGCGTGTTGAGAGACTCGTCGGCACGATGTACCTCAGATGCCTCATTGTCATGAGAATGTACAAGGTTCTTGTGGGTTTAAAACTGCTAGTATTGTGTGCTATTGTTATCAATACTGCAATCTGTACTCTGACCACTAGATGGCGTCAATGCTTTTCCACTTAACATAACTTGTTAAACCCATCTTATATCTATTAGGTAAAGTCTAGTTTCCTTGTCTAATTATTACTTTATTTAAAAAAATATATAAAATGAGTAACTGTTGCCCATTGTTTACTCGTGTTCTCTCTCTTTGGCTGTCATTTTTTTTCCTACTCAGAATAACATTTGTCGATGAAGTTGCTCATCTGTGTAATGTCCTATGTATTCTAACAATACACGAGAAGTGTTGCCTGCCTACAGCTAATGGGTAATGTGAAGGAATTGTATGTGTTGCTATAGGCTCTTTCATGTAACATTTTTGTTTGGCCACAGACTGTGACTCTAGACTTGACAAATGTTGTGTAATGCACTCACCAAATGCCCCAGTATTTGTTTAAATCGACGTGTGAAATTCGACAGGATTTTTGTTTCTCTTTATCTCTGCACAAACTCAGATGTTGCACATGTGTAATTATCATGAGCCGGGACAGTCCTGGGTGATTTCCTGGCGTTTTAAAACCATTTCTCCTTTTTTCTATTATGCAAGGTTATTATAGGACCTTTTTAGGTGGATGAATTTGCCAATCTAAAGTAGTTCTTTTAAGGGGGGCATCCACTACACGATTTTAGCAGGCGATTGAACGATAACGGCGTCGTTATCGTTCAATCATTTAAAAATCGTTTATAAATTGTGCAGTGTTTGGTCGTTATATACAGGTGGCTGGTGTGTGTGTGTGTGTGTGTGTATATATATATATATATATATATATATATATATATATATATATATATACAGCCTGAGATAATATATCCCATTGATCACAGTAATCAGTGTAATATTCTGTATTATGTCATTTAGGACCCACAGTGCTTTATACAAACGGTAATAATGATTTGCTTACATTGCAACTTTGAAAGAGATAAAATATAGTCATGTGACTGACTACACAGCTTGGTTACGGTCATTGTTTGAGCTGTACTTTCTTACCAGTTCCCATCCCAGCTTGGCTGTTCTCTCATTGGTGGTCCTATGCCTGATGGTAAGGCAACCAACAGCAGAAACGAGAATCCATCGATTAATGGAGTGCGTTTAGGTGGGTAGCTATCGCCTGTGACATTTTTACGTTCATTCCATAATTACACATTAGAAACTTAAATATACACCGTTGCTTTTGGCACGATGGGATGTTCTTGCGATGCCGGTACCACCATAACTGGCAGATGTGTGCGCAGTTGGTTATCGCCAGTAATTGAATCCCCTCTTATGTGTCTTAAGATGAAGAATACAATATTTAGGTAGAACATTTTCAGTAAATCAAAGTCAGCAATACCTTTCTATCTGTGTCGTGAGGCCATAAAAGCAAACGTTTGATAGGTGCAATATTTACACTAAACCTCAGCTACCAAAGTGCAATCCCAGTAAATGAGCCCTACTGTCAGCACTGTAAAAATAGAGGGCGTTTTTCACTGCCGCTGTACCTTTTAATTTGAAAGTTAGATAAGGAAAATATGATGTACAATGTAGGTCACGGTAGGGAAAGCTCCACGCGATAGATTTGTCACTCTTTGACTATACATGTGATGACCTTGCATAAGAAAGTAGATCTTGGACGGCTGCAAGTTAGCAATGGATCAAATGTCGGCTGGTTTATAGGACACAGGATTGAAGCTGTCCGTAATTACACGGCACGAGGCAGTAGCAGGTTCCTTACGTATTTATGGGTGTTGAGGAATTGTTTTAAGTAATTAGCAACACCCCAACCCAACACACATACCAGATGAATATTTCCATAAGATTAAAGTTGGACTTGCAGAAGATTTTCCGCATAACATACTTTAACCCTTTGATTTTGCATTTATTGCCATTTGTAGGAGTTTAATAGAGTAATCGTGCCAGCTGCAACCAACCTGTTGCTTTCCAGTTGTTGAACTACAAGTCCCAGCATGCCTCAGCAGCTCTAGGCAGCACAAGCCTCAGAGTTGCCTATATCTTAGCTAAAAGAATCTCTACGCCTTTCACTGGAAGTTCCCCCTTTTGTTTCACTTGTTCCATGTAAGATAAAGGGTATCGTAAGACGTGGGAGTTTTCTGGTGATGTGCATGAGCCACTAGGTACCCCGCAAACTGGCGCAATCGGCGGATCTGCGCAAAGAAAGTCCACCATGACCTGTCCACCTTCCTGACTCCAGCAGACATTTCACTTAAGGAGCTTAGATTTGGTTGGTGTTATTTTTACAATTATTTTATTTTTACTTTCTGTTTTATATTCCCATCAGTGCAAGTCTTTAAGGTAGAATGTGACCTGGGCAGTACTGACAATGTACTCTACTGTGCAGCTGTAAGGTAGTCTAATGGCAGTAGAATTAAAGAAGCAGTCCCACTGTCCCCTCTGTATACAGCACAGTCCCTCTGTCCCCTCTGTATACAGCACAGTCCCACTGTCCCCTCTGTATACAGCACAGTCCCTCCGTCCCTCTCTGTATACAGCCCAGTCCCTCCGTCCCTCTCTGTATACAGCACAGTCCCTCTGTCCCTCTCTGTATACAGCACAGTCCCTCTGTCCCTCTCTGTATACAGCACAGTCCCTCTGTCCCTCTCTGTATACAGCACAGTCTCTGTCCTCTCTGTATACAGCACAGTCTCTCTGTCCTCTCTGTATACAGCACAGTCCCTCTGTCCCTCTCTGTATACAGCACAGTCCCTCTGTCCCTCTCTGTATACAGCACAGTCCCTCTGTCCCTCTCTGTATACAGCACAGGCCCTCTGTCCCTCTCTGTATACAGCACAGGCCCTCTGTCCCTCTCTGTATACAGCACAGGCCTTCTGTCCTCTCTGTATACAGCACAGGCCTTCTGTCCTCTCTGTATACAGCACAGTCCCTCTGTCCTCTCTGTATACAGCACAGCCCCTCTGTCCTCTCTGTATACAGCACAGCCCCTCTGCCCTCTCTGTATACAGCACAGCCCCTCTGCCCTCTCTGTATACAGCACAGCCCCTCTGCCCTCTCTGTATACAGCACAGTCCCTCTGTCCTCTCTGTATACATCACAGTCCCTCTGTCCTCTCTGTATACAGCACAGTCCCTCTGTCCTCTCTGTATACAGCACAGTCCCTCTGTCCTCTCTGTATACAGCACAGTCCCTCTGTCCCTCTCTGTATACAGCACAGCCCCTCTGTCCCTCTCTGTATACAGCACAGCCCCTCTGCCCTCTCTGTATACATCACAGTCCCTCTGTCCTCTCTGTATACAGCACAGTCCCTCTGTCCCTCTCTGTATACAGCACAGTCCCTCTGCCCTCTCTGTATACAGCACAGCCCCTCTGCCCTCTCTGTGTACAGCACAGCCCCTCTGCCCTCTCTGTGTACAGCACAGCCCCTCTGCCCTCTCTGTATACAGCACAGCCCCTCTGCCCTCTCTGTATACAGCACAGTCCCTCTGTCCTCTCTGTATACAGCACAGTCCCTCTGTCCTCTCTGTATACAGCACAGTCCCTCTGTCCTCTCTGTATACAGCACAGTCCCTCTGTCCTCTCTGTATACAGCACAGTCCCTCTGTCCCTCTCTGTATACAGCACAGTCCCTCTGTCCTCTCTGTATACAGCACAGTCCCTCTGTCCCTCTCTGTATACAGCACAGTCCCTCTGTCCTCTCTGTATACAGCACAGTCCCTCTGTCCCTCTCTGTATACAGCACAGTCCCTCTGTCCTCTCTGTATACAGCACAGTCCCTCTGCCCTCTCTGTATACAGCACAGTCCCTCTGTCCCTCTCTGTATACAGCACAGTCCCTCTGTCCTCTCTGTATACAGCACAGTCCCTCTGTCCTCTCTGTATACATCACAGTCCCTCTGTCCTCTCTGTATACATCACAGTCCCTCTGTCCTCTCTGTATACAGCACAGTCCCTCTGTCCTCTCTGTATACAGCACAGCCCCTCTGTATACATCACAGTCCCTCTGTCCTCTCTGTATACAGCACAGTCCCTCTGTCCTCTCTGTATACAGCACAGCCCCTCTGCCCTCTCTGTATACAGCACAGCCCCTCTGCCCTCTCTGTATACAGCACAGGCCCTCTGTCCCTCTCTGTATACAGCACAGGCCCTCTGTCCCTCTCTGTATACAGCACAGGCCTTCTGTCCTCTCTGTATACAGCACAGGCCTTCTGTCCTCTCTGTATACAGCACAGTCCCTCTGTCCTCTCTGTATACAGCACAGCCCCTCTGTCCTCTCTGTATACAGCACAGCCCCTCTGCCCTCTCTGTATACAGCACAGCCCCTCTGCCCTCTCTGTATACAGCACAGCCCCTCTGCCCTCTCTGTATACAGCACAGTCCCTCTGTCCTCTCTGTATACATCACAGTCCCTCTGTCCTCTCTGTATACAGCACAGTCCCTCTGTCCTCTCTGTATACAGCACAGTCCCTCTGTCCTCTCTGTATACAGCACAGTCCCTCTGTCCCTCTCTGTATACAGCACAGCCCCTCTGTCCCTCTCTGTATACAGCACAGCCCCTCTGCCCTCTCTGTATACATCACAGTCCCTCTGTCCTCTCTGTATACAGCACAGTCCCTCTGTCCCTCTCTGTATACAGCACAGTCCCTCTGCCCTCTCTGTATACAGCACAGCCCCTCTGCCCTCTCTGTGTACAGCACAGCCCCTCTGCCCTCTCTGTGTACAGCACAGCCCCTCTGCCCTCTCTGTATACAGCACAGCCCCTCTGCCCTCTCTGTATACAGCACAGTCCCTCTGTCCTCTCTGTATACAGCACAGTCCCTCTGTCCTCTCTGTATACAGCACAGTCCCTCTGTCCTCTCTGTATACAGCACAGTCCCTCTGTCCTCTCTGTATACAGCACAGTCCCTCTGTCCCTCTCTGTATACAGCACAGTCCCTCTGTCCTCTCTGTATACAGCACAGTCCCTCTGTCCCTCTCTGTATACAGCACAGTCCCTCTGTCCTCTCTGTATACAGCACAGTCCCTCTGTCCCTCTCTGTATACAGCACAGTCCCTCTGTCCTCTCTGTATACAGCACAGTCCCTCTGCCCTCTCTGTATACAGCACAGTCCCTCTGTCCCTCTCTGTATACAGCACAGTCCCTCTGTCCTCTCTGTATACAGCACAGTCCCTCTGTCCTCTCTGTATACATCACAGTCCCTCTGTCCTCTCTGTATACATCACAGTCCCTCTGTCCTCTCTGTATACAGCACAGTCCCTCTGTCCTCTCTGTATACAGCACAGCCCCTCTGTATACATCACAGTCCCTCTGTCCTCTCTGTATACAGCACAGTCCCTCTGTCCTCTCTGTATACAGCACAGCCCCTCTGCCCTCTCTGTATACAGCACAGCCCCTCTGCCCTCTCTGTATAGCTGTACACTGTATAAATGGTGATAGAGATGAATAAGCAAAGTGCTGCAGATTCCTGTGTGACCAGTCATTGCACGTGTCAGTGTGTGCAGTATCCTAATCACATGGAGCCGCTCACATACCCCGTGTCCTGCAGATTGTCTCATGGCCACATGTCTCTCCCTCTGCTGTGCGCTCTCTGCTGTCACTACCCTCTGCTATGCGCACTCTGCTGTGCGCACTCTGCTGTCACTACCCGCTGATGTGTGCTCTCTGCTGCCACTACCCTCTGCTGCCACTACCCTCTGCTGTCACTACCCGCTGATGTGCGCTCTCTGCTGCCACTACCCTCTGCTGTGCGCACTCTGCTGTCACTACCCTCTGCTGTGCGCTCTCTGCTGCCACTACCCTCTGCTGTGCGCACTCTGCTGTGCGCTCTCTGCTGCCACTACCCTCTGCTGTCACTACCCTCTGCTGTCACTACCCTCTGCTGTGCGCACTCTGCTGTCACTACCCTCTGCTGTGCGCACTCTGCTGCCACTACCCTCTGATGTGCGCTCTCTGCAGCCACTACCCTCTGCTGTCACTACCCTCTGTTGTGCGCACTCTGCTGTCACTACCCTCTGTTGTGCGCTCTCTGCTGCCACTACCCTCTGCTGTGCGCTCTCTGCTGTCACTACCCTCTGCTGTGCGCACTCTGCTGTCACTACACTCTGCTGTGCGCACTCTGCTGCCACTACCCTCTGATGTGCACTCTCTGCTGTCACTACCCTCTGCTGTGCGCACTCTGCTGCCACTACCCTCTGCTGTGCACTCTCTGCTGTCACTACCCTCTGATGTGCGCTCTGCTGCCACTACCCTCTGCTGTGCACTCTCTGCTGTCACTACCCTGTGCTGTGCGCTCTCTGCTGTCACTACCCTGTGCTGTGCGCTCTCTGCTGTCACTACCCTCTGATGTGCGCTCTCTGCTGTCACTACCCTGTGCTGTGCGCTCTCTGCTGTCACTACCCTGTGCTGTGCGCTCTCTGCTGTCACTACCCTGTGCTGTGCGCTCTCTGCTGTCACTACCCTGTACTGTGCGCTCTCTGCTGCCACTACCCTCTGCTGTGCGCTCTCTGCTGTCACTACCCTCTGCTGTGCGCTCTCTGCTGCCACTACCCTGTGCTGTGCGCTCTCTGCTGCCGCTCCCCTGTGCTGGCCCTGCTGCCGCTATTACAATGGTCAATAATTTATTTTACTTAGTGGGCGCTGAATCAGATCCTGGAAGGGATCCTGTTGTAGATTGTGAGCTGGTAGACAAGATTCGCTCTCCTATCTCAGAAACCGCAAAACCCCTTCATTGGGATCAGATTGGCTGCAAGTCATATATCTAAGCTAACACACAGCCTGGTAATGCTAGGATAGGCCACTGAGTGCTGCACTGTAATAGTGATTATATCTAAGCTACCACACACCCTGGTAATGCTAGGATAGGCCACGTAGTTCTGCACTGTAATAGTGATTATATCTAAGCTAACACACAGCCTGGTAATGCTAGGATAGGCCACGTAGTTCTGCACTGTAATAGTGATTATATCTAAGCTAACACACAGCCTGGTAATGCTAGGATAGGCCACGGAGTGCTGCACTGTAATAGTGATTATATCTAAGCTAACACACAGCCTGGTAATGCTAGGATAGGCCACTGAGTACTGCACTGTAATAGTGATTATATCTAAGCTAACACACAGCCTGGTAATGCTAGGATAGGCCACTGAGTGCTGCACTGTAATAGTGATTATATCTAAGCTAACACACAGCCTGGTAATGCTAGGATAGGCCACGGAGTGCTGCACTGTAATAGTGATTATATCTAAGCTAACACACAGCCTGGTAATGCTAGGGTAGGCCAGGTAGTGCTGCACTGTAATAGTGATTATATCTAAGCTAGCACACAGCCTGGTAATGCTAGGATAGGCCACGGAGTGCTGCACTGTAATAGTGATTATATCTAAGCTAATATACAGCCTGGTAATGCTAGGATAGGCCACTGAGTGCTGCACTGTAATAGTGATTATATCTAAGCTAACACACAGCCTGGTAATGCTAGGATAGGCCACGGAGTGCTGCACTGTAATAGTGATTATATCTAAGCTAACACACAGCCTGGTAATGCTAGGATAGGCCACGTAGTGCTGCACTGTAATAGTGATTATATCTAAGCTAACACACAGCCTGGTAATGCTAGGATAGGCCACTGAGTGCTGCACTGTAATAGTGATTATATCTAAGCTAACACACAGCCTGGTAATGCTAGGATAGGCCACTGAGTACTGCACTGTAATAGTGATTATATCTAAGCTAACACACAGCCTGGTAATGCTAGGATAGGCCACGGAGTGCTGCACTGTAATAGTGATTATATCTAAGCTAATATACAGCCTGGTAATGCTAGGATAGGCCACGTAGTTCTGCACTGTAATAGTGATTATATCTAAGCTAACACACAGCCTGGTAATGCTAGGATAGGCCACTGAGTAATGCACTGTAATAGTGATTATATCTAAGCTAGCACACAGCCTGGTAATGCTAGGATAGGCCACTGAGTGCTGCACTGTAATAGTGATTATATCTAAGCTAACACACAGCCTGGTAATGCTAGGATAGGCCACGGAGTGCTACACTGTAATAGTGGAAATTACACTAAAATCACCTGACTTTCCTACTGCGTAGCCCCCGGGATGTAGGGTAAGATATAATGTACCCACTCTGCAACTCGTGGCCCGGTCACCACTATGATTCCCAAACTATAGCCAAATCCTGTTGCCTCCTACTGAAACCGCACTCCACAATATGAGTGAGGGACGTTCAGTATATTTCATTATCTTTTATGCTTCAGTTTCGCACACAGACATTATTTAGAGTTGGGTTGTGATGGTTTGTCTGAGATTATATAAGCAAATGTTTAGGTAAACACAGTTTCTGACACGCATTCGCTTCACATTGCATCTGTTACGATGTTACTGCACAGATCCTAGCAATATCGCTCAGTAAAGTTTCTACGGGAATCATCAGTTAGATGGGAATTGTTAGTCTCTATCTCTCCTGCCTCTCACCTTGCCCAGGTATTACCCTCCCCTGTGCTCCTTCTCCCCTCCTGCCCCTTCTATGCTTGTGCTCCCCTCTCCTACTCTCCTAGCTACCTTCTCTCTCCTGCCCTCTCACCTAGCACAGGTATTACCCTCCCCTGTGCTCCTTCTCCCCTCCTGCCCCTTCTATGCTTGTGCTCCCCTCTCCTACTCTCCTAGCTACCTTCTCTCTCCTGCCCTCTCACCTAGCACAGGTATTACCCTCTCCTGTGCTCCTTCTCCCCTCCTGCCCCTTCTATGCTTGTGCTCCCCTCTCCCTGCTCTCCTAGGTGCCTTCTCTCTCCTGCCTTCTCACCTAGCACAGGTATTACCCTCTCCTGTGCTCCTTCTCCCCTCCTGCCCCTTCTATGCATGTGCTCCCCTCTCCTACTCTCCTAGCTGCCTTCTCTCTCCTGCCTTCTCACCTAGCACAGGTATTACCCTCTCCTGTGCTCCTTCTCCCCTCCTGCCCCTTCTATGCATGTGCTCCCCTCTCCTACTCTCCTAGCTGCCTTCTCTCTCCTGCCCTCTCACCTAGCACAGGTATTACCCTCCCCTGTGCTCCTTCTCCCCTCCTGCCCCTTCTATGCATGTGCTCCCCTCTCCCTACTGTCCTAGCTGCCTTCTCTCTCCTGCCTCTCACCTAGCACAGGTATTACCCTCCCCTGTGCTCCTTCTCTCCTGCCCCTTCTATGCATGTACTCACCTCTCCCTACTCTCCTAGCTGCCATCTCTCTCCTGCCCTCTCACCTAGCACAGGTATTACCCTCCCCTGTGCTCCTTCTCCCCTCTTGCCCCTTCTATGCTTGTGCTCCCCTCTCCTACTCTCCTAGCTGCCTTCTCTCTCCTGCCCTCTCACCTAGCACAGGTATTACCCTCCCCTGTGCTCCTTCTCCCCTCCTGCACTTTCTATGCATGTACTCCCCTCTCCCTGCTCTCCTAGCTGCCTTCTCTCTCCTGTTTCTCACCTAGCACAGGTATTACCCTCCCCTGTGCTCCTTCTCTCCTCCTGCCCCTTCTATGCATGTGCTCCCCTCTCCCTACTCTCCTAGCTGCCATCTCTCTCCTGCCCTCTCACCTAGCACAGGTATTACCCTCCCCTGTGCTCCTTCTCCCCTCTTGCCCCTTCTATGCTTGTGCTCCCCTCTCCTACTCTCCTAGCTGCCTTCTCTCTCCTGCCCTCTCACCTAGCACAGGTATTACCCTCCCCTGTGCTCCTTCTCCCCTCCTGCACTTTCTATGCATGTACTCCCCTCTCCTACTCTCCTAGCTGCCTTCTCTCTCCTGCCCTCTCACCTAGCACAGGTATTACCCTCCCCTGTGCTCCTTCTCCCCTCCTGCCCCTTCTATGCATGTGCTCCCCTCTCCCTACTCTCCTAGCTGCCTTCTCTCTCCTGCCCTCTCACCTAGCACAGGTATTACCCTCCCCTGTGCACCTTCTCCCCTCCTGCCCCTTCTATGCATGTGCTCCCCTCTCCTACTCTCCTAGCTGCCATCTCTCTCCTGCCTCTCACCTAGCACAGGTATTACCCTCCCCTGTGCTCCTTCTCCCCTCCTGCCCCTTCTATGCATGTGCTCCCCTCTCCCTACTCTCCTAGCTGCCATCTCTCTCCTGCCCTCTCACCTAGCACAGGTATTACCCTCTCCTGTGCTCCTTCTCCCCTCCTGCCCCTTCTATGCATGTGCTCCCCTCTCCTACTCTCCTAGCTGCCTTCTCTCTCCTGCCCTCTCACCTAGCACAGGTATTACCCTCCCCTGTGCTCCTTCTCCCCTCCTGCCCCTTCTATGCATGTACTCCCCTCTCCCTACTCTCCTAGCTGCCTTCTCTCTCCTGCCCTCTCACCTAGCACAGGTATTACCCTCCCCTGTGCTCCTTCTCCCCTCCTGCCCCTTCTATGCATGTGCTCCCCTCTCCTACTCTCCTAGCTGCCATCTCTCTCCTGCCCTCTCACCTAGAACAGGTATTACCCTCCCCTGTGCTCCTTCTCCCCTCTTGCCCCTTCTATGCTTGTGCTCCCCTCTCCCTACTCTCCTAGCTGCCATCTCTCTCCTGCCCTCTCACCTAGCACAGGTATTACCCTCTCCTGTGCTCCTTCTCCCCTCCTGCCCCTTCTATGCATGTGCTCCCCTCTCCTACTCTCCTAGCTGCCTTCTCTCTCCTGCCCTCTCACCTAGCACAGGTATTACCCTCCCCTGTGCTCCTTCTCCCCTCCTGCCCCTTCTATGCTTGTGCTCCCCTCTCCTACTCTCCTAGCTGCCTTCTCTCTCCTGCCCTCTCACCTAGCACAGGTATTACCCTCCCCTGTGCTCCTTCTCCCCTCCTGCCCCTTCTATGCATGTGCTCCCCTCTCCCTACTGTCCTAGCTGCCTTCTCTCTCCTGCCCTCTCACCTAGCACAGGTATTACCCTCCCCTGTGCTCCTTCTCCCCTCCTGCCCCTTCTATGCATGTGCTCCCCTCTCCCTACTCTCCTAGCTGCCTTCTCTCTCCTGCCCTCTCACCTAGCACAGGTATTACCCTCCCCTGTGCTCCTTCTCCCCTCTTGCCCCTTCTATGCTTGTGCTCCCCTCTCCCTACTCTCCTAGCTGCCATCTCTCTCCTGCCCTCTCACCTAGCACAGGTATTACCCTCTCCTGTGCTCCTTCTCCCCTCCTGCCCCTTCTATGCATGTGCTCCCCTCTCCTACTCTCCTAGCTGCCTTCTCTCTCCTGCCCTCTCACCTAGCACAGGTATTACCCTCCCCTGTGCTCCTTCTCCCCTCCTGCCCCTTCTATGCTTGTGCTCCCCTCTCCTACTCTCCTAGCTGCCTTCTCTCTCCTGCCCTCTCACCTAGCACAGGTATTACCCTCCCCTGTGCTCCTTCTCCCCTCCTGTCCCTTCTATGCATGTGCTCCCCTCTCCCTACTGTCCTAGCTGCCTTCTCTCTCCTGCCCTCCCACCTAGCACAGGTATTACCCTCCCCTGTGCTCCTTCTCCCCTCCTGCCCCTTCTATGCATGTGCTCCCCTCTCCCTACTCTCCTAGCTGCCTTCTCTCTCCTGCCCTCTCACCTAGCACAGGTATTACCCTCTCCTGACACTTGGAAGGATGGATGTGTAGTGTGTGTAATAAATATGTTTTTAAGGTGATTACCCTTTTCCCCCAGCAGGACAAGCACCAGCCAGTACTGTCCATGTTATCTGGTGCACACGGGCGACTGTCATGTGTGTGTGTGTCTCCTGACTCCAAGTCATTTTCTGTCTCAAAGTCCAGTGATCCTGGGGAAGTAGCAGGCTGAAGTCTCATATGTTAAGTCAGGTGACAAATCTGCTGCAATATGTAGAAATTGGGTTGTTGCCTGTGACCTGAAAAGGGAAACTCCAGGAATTCCTGTGTGACTGGTCATATGGGAAAATATTCCACCAAATCAGTACTTGCCGTTGGCTGTGCATCTGCAATCCCAGCATATAGAGGTTATACAGCAGAGTAGGCAAATACAGGGCCGGATTGGGACTAAAAATAGGCTCTGGCATTTAAAGAACACACAGGCCCACACTGGCGTCAGCATCTGGCCCCAGGCGTAGACTCCTCCCCTTACTGTTTCTGGCTCCTCCTACTTCTAATTCTATGCTTTTATAAATAAATATAATTAATAACATCATTTTATAATTAACAACATACAAGTATATATCACTCTCTGTATTAAAATACATACTACAGAGCTTATCCTGCAAGGGATTCCTACATGTGCCATAGTCAGACATTTGATATTTGGTTGGTTCTGTTAGGTAAAGCTGGCACTTTATTGGTGTAGATCACACACAAGGATAAGGAAAGGCATTTTCACAATTGACAAATTAATAAGAGGTGGTATCTGAAATTATTCACCTCAGGGTGCGCTCACATAGACATAAGGATACATATAATACAATAAAATATTTTATTAAAAATACACAGTATTAACATATAAAACAAATTTATAAATCAGCATCTAAATGGCCGTTCTCACATATTCATCATAATGGATCAATAATAGTGTGTGTGAACAATCAAATGTCCACCTGTATAAATAAGTCTATAGATCTCCTTTAAGGTTGTAATTATGTCCAAATAGAGCAATATTGCACTCGCGTCCCGTCAATAATTATGCTCCTTATTAGGGGGGGGGGGGGGGGTAATGAGATTTCCAAAGCAAGTTTCAGCTGTTAAATGTCCTCTCCAGTAATACCTGAAGTTTGCCAATCAACACTCTCTGCATCCAACCAACAGGTGATTCAAGGTAGCTATTTCTAGGAGGGTGAAGATTTAGTGGTACAGTCTCGGTATATTTACCCAGCTCTCCTCTCCCTGACGTCTGTAGGGGCAATGCTGGTCCGGAATGCTGCTGTTATCTTGCAATTGCAAAGGTGTAAAATCCCTTTTCACAATTGACCAAGCCCTAGTTTAGCAGTTGTAGAGGATTAGATAGAGATCACTATAGGAATTTTTTTAGGGCAAGGGAGCTGAACAGGGAGGAGGACACATCTGTACAACCAAAGCAGACCTGAAAGTACATATTTTGGTGCTCTGTGTCCCACCTCCACACCTCAAGGTGGGGAAGAGCGCGCCGTAGGTGCGCTTTGAAAAAAAAAAAAAAGGTTGTAGTCTCACTGGGAAAAGGCTTGACCACACGATAGTACCCTCAATTCAAATTATGCCACACAGTAATGCCCCTCAGTCACATTACACCACACAGTAATGCCCCTCAGTCACATTACACCACACAGTTATGTCCCTTTAAACATTATTATGCCACACACCGTATTGGCCCTTACACATTATGCCATACACCATAATGGTCATTACATACATAGGGTGGTCCCAGCAGAGCTGCCAAGACACTCAGCAGGCCCAGGTATGGTGGGAGTGCATGACTACATGGGAGGGCATGGCAACTCCCTCTCATTTGCAGCATGATTATAATGTGAGCTGCTGTAAAGCAGAGGTGTGAGTTGAGTTGAGTGTGGTTGCTGCATATTGGAGATGTTGGTTACACTTCTCCTGTACTCCCATTCCCGTAAAGAGATTTGGGTACTTTGTACCCATCCTCCTGGGTCCCGGTTCCAACCCATCACCAGAACTTTTATTACCTTGACAGTTTGCCACCCTGTCTCATGACCATTATGTAGGTAGGGCGACCGAGGGTAAAATATCGACTGGTCGGGCATGCCGGATCGTCCAGCCTGCCCGTCCGATGCAATATTTATTTTTTATATTATATCACATCGATAATAATCAGAAACTTCACATCAACATTTCAGTCTGGTAAGTGGACCTTTGTCACGATAACGACATACGTTGACCAAACACACTTTACACCCCCATATCTTGACAAAGATCCATGTACCAGACCGAAACGTTGATGTGAAGTCTCTAATTATTCTCTATGTGATATAATACAATAGATAAATATCACATCGGACGGGCAGGCTGGACGATCCGGCATGCCCGACCTGTCGATATTTTACCCCCGGTCGCCCTACCTACATAACGGTCATGAGACAGGGTGGCAAACTGTCAAGGTAATAAATGTTCTGGTGATGGGTTGGAACCAGTACCCAGGAGGATGGGTACATATCTTATATACCACAGTTCAGCTCGTGCATCCCTGTGTCCATCCCGGCGCCGGATGATGTCACTCTCGTGCGACGTGGGCCAGAGATGCGATCATGGCAACCAATACACAGTCACTCCTTCTGGGTCCAGCGTCTAGCGTTGCTCCACCCATCCCCGCCTGGAGGGACAGCCCACGATGCCATGGAAAGTAACATCAATATCAATTATACCATAATATTAAGCTAAAAATAATCAAACTGACATAACCCCCCAGAACCCTCTAGCATAGAAAAACAATAATAAATAGCACATAAGACAAGAATAATGGAACAACCGATGGCTCCAGACACAATATAAGAATCCATCTAAACGGCCAACGTCCAATCCAGAGCATGGTACACAATATAACAATAAGCATAATGTAAAGGTGCGTACACACGGTCAGACACAGCGACGATCAGATAACGATCGTTATCTGATTGTCCTGCATGTGTTGGATGATCGTTATCGAGCATCCAACACATGCATTAACTCCCTAACAACTATAACGACCCGCGATTAACGATCACGGGTCCCTATAGTAAACAGGCTAACCTGGTCAATATCGACCAGGTTGGCCTGCATGCACGGACTACGGACTATGGTCAATAACGACCATTCGTGCCCTCGCATCGACCATCGTTTGCAGGGGCAGAAACTGTCAGATTTTAACGATAAAATCTGGCAGGTTATCTGACCGCCTGTGCATTAGAGTGCTGCACTAAAGTTCAAACTCCAATAGACAAACAGCTCTCTAATGCTGGTTCAATTTAACTAAGCGCTATGTATATGTGCGTGTGTGTGTATATATATATGTGTGTATATATATATATATATATATATATATATATACACACACACACACAGCACTGCAAGGGGGTTTCAGCATCAACACCTACCTGATGATTGGTGCCGCTGTTATCATCGACAGGGTCAGTGGTGCTCCTGTGATCACGTGGGATGGGGTGCTACTATGATCGCGGTGGGAAGAGGGGCGGCGGCACCCGCGGGGGAGCTGTTTTGATCGCGGAGGGTTATCTGCGGCGATGTGCACTGTTGTTATCGCGGGGGGGGGAGGGTACCCGCGGGGATTTGGCGCTCTTGTGATCGGGGGGTGTGCGCCTATGATGTGCAACACCCAAGGAACCAATAGCTCCGCCTCCAGCCGAGCATGTGCTGTAATATGGACACTAGAGCCCACCTCTCTCTGGCTATTACAGGGCGACCATTTTGGGAGGGATTTTTCTTATATAATTTTTTTTTCATAAGTGGTACGCGTCGGGCATCTCAGGAACCGGCCCGGCCCATCTTGGCATCGGCCCTTCTGGCATTTGCCAGATGGCCAGTCCGGCCCTGGGTAAATACTTCTCTCAGCATTTGCTGTGTGTATCATGTACACACCAGCACATTTATAATAATGTGGTTTAAATAAAAGTTACGTTTACAACTACTGCTACTTGTAGTGGGACGTGCCTGAAAGTGCTAGTTAGAAACCCAGATACATACTACTGGTACCTTTAAACCTTCTAGGATGTGACATCTGTAACCATGGAAACAGGTGGTGTAGATTATTTCTTGACATCACATCTGTCAGACGGCACCAACAGTGTATGTTTTCAATAGGAAATTTCGGAGCCTACTACTCTGACTGTAAAACTTAGGCCCGTATTCAATTGCTTTTGTTTTTCGAGAAAACACTTTCCGCGCACGCGACCACTTTTTGCCCTATTTAATTCCAAAGGATGCGAAAACGGCACCTGGCAAAACTTGAACAGGCGGAAAATCCTCTAAAAAAACGGGGAAATCGGCCTGACACCCCCAGACGTTGCACTGACATGGGGGATCACTATGGATCCCCCCGAATTGCCCTGCTGAAGGTGTTTGGGGTACTTAAATGGTCTAAATAGGTGCTGTTTAGCGTATTTGCCTACGGGGTGAAGAATAGCATTTTAAAGGTTTTTTTGGGTGAAAATAATTAGTCCCAGCAAAATTTGGGGTACCTGAAAATGGGGGGTAGCATATTTTAAGGTAGCTAAAGTAAAGTTTTAAAAATCATGAAAAATCACCTGCCGCAACTACCTGGGGCATACTTTGGGACCCCCAAGGAGTCTATTTCGCTAGTTTTTAAGTTTGTCCCCCAACTTTCAACTTTTTCGCCCCCAAAACGAAAGTACTTTTTTGGGGTGTTCTTAAGTGTCTTTTAAACTTTTTTGGATGCAGTTTACCTTTGGGGGACTGTCTTAAGGCTGCACGGGGGGGGGGGGGGTTCCCGCAACATTGCACCCCTGGACCCCAAATCTGCCATTTTTTTTCCGCCTGCTTTCGGAGGCAAATCTTTTTCGCCTATCCAAATGCATTGACTTTAAGCGTACGCGAAAAGTCTTTGCAATCGAATACGGCGAAATTACATCATCGGCGAAAACTTTTCACCGAGTAACGGCTTTTCGCCTGCAATTGAATACGGCCCTCATTATGCACACGCCTGAGTAATTACATATAGATCACACAGATGCAGCACTGTCCAGGTGTAAAGAGACTGCGGGGTGCCTTCACCTCCTAGCTAAGGGAGAAGACCAGATAACGAGTTACACAGCAGGCCTGGTGTCTCTCTGTACAGCACGCTGTTTGTTCCAGTGTTACTCCCTGTGTATGTAAACAAATGCTGCGTCTGCACTGATTTCCCAGTGCCCCCCCCCAATCCCACCCGTATACCGCGAGCTAACAAGGAAATCACATTTCATGCATATTCACATGGCCCCAGCTCACACACTGTGGGAAAGTGTAGTTTGCCAGAGAAATGTATTAACCCGTGAGTACAGACTCCAATCCCCCCCCCCCAATCATTAACCGGCTCATGAGATCCTCTGTCTGATGAGTTACATCAGTACTAAACGTCTTCACTTCGCTGTAACTTGTGCGTGAGATATCCCAGAGACTGATGACGCAGTCAGAGAGTAATATATGAGGATAAATCACTTGGCTCTTGCATGGTAACATGGTGATTCCTGCGAGAACTTCCTGTTACAGAGCAGGTTTTGGGTCAGAGCCAGTGACGGAGGGCTAACGGCACTATGAGCGCACGGCATGCTGTCCGCTCTCTCAGGCAGGGATAGTAAGGGTCAAATGATCCCAATGAGCTATGGCAGCCAGACCATGCTACAGGTTCTCACACAGATTCACGTGGTGACTTTTATTTTTGCGTGTTGAGCTGATCCATGCGCTAGGCTGGCGGCGATGGGAAATTTCACTGAATGCTTCTGTTCTCTTATCTTTTTTTTTTTAAACTTTCATGTACAGCCGCTGCCTCTGGCAACAAGCAAGTAGCGGATATCTAGTAGAGCTGTATAAAATCAGTGGTCTCGTACGAGGTATCGATGTCTGCAACACCTGATCTACTGTAGAACCATTTTTAAAGCTGACGGGGCTTAGGCTGGGTACACAACGATATCGGCAAGATTTGTCATTTCCGGGCAAAGCGAAGCGACAAATCGGGCATATCGTTGAGTGGGTATGCCCGACTTGCGCGCCCCCGCGGTCACATGCGATATCTTCTGGTTTAAGCCGTACTACGCGGTCGTGTACGGTGCCATGCTGCTGAATGGCATCCTGCATCGCGCCATCACCCCCTGCATTGCGCCAGTGTGTATGCACTGGCTGATGCAGGGACCCATCGCCCGTCGGATCGGCCGGCTACACATCGTTCTGATGTGAAGCCGGCTTTAATCTGATGCGAGAGCGCCAGGGGCTGAAAGTGGCTGCATCCAAATGTCTTAGACGAATGACTGATGGAAATGCGCCGTCCCAAGAAGCTGCAAGTGGGCGTCTCAGTTTGTAGAATATCGTCCAGGGCAAGATACGGGTCTGCGCATGACTAAGAACCGGCCCCATAATGAGCAGTAGCTTTGTGATCAGCACACTAGCATTACTGCATAGCACTAGGACACACAGGATGGACCAGAAATCCAGTTTCATCTCCCAATAGATGGAGTGCACGGCAATGCATGTAGGGCTGGCTGGGTTAGACTACAGGTGAGCTTCACCTACGGCGTCTGGTCAGGTAGTCGACACTCAGAATGCCGACCGGTTCTGAATGTTGGCAGTCAGAATCTCAACATTGACAAAGGTCGACAACAAGACGTGGTTAAAATGTTGACACGTTCTACATTTCGACATCTAACATGTCAATAGCAGAATGTCAGCATTTTTTTGTGGATTGATAGTGTTAGACTTAGGGTTAGGCTAAAATAAGCAACCACAAAAAAAAAAAAAAAAAAAAAGACGACATGTTCAATGTTGACATTCTGAAATGTCGTAATTTGACCGAGTCGACATTCTGAATGTTGACTAGTCATACCACACCCTCACCTACCACTTCTAAATGCATGTAACCCTGTGTTTGTTCTCTCGTTGATTGGAATTGACAGACCTATGATATGTACTCTGCAATTATGTTACTATGAAATATAACCTGTACCTCTCAGTAATTCCTGAGTGAGGGGCCTCATCACCAGCACGGAAGCTGTGTCTGTGCCCATGACTCCCGGGAAGTGTCACATTCTATGTGGTGTTTGTTTTAAGCCTGGAGGGGCGTTCTGACACTTCTAGTTCCCTGGTATAGACTGAGGTTGTAACCTCCGGTCTGTTTGTGTAGCTGTGCTGACGCACTCGGGGGGTTCTGTGGCCCACTGACCTTTGCTCCCACCATAACCTCCTCACTGCCACCAGCTTCCGGTCTATAAACATTGTCTTGGGGAAAAATAACTAGTAAGAGATGTTACCCACTTCAGAGGGCTAAAGAATCTATAACCCGCCAATGCTGTCCCCCAAATGAGAGGTGGCTGCCCCCTTCCGCCGTCACCTACCACTGTGTGTGTCGTATCAAATGCTCCGTGTGGCGGAACTGAATGCACCCTATCCATCTATAGTACTCTGTGTACTTGTATTAGTCGCTGACTAAACCTGTTCATAGACAGCAGCAGGAAGAGTGACCCTTGCAGGCTATCGGGATGATTGAACAAAAGAATGTGAAAAATAAACAATCTCTAATGGCCGAATTCAATGAGAAGTGAACAGTCAGTTCCTGCGATACTTTTTCGCAGATGATGTCATTTTTGCCGGTTTCAAGTTATCCCATATTCAATTCCAAATACTTTTAGCCTAGGCGGAAAGTTAATGCAATGGATCTGGCGGAAAAGTTTTGCCTATGAATAGCAGGCGGGAAAAAAGTGCAGAATTGGGGCAGACTTCCCAAAACCACCCCGCACCCCTTGGACAGGCCCCTAAAGGTAATCTGTGTCAAAAATGTTTTTAAAAAGTACCTTAGGAAACCCCAAAAGAGTACTTTCATCTTGGGGGAGAAACAAAGTTGGAGGACAACAAACTGTAAAAACTAGCCAATTAGACTCGGTTTGCAGGTACTTGCGGCAAATGGATTTTTCAAGTTTTTTTAAAACTTCATATTAGCAACTTTGAAATATGCTTGCACCTATTTTCATGTACCCCAAATGTGCTGGGACTACTTATTTTGCTAAAAAAAAACCCTCCTAAATGCTATTCTTCACCACCTATTGAGACCGTTTAAAGACGCCACATACCTTTAGCAGGGCTTTTCGCGGGTACCCATAGTTAACCCCCCCTGTCAGAGCATCTTTTGGGGGGTGTCAGGCTGATTTCCCCAAAAATGACAGGACTTTTCGCTGATTACGTATTCTCCGGATCCCGTTTTGGCCAATTTCAAATTGAATACGAGGATACGCGGGCACGCGCGCAATACTTTTTCGCACCTGAAACCAGCGATGATGGCGAAAAGTCCGGCAACGGACTTTTCGCTTCTAATTGAATACGGGCCTAAGGGCCTGATTCAGACCCGGTCGCAAGCGATGTGCGCTCGCAGCTGGGTCGATGGTGGCCCAGAGCGCATGCACACGACGGAGCCGGCTCCCTCGTGCGCATGCGCGAGACCCGGATAGCGACGGGCAATCCGTCGCTCCGGGTCTCGCACCAAAGGGGGTGTACTGTCGATGTTGAGTGACAGCACGCCCCCTTTGGTGGGCGGGCCGGGGGGGGTGGCTGCCCAAACGGAGGCGTTCCCATGAGAACGCCTACTGACACAACTAGTGATGTCAGTGGAGAGATTCCGGCTCTGTTAGAGCCGAAATCTCTCTGGGGCTTGCGGCAACGAGACCCTACCACAGGGGTCTCGTCTCAAGCCCGATGGTCTCGACCATCGCGACCATCATCATGGTCGCTCGCTATAGCTGTCACCCACAGCTATGCGAGCGGCCAGGAGGCCGTTCTAAAAAAAAAAAAATGAAAGACCGGTCCTGATTCGGAGCGAGCGCTCTGTCAGAGCGACCGGCTCTGAATCAGGGCCTAAGTTGGAAAGCTAAATTATAGATAGTCTTTATTGTTTTTTCAGGTTTAATTGCCCCAGGAACACGAATACAGAATAATGTTTATTATTCTAATTTTCTTTCCTAAAAAAAACTTCAAAGCCATGGCTGGTTTTTATCCTGACTACCTTGGCTGTAATAGATTACACATAAGCCTCCTGCGTTCCTTTACACAGCTCCGGCAGCTAAATGACATAAGATCACCTGGGAATTCGGAGTGAGACTTTTCCACACAATAAACCCAGCGGCCTCTTGTCTGCTAGTTGCCTAACTGGCTGCCCACTCCCTTTTTATGATGTACTTTCCTCTATACGACTGCAGACTGAAAGGGCTATTTATAGAATTGGGACAACGGAGTTACTTGGACGAGAAACGTTAGCATTCCATCGCAGGCCTGGCTGTGACAGGATTTCACTATGAACGCGGCCACAGCTCGGTAAAGTCTGCTTTGTGCCGCCCACGCCTCCTTAATTGGTGTCCCGGAGATAATCGGAAGAGTATCCTTACCATGCCGCAATAGTCTAATTCCCCGCCATAGCAAACGGTCGCAGGGAGACATTTGGAAAGTCTTTTCTGCATATATTAGGAACTATAGTAGATATGCGTGCCAGTCTAGTCAGCACCAACCTTGTGACCGGATTTCCTACAAGACTAATTATTGTATAGAGATAAATGTCTATGTTTTTCCTTCAGTTTGGTCCCTAGATGGCGCTGTTCTGTTCCCTATATATAGTGCTTTGCTTAGAATAACTTTTATGGTGCTTTGTTTTATTTTGCATTTTATAGAAAACTTTTTAGGTGAAAGTAAAATATTAAAGATTCGACTTTCCCTTTGGACTTGTGGCATTAAGAAAACTACAGTTCTTACTCCCAGGTGTATCTGCCTGCAGTATTGTGATACATAGCTAATAATCCTGTACAGGGGCTGAGAAAATACAGAAGTAAAGATGTATCCTTTGCTCTCCCATGGACTTCCTTACCCCCCCTAATGCCTTCCAAAGCACAGCCGCGCATATGGACGCCCGCTGCTGCCTTCTCATATCCGTACAGTGTAAGCACAGCCCAGCATAGGGACGCCCGCTGCTGCCTTCTCATATCCGTACAGTGTAAGCACAGCCCAGCATAGGGACGTCCACTGCTGCCTTCTCATATCTGTACAGTGTAAGCACAGTCCAGCATAGGGACGCCCACTGCTGCCTTCTCATATCTGTACAGTGTAATCATAGCCCAGCATAGGGACGCCCGCTGCTGCCTTCTCATATCCGTACAGTGTAATCATAGCCCAGCATAGGGACGCCCGCTGCTGCCTTCTCATATCCGTACAGTGTAATCACAGCCGCACATAGGGACGTCCGCTGCTGCCTTCTCATATCTGTACAGTGTAAGCACAGTCCAGCATAGGGACGCCCACTGCTGCCTTCTCATATTACAGCGTAAACACAGCTGCGCATAGGGACGCCCACTGCTGCCTTCTCATATCTGTACAGTGTAAGCACAGCCCAGCATAGGGACGCCCACTGCTGCCTTCTCATATCTGTACAGTGTAATCATAGCCCAGCATAGGGACGCCCGCTGCTGCCTTCTCATATCCGTACAGTGTAATCATAGCCCAGCATAGGGACGCCCGCTGCTGCCTTCTCATATCCGTACAGTGTAATCACAGCCGCACATAGGGACGTCCGCTGCTGCCTTCTCATATCTGTACAGTGTAATCATAGCCCAGCATAGGGACGCCCACTGCTGCCTTCTCATATCCGTACAGTGTAAGCACAGCCCAGCATAGGGACGCCCACTGCTGCCTTCTCATATCCGTACAGGGTAACCACAGCCCAGCATAGCGACGCCCACTGCTGTCTTCTCATATCCGTACAGTGTAAGCACAGCCCAGCATAGCGACGCCCGCTGCTGCCTTCTCATATCCGTACAGTGTAAGCACAGCCCAGCATAGGGACGCCCGCTGCTGCCTTCTCATATCCGTACAGTGTAAGCACAGCCCAGCATAGGGACGCCCGCTGCTGCCTTCTCATATCCGTACAGTGTAAGTACAGCCGCGCATAGGGACGCCCACTGCTGCCTTCTCATATCCGTACAGTGTAAGCACAGCCCAGCATAGGGGCTCCCCCTGCTGCCCTCTCCTATTCGTACAGTGTAAGCACAGCCCAGCATAGGGACGCCCGCTGCTGCCTTCTCATATCCGTACAGTGGCCCTGATTCAGACCCACTCGCGAGCGGCTGTCCGCTCGCAAGTGGGTCGATGTTCTGCACTGAGCATGCGCACGACGGAGGGAGCTCCGTCGTGCGCATGCGCCAGAGGCGACGAGCGAAGGAAAGTCCTTCGCTCGTTGTGTCTGATCAAAGGGGGCGTGCTGTCGATGTTTATTGACAGAACGCCCCCTTTGGTGGGCGTGCCGGGGCGTGCCTCCCTGACGGGGGCGTTCCCACGGGAACGCCTCCCGTCAGAAGCCGGCCCACTGACATCACTAGTGATGTCAGTGGGAGTGATTTTGGCTCTGATAGAGCCAAAATCACTCCGGAGCTTGCGGTTGAAAACCTCAACCGCAGGCTCCGCCTCGCAGTCGCGATGGTCAAGACCATCGCGGCCATCAAACTGCACGCTCGTATAGGCTGTGGGTGGTGACCCACAACTATACGAGCGTCCAGGAGGACGCTCCATTTTTATGGAGGGCGGCCCTCATTCAGAGCGTGCGCTCTGCTCAGAGCGTACGGCTCTGAATGAGGGCCCGTGTAAGCACAGCCGCGCATAGGGACGCCCACTGCTGCCTTCTCATATCCGTACAGTGTAAGCACAGCCCAGCATAGGGACGCCCGCTGCTGCCTTCTCATATCCGTACAGTGTAAGCACAGCCCAGCATAGGGACGCCCGCTGCTGCCTTCTCATATCCGTACAGTGTAAGCACAGCCCAGCATAGGGACGCCCGCTGCTGCCTTCTCATATCCATACAGTGTAAGCACAGCCCAGCATAGGGACGCCCGCTGCTGCCTTCTCATATCCGTACAGTGTAAGCACAGCCGCACATAGGGACGCCCGCTGCTGCCTTCTCATATGTGTCCGACGACGTGCAACAGCGTAAACATCGGTAACATCGTCGCACATCGGGCAGTCACGCAGCAGCTAAGGCGAAAGTCTGACCAGCCGCAAACCCTGCAGCTCTCCTGACACGCAGAGCGCTCTCCTACTGCACCTGAGATCCCACTAACGCTGACGACCTGTCACTCATTTTGTGAGCCCTTTCTCTGTAAGAGAGTTATCGCAATGCAGTCGCTGCACGTGTGCAGTACGGCTTTTGTGCAATGGCAAACAATCGCCCGTTCTGCAAAAATATCGGATTTATGTCCGTCTTTGAATCAGGCCCACTGTGTGTGAGATTAGAGCTTCCTTTCTCCCCCTCAGGACCTTGTTATGAGGAAGTGGGAACCTAGAGCTGGAATATTCTCACCTGCAATTTGCATAGACCAACATCCTGCTCACAGCAGCTCCAGGGTCACAAGGTGAATCTCACACTTTTTTTTTTTTCCCCCTTATCTAATATGTTAATCAGCCTCCATGACGCACCTTCTGCTCTTTCCTAATACTGCAGCACCCTAGCATCGTCCTTGTTGGCTGCGTTGCCAGGTATTCCAGCACTGAAAGGGTGAAGGGTTTGGGCCTATTTATCAGAGGTGACGGGAATAGATGCCGGTAGTAGACACCTGGAGTGCAGGCGTGGTATTGTGCTGAGTTGGGACCGGCCCAACACACACAGACACTTACGCACACGGCACAATATGTCCATGGAACAGGTACAAGTCAGTGACATCCGCTCCGCCCCTTAAAGGGAAGTAGTGCCGTATTTATATAGTGCCTGGCATTGTCACCTGTCTTAGCGTCCAACATCAGACATGAGACGCCCGTTCTGCACAGACAGCCTAGGGCACCTGCAGGTCTGCACTTAGTAGCACAATTCAGGTTACGTGCTGCAGATATCTGCTGTGATGCCTCCATTCCTGCAGACAGCCGCATCCCCCATAGGTTTCTATGGGGGATCTCATGCTGCAGAATTTACTCACTTCTGGAATGTGATGCACCACGGAGATTGGCCCCCGCAGATACAACCATCTGAAGCAACAGTAGCACACTTCACATAATCAGCTGGGAGAGGGGTCCCCTGGGACCCTCCCCGGCAATGGCGGCTGCACATAGTACTGGCAGGGCTCGGGGTACATCCTTTCAGAGTCCTTGTCCCTGCATGTGGCGGTTTATACATTGACCCGGTATGATGGCATTTAGCTATGTGACCATGGGCGGTAGTGATCATGCGATCATTAATAAATGGGTACTTAATATGTATTTGAACTTGGTCATTATTCAGCACAGCATGAGCCTGAGCTAGGAGCTAATATGCACCTTGGTAAAACCGTGCTGCAGGTGGAGCAGATCTGTGTGCAGAGAGATTTAGTTTTGGGAAGAGGAGTGTCCGAGCGGCATGCCGCTCAAATGCTCCTTGTTTGCTCTTTTTAAAAAATATATATATATTTGCCCCTAACTTGGTACCAGGCTTCTTTGACTATCTGCTCAGGAGATGCACCCATTTACAGACTTAAATTTTATATATATATATATATATATGAGTATATGAGTCTGCGTTCAATTCTTTTTCACTTGGAATCTGTGAAATAACTGCAGCTAAAATCTCGGTGCCTCATGCCTCATTGGTGCCCCCGGTTTTATGAACTGATGAAAGGCTGTGGCCCAACGGAATGCCTCCCTGTTATGGGTGTTAGATGTTCAGTGTATATTCGCTGTTGAGGGATTATTATTGCTCACGGTTTGACAAACGCCGCTGCAGGAATTTGCGCACCTTGCAGCGTCCAGGGGTCCGTCGTGGTAACGGACAATCTGCTATTTTCTGTGGGGCTGATAGTTATGGGGAAAGTGTTTTACATATAGTGCAATCCTCACAGATGGAACTGGCGCAGCCCTGCGTCCGTATAACAGAGCACGGGGCCAGGCAGCTTAGTTTGTCTGCATTTTCTGTATTAAGTACAAAATAAATCATATGCTGGTTCCGGTTTGTAACCCGCTGGCACTATAGTGTATGTAGCGTCTGCAGCCTTTGTTTCAGGCTGGGTCTCTCCTGACCTGCGTCTAGCATCCATGTGCTAATTGAGTCTTATCTGGCTGTTTTCAGGTCTTAATGTTCCCTCCACCCCAGTAACTGGCTCAGTAAAAGGGTAGTTAGACGTTTAATTATCCCAGCAGGTGGTCGTGTAGTGAGTCTCCCCTGAATGTGGGTGTAAATCCTGGGTGTGCTGGCGGCAGAGATAGGATAGGGTGTAAATTCCGCGCAATCATCACCCTGTGTATTGTGACACCCAGACCTGGTGACTGAAACCAAATCATTTCGGTTTAACATAAAGTTTACTGACAAATGAGCTTTTTTCTGCACCAGCAGCGAGATTACGTGAGGACAATGACATGACAATTGCTTTTGTATTGCTGGTATAAAGAGCAACTTTCCTGTAGTTTAGGAATCTAAAGTATTTACATTTATACATACAGGTTGAGTCTCCCATATCCAAAATGCTTGGGACCAGGGGTATTTTGGATAACGGAATATTCCGTATTTTGGAATAATTGCATACCATAATGAGATATCTTGGGAATAGGACCCAAATCTACACACAGAATGCATTTATGTGTTATATACACCTTATACACACAGCCTGCAGCTCATTTTATACAATATATTCAATCATTTTGTGGCTCAAACAAAGTTTGTGTACATACATGAAATTCATTTATGTTTCATATACACCTTATACACACAGCCTGAAGGTAATTTTATACAATATTTTTAATAATTTGTGCCTTAGACAAAGTTTGTGTACATTGAACCATCAAAAATCAAAAGTTTCGTTATCTCAGTCATGCCAAAATGATTCCGTATTTCGGAATATTTGGATATGGGAGACTCAACCTGTGGTTATTTTATTATTTTATATTTATTTTCATTTAAAAGGACACACTTGTGAAGATGCACCCTTTGTCTAGGCACAGTGAAAGCGACCATTTTGTACACCAGTATGTGGTAGTCATGGTGGTGGGCTTGGCAAGGCACTGGGCCTGATTCAGAGCCGGACGCTCTGACAGAGCGCTCGCTCTGAATCAGGGCCGGCCTTCTGGTTTTCTTTAGAACGGCCTCCTGGCCGCTCGCATAGCTGTGGGTGACCACCCACAGCTATAGTGAGCGGCCAGGATGATGGTCACGATGGTCAAGACCATCGCAACCATCGGGCTTGCGACGAGACCCTTGTGGTAGGGTCTCGTTGCCGCAAGCCCCAGAGAGCTTCCGGCTCTAACTGAGCCGAAAGCTCTCCCACTGACATCGCTTGTGATGTCAGTGGGGCCGGCCCCAGACGGTAGGCATTCCTATGGGAATGCCTCCCTCTGGGCAGCCACGCCCCCGGCCCGCCCACCAAAGGGGGCGTGCTGTCACTCAACATCGACCGCACGCCCCCTTTGGTACGAGACCCGGAGCGACTGTTTGCCTGTCGCTATCTGGGTCTCGCGCATGCGCCCGATGGAGCCGGCTCCGTCATGCGCACTGGGCCACCATCGACCCGCTTGCGAGCGAATAGCGCTCGTGAGCGGGTCTGAATCAGGCCCACTGTCTCCATCTTTAATGGCCGGCTATAACCCATTAGGATGTACTTGTATTCGGACTGGACTGAGTGTTGATCAGA
>JAUIMM010003446.1:0-26828 GCA_031769625.1 Taudactylus pleione | reverse complement strand
ACAACATGGGAGAAAAACCATTTCACATCACATTTGTGGGTCTTGGTCTTCAACACAATCTGTGAAATTTTGAGCTGTCTGTGTTTGCTACAAGAGGAGTTATCACAAAGTATGCATTATTGTTGTTTACATTGCTTTCAATGCATTTTGGACTAAAACGAGCATTTGCTGTTTTCTCTTAAAAGCAACATGGGAGAAAAACCATTTCACATCACATTTGTGGGTCTTGGTCTTCAACACAATCTTTGAAATTTTGAGCTGTCTGTGTTTGCTACAAGAGGAGATATCACAAAGTATGCGCTTTTGTTGTTTCCATTGGTTTCAATGCATTTTGGTCTAAAATGAGCATTTGCTGTTTTCTCTTAAATGCAACATGGGAGAAAAACCATTTCACATCACATTTGTGGATCTTGGTCTTCAACACAATTTGTGAAATTTTGTGTTGTCTGTGTTTGCTACAAGAGGAGATATCACAAAGATTGCGCTTTTTGTTGTTTCCATTGGTTTCAATGCATTTTGGCCTAAAATGAGCATTTGCTGTTTTCTGTTAAACACAACATGGGAGAAAAACCATTTCACATAACGTTTGTGGGTCTTGGTCTTCAACACAATCTGTGAAATTTTGAGATGTCTGTGTTTGCTACAAGAGGAGATATCACAAACTATGCGCTTCTGTTGTTTCCATTGGTTTCAATGCATTTTGACATAAAACGAGCATTTGCTGTTTTCTCTTAAAAGCAACATGGGAGAAAAACCATTTCACATCACATTTGTGGGTCTTGGTCTTCAACACAATCTGTGAAATTTTGAGCTGTCTGTGTTTGCTACAAGAGGAGATATCACAAAGAATGCACTTTTGTTGTTTCCATTGGTTTCAATGCATTTTGGCCTAAAATGAGCATTTGCTGTTTTCTCTTAAAAGCAACATGGGAGAAAAAACATTTCACATCACATTTGTGGGTCTTGGTCTTCAACACAATCTGTGAAATTTTGAGCTGTCTGTGTTTGCTACAAGAGGAGTTATCACAAAGTATGCATTATTGTTGTTTACATTGGTTTCAATGCATTTTGGCCTAAAACGAGCATTTGCTGTTTTCTCTTAAACGCAACATGGGAGAAAAACCATTTCACATCACATTTGTGGGTCTTGGTCTTCAACACAATCTGTGAAATTTTGAGCTGTCTGTGTTTGCTACAAGAGGAGTTATCACAAAGTATGCATTATTGTTGTTTACATTGCTTTCAATGCATTTTGGACTAAAACGAGCATTTGCTGTTTTCTCTTAAAAGCAACATGGGAGAAAAACCATTTCACATCACATTTGTGGGTCTTGGTCTTCAACACAATCTGTGAAATTTTGAGCTGTCTGTGTTTGCTACAAGAGGAGATATCACAAAGTATGCTCTTTTGTTGTTTCCATTGGTTTCAATGCATTTTGGACTAAAACGAGCATTTGCTGTTTTCTCTTAAACGCAACAAGGGAGAAAATCCATTTCACATCACATTTGTGGGTCTTGGTCTTCAACACAATCTGTGAAATTTTGTGCTGTCTGTGTTTGCTACAAGAGGAGATATCACAAAGATTGTGCTTTTTGTTGTTTCCATTGGTTTCAATGCATTTTGGCGTAAAATGAGCATTTGCTGTTTTCTCTTAAAAGCAACATGGGAGAAAAACCATTTCACATCACATTTGTGGGTCTTGGTCTTCAACACAATCTGTGAAATTTTGAGCTGTCTGTGTTTGCTACAAGAGGAGTTATCACAAAGTATGCATTATTGTTGTTTACATTGCTTTCAATGCATTTTGGACTAAAACGAGCATTTGCTGTTTTCTCTTAAAAGCAACATGGGAGAAAAACCATTTCACATCACATTTGTGGGTCTTGGTCTTCAACACAATCTGTGGAATTTTGAGCTGTCTGTGTTTGCTACAAGAGGAGTTATCACAAAGTATGCATTATTGTTGTTTACATTGCTTTCAATGCATTTTGGCCTAAAATGAGCATTTGCTGTTTTCTCTTAAAAGCAACATGGGAGAAAAACCATTTCACATCACATTTGTGGGTCTTGGTCTTCAACACAATCTGTGAAATTTTGTGCTGTCTGTGTTTGCTACAAGAGGAGATATCACAAAGGTTGCGCTTTTTGTTGTTTCCATTGGTTTCAATGCATTTTGGCCTAAAATGAGCATTTGCTGTTTTCTCTTAAAAGCAACATGGGAGAAAAACCATTTCACATCACATTTGTGGGTCTTGGTCTTCAACACAATCTGTGAAATTTTGAGATGTCTGTGTTTGCTACAAGAGGAGATATCACAAACTATGCGCTTCTGTTGTTTCCATTGGTTTCAATGCATTTTGACATAAAACGAGCATTTGCTGTTTTCTCTTAAAAGCAACATGGGAGAAAAACCATTTCACATCACATTTGTGGGTCTTGGTCTTCAACACAATCTGTGAAATTTTGAGCTGTCTGTGTTTGCTACAAGAGGAGATATCACAAAGAATGCACTTTTGTTGTTTCCATTGGTTTCAATGCATTTTGGCCTAAAATGAGCATTTGCTGTTTTCTCTTAAAAGCAACATGGGAGAAAAACCATTTCACATCACATTTGTGGGTCTTGGTCTTCAACACAATCTGTGAAATTTTGAGCTGTCTGTGTTTGCTACAAGAGGAGATATCACAAAGTATGCTCTTTTGTTGTTTCCATTGGTTTCAATGCATTTTGGACTAAAACGAGCATTTGCTGTTTTCTCTTAAACGCAACAAGGGAGAAAATCCATTTCACATCACATTTGTGGGTCTTGGTCTTCAACACAATCTGTGAAATTTTGTGCTGTCTGTGTTTGCTACAAGAGGAGATATCACAAAGATTGTGCTTTTTGTTGTTTCCATTGGTTTCAATGCATTTTGGCCTAAAATGAGCATTTGCTGTTTTCTCTTAAAAGCAACATGGGAGAAAAACCATTTCACATCACATTTGTGGGTCTTGGTCTTCAACACAATCTGTGAAATTTTGAGCTGTCTGTGTTTGCTACAAGAGGAGTTATCACAAAGTATGCACTTTTGTTGTTTCCATTGGTTTCAATGCATTTTGGCCTAAAATGAGCATTTGCTGTTTTCTCTTAAACACAACATGGGAGAAAAAACATTTCACATAACGTTTGTGGGTCTTGGTCTTCAACACAATCTGTGAAATTTTGAGATGTCTGTGTTTGCTACAAGAGGAGATATAACAAACTATGCGCTTTTGTTGTTTCCATTGGTTTCAATGCATTTTGACATAAAACGAGCATTTGCTGTTTTCTCTTAAACGCAACAAGGGAGAAAAACCATTTCACATCACATTTGTGGGTCTTGGTCTTCAACACAATCTGTGAAATTTTGAGCTGTCTGTGTTTGCTACAAGAGGAGTTATCACAAAGTATGCATTATTGTTGTTTACATTGGTTTCAATGCATTTTGGCCTAAAATGAGCATTTGCTGTTTTCTCTTAAAAGCAACATGGGAGAAAAACCATTTCACATCACATTTGTGGGTCTTGGTCTTCAACACAATCTGTGAAATTTTGAGCAGTCTGTGTTTGCTACAAGAGGAGATCTCACAAAGTATGCATTATTGTTGTTTACATTGGTTTCAATGCATTTTGGCCTAAAACGAGCATTTGCTGTTTTCTCTTAAACACAACATGGGAGAAAAACCATTTCACATCACATTTGTGGGTCTTGGTCTTCAACACAATCTGTGAAATTTTGAGCTGTCTGTGTTTGCTACAAGAGGAGTTATCACAAAGTATGCATTATTGTTGTTTACATTGCTTTCAATGCATTTTGGACTAAAACGAGCATTTGCTGTTTTCTCTTAAAAGCAACATGGGAGAAAAACCATTTCACATCACATTTGTGGGTCTTGGTCTTCAACACAATCTTTGAAATTTTGAGCTGTCTGTGTTTGCTACAAGAGGAGATATCACAAAGTATGCGCTTTTGTTGTTTCCATTGGTTTCAATGCATTTTGGTCTAAAATGAGCATTTGCTGTTTTCTCTTAAATGCAACATGGGAGAAAAACCATTTCACATCACATTTGTGGATCTTGGTCTTCAACACAATTTGTGAAATTTTGTGTTGTCTGTGTTTGCTACAAGAGGAGATATCACAAAGATTGCGCTTTTTGTTGTTTCCATTGGTTTCAATGCATTTTGGCCTAAAATGAGCATTTGCTGTTTTCTGTTAAACACAACATGGGAGAAAAACCATTTCACATAACGTTTGTGGGTCTTGGTCTTCAACACAATCTGTGAAATTTTGAGATGTCTGTGTTTGCTACAAGAGGAGATATCACAAACTATGCGCTTCTGTTGTTTCCATTGGTTTCAATGCATTTTGACATAAAACGAGCATTTGCTGTTTTCTCTTAAAAGCAACATGGGAGAAAAACCATTTCACATCACATTTGTGGGTCTTGGTCTTCAACACAATCTGTGAAATTTTGAGCTGTCTGTGTTTGCTACAAGAGGAGATATCACAAAGAATGCACTTTTGTTGTTTCCATTGGTTTCAATGCATTTTGGCCTAAAATGAGCATTTGCTGTTTTCTCTTAAAAGCAACATGGGAGAAAAAACATTTCACATCACATTTGTGGGTCTTGGTCTTCAACACAATCTGTGAAATTTTGAGCTGTCTGTGTTTGCTACAAGAGGAGTTATCACAAAGTATGCATTATTGTTGTTTACATTGGTTTCAATGCATTTTGGCCTAAAACGAGCATTTGCTGTTTTCTCTTAAACGCAACATGGGAGAAAAACCATTTCACATCACATTTGTGGGTCTTGGTCTTCAACACAATCTGTGAAATTTTGAGCTGTCTGTGTTTGCTACAAGAGGAGTTATCACAAAGTATGCATTATTGTTGTTTACATTGCTTTCAATGCATTTTGGACTAAAACGAGCATTTGCTGTTTTCTCTTAAAAGCAACATGGGAGAAAAACCATTTCACATCACATTTGTGGGTCTTGGTCTTCAACACAATCTGTGAAATTTTGAGCTGTCTGTGTTTGCTACAAGAGGAGATATCACAAAGTATGCTCTTTTGTTGTTTCCATTGGTTTCAATGCATTTTGGACTAAAACGAGCATTTGCTGTTTTCTCTTAAACGCAACAAGGGAGAAAATCCATTTCACATCACATTTGTGGGTCTTGGTCTTCAACACAATCTGTGAAATTTTGTGCTGTCTGTGTTTGCTACAAGAGGAGATATCACAAAGATTGTGCTTTTTGTTGTTTCCATTGGTTTCAATGCATTTTGGCGTAAAATGAGCATTTGCTGTTTTCTCTTAAAAGCAACATGGGAGAAAAACCATTTCACATCACATTTGTGGGTCTTGGTCTTCAACACAATCTGTGAAATTTTGAGCTGTCTGTGTTTGCTACAAGAGGAGTTATCACAAAGTATGCATTATTGTTGTTTACATTGCTTTCAATGCATTTTGGACTAAAACGAGCATTTGCTGTTTTCTCTTAAAAGCAACATGGGAGAAAAACCATTTCACATCACATTTGTGGGTCTTGGTCTTCAACACAATCTGTGGAATTTTGAGCTGTCTGTGTTTGCTACAAGAGGAGTTATCACAAAGTATGCATTATTGTTGTTTACATTGCTTTCAATGCATTTTGGCCTAAAATGAGCATTTGCTGTTTTCTCTTAAAAGCAACATGGGAGAAAAACCATTTCACATCACATTTGTGGGTCTTGGTCTTCAACACAATCTGTGAAATTTTGTGCTGTCTGTGTTTGCTACAAGAGGAGATATCACAAAGGTTGCGCTTTTTGTTGTTTCCATTGGTTTCAATGCATTTTGGCCTAAAATGAGCATTTGCTGTTTTCTCTTAAAAGCAACATGGGAGAAAAACCATTTCACATCACATTTGTGGGTCTTGGTCTTCAACACAATCTGTGAAATTTTGAGCAGTCTGTGTTTGCTACAAGAGGAGATCTCACAAAGTATGCATTATTGTTGTTTACATTGGTTTCAATGCATTTTGGCCTAAAACGAGCATTTGCTGTTTTCTCTTAAACACAACATGGGAGAAAAACCATTTCACATCACATTTGTGGGTCTTGGTCTTCAACACAATCTGTGAAATTTTGAGCTGTCTGTGTTTGCTACAAGAGGAGTTATCACAAAGTATGCATTATTGTTGTTTACATTGCTTTCAATGCATTTTGGACTAAAACGAGCATTTGCTGTTTTCTCTTAAACGCAACATGGGAGAAAAACCATTTCACATCACATTTGTGGGTCTTGGTCTTCAACACAATCTGTGAAATTTTGAGCAGTCTGTGTTTGCTACAAGAGGAGATCTCACAAAGATTGCGCTTTTTGTTGTTTCCATTGGTTACAATGCATTTTGGCCTAAAATGAGCATTTGCTGTTTTCTCTTAAAAGCAACCTGGGAGAAAAACAATTTCACATCACTTTTGTGGGTCTTGGTCTTCAACACAATCTGTGAAATTTTGAGCTGTCTGTGTTTGCTACAAGAGGAGATATCACAAACTATGCACTTTTGTTGTTTCCATTGGTTTCAATGCATTTTGACATAAAACGAGCATTTGCTGTTTTCTGTTAAACACAACAAGGGAGAAAAACCATTTCACATCACATTTGTGGATCTTGGTCTTCAACACAATTTGTGAAATTTTGTGTTGTCTGTGTTTGCTACAAGAGGAGATATCACAAAGATTGCGCTTTTTGTTGTTTCCATTGGTTTCAATGCATTTTGGCCTAAAATGAGCATTTGCTGTTTTCTGTTAAACACAACATGGGAGAAAAACCATTTCACATAACGTTTGTGGGTCTTGGTCTTCAACACAATCTGTGAAATTTTGAGATGTCTGTGTTTGCTACAAGAGGAGATATCACAAACTATGCGCTTTTGTTGTTTCCATTGGTTTCAATGCATTTTGACATAAAACGAGCATTTGCTGTTTTCTGTTAAACACAACAAGGGAGAAAAACCATTTCACATCACATTTGTGGTTCTTGGTCTTCAATACAATCTGTGAAATTTTGAGCTGTCTGTGTTTGCTACAAGAGGAGTTATCACAAAGTATGCATTATTGTTGTTTACATTGCTTTCAATGCATTTTGGACTAAAACGAGCATTTGCTGTTTTCTATTAAACGCAACATGGGAGAAAAAGCATTTCACATCACATTTGTGGGTCTTGGTCTTCAACACAATCTGTGAAATTTTGAGCTGTCTCTGTTTGCTACAAGAGGAGTTATCACAAAGTATGCATTATTGTTGTTTACATTGCTTTCAATGCATTTTGGCCTAAAACGAGCATTTGCTGTTTTCTCTTAAAAGCAACATGGGAGAAAAAACAATTCACATCACATTTGTGGGTCTTGGTCTTCAACACAATCTGTGAAATTTTGTGCTGTCTGTGTTTGCTACAAGAGGAGATATCACAAAGATTGCGCTTTTTGTTGTTTCCATAGGTTTCAATGCATTTTGGCCTAAAATGAGCATTTGCTGTTTTCTCTTAAAAGCAACATGGGAGAAAAACCATTTCACATCACATTTGTGGGTCTTGGTCTTCAACACAATCTGTGAAATTTTGAGCTGTCTGTGTTTGCTACAAGAGGAGTTATCACAAAGTATGCACTTTTGTTGTTTCCATTGGTTTCAATGCATTTTGGCCTAAAATGAGCATTTGCTGTTTTCTCTTAAACACAACATGGGAGAAAAACCATTTCACATAACGTTTGTGGGTCTTGGTCTTCAACACAATCTGTGAAATTTTGAGCTGTCTGTGTTTGCTACAAGAGGAGATATAACAAACTATGCGCTTTTGTTGTTTCCATTGGTTTCAATGCATTTTGGCATAAAACGAGCATTTGCTGTTTTCTCTTAAACGCAACATTTGAGAAAAACCATTTCATATCACATTTGTGGGTCTTGGTCTTCAACACAATCTGTGAAATTTTGAGCTGTCTGTGTTTGCTACAAGAGGAGATATCACAAAGATTGCGCTTTTTGTTGTTTCCATTGGTTTCAATGCATTTTGGCCTAAAATGAGCATTTGCTGTTTTCTCTTAAAAGCAACATGGGAGAAAAACCATTTCACATCACATTTGTGGGTCTTGGTCTTCAACACAATCTGTGAAATTTTGAGCTGTCTGTGTTTGATACAAGAGGAGTTATCACAAAGTATGCATTATTGTTGTTTACATTGCTTTCAATGCATTTTGGACTAAAACGAGCATTTGCTGTTTTCTCTTAAAAGCAACATGGGAGAAAAACCATTTCACATCACATTTGTGGGTCTTGGTCTTCAACACAATCTGTGAAATTTTGAGCTGTCTGTGTTAGCTACAAGAGGAGTTATCACAAAGTATGCATTATTGTTGTTTCCATTGGTTTCAATGCATTTTGGCCTAAAATGAGCATTTGCTGTTTTCTCTTAAAAGCAACATGGGAGAAAAACCATTTCACATCACATTTGTGGGTCTTGGTCTTCAACACAATCTGTGAAATTTTGAGCAGTCTGTGTTTGCTACAAGAGGAGATCTCACAAAGTATGCATTATTGTTGTTTACATTGGTTTCAATGCATTTTAGACTAAAACGAGCATTTGCTGTTTTCTCTTAAAAGCAACCTGGGAGAAAAACAATTTCACATCACTTTTGTGGGTCTTGGTCTTCAACACAATCTGTGAAATTTTGAGCTGTCTGTGTTTGCTACAAGAGGAGATATCACAAACTATGCACTTTTGTTGTTTCCATTGGTTTCAATGCATTTTGACATAAAACGAGCATTTGCTGTTTTCTGTTAAACACAACAAGGGAGAAAAACCATTTCACATCACATTTGTGGATCTTGGTCTTCAACACAATTTGTGAAATTTTGTGTTGTCTGTGTTTGCTACAAGAGGAGATATCACAAAGATTGCGCTTTTTGTTGTTTCCATTGGTTTCAATGCATTTTGGCCTAAAATGAGCATTTGCTGTTTTCTGTTAAACACAACATGGGAGAAAAACCATTTCACATAACGTTTGTGGGTCTTGGTCTTCAACACAATCTGTGAAATTTTGAGATGTCTGTGTTTGCTACAAGAGGAGATATCACAAACTATGCGCTTTTGTTGTTTCCATTGGTTTCAATGCATTTTGACATAAAACGAGCATTTGCTGTTTTCTGTTAAACACAACAAGGGAGAAAAACCATTTCACATCACATTTGTGGTTCTTGGTCTTCAATACAATCTGTGAAATTTTGAGCTGTCTGTGTTTGCTACAAGAGGAGTTATCACAAAGTATGCATTATTGTTGTTTACATTGGTTTCAATGCATTTTGGCCTAAAACGAGCATTTGCTGTTTTCTATTAAACGCAACATGGGAGAAAAAGCATTTCACATCACATTTGTGGGTCTTGGTCTTCAACACAATCTGTGAAATTTTGAGCTGTCTCTGTTTGCTACAAGAGGAGTTATCACAAAGTATGCATTATTGTTGTTTACATTGCTTTCAATGCATTTTGGCCTAAAACGAGCATTTGCTGTTTTCTCTTAAAAGCAACATGGGAGAAAAACCAATTCACATCACATTTGTGGGTCTTGGTCTTCAACACAATCTGTGAAATTTTGTGCTGTCTGTGTTTGCTACAAGAGGAGATATCACAAAGATTGCGCTTTTTGTTGTTTCCATAGGTTTCAATGCATTTTGGCCTAAAATGAGCATTTGCTGTTTTCTCTTAAAAGCAACATGGGAGAAAAACCATTTCACATCACATTTGTGGGTCTTGGTCTTCAACACAATCTGTGAAATTTTGAGCTGTCTGTGTTTACTACAAGAGGAGTTATCACAAAGTATGCACTTTTGTTGTTTCCATTGGTTTCAATGCATTTTGGCCTAAAATGAGCATTTGCTGTTTTCTCTTAAACACAACATGGGAGAAAAACCATTTCACATAACGTTTGTGGGTCTTGGTCTTCAACACAATCTGTGAAATTTTGAGATGTCTGTGTTTGCTACAAGAGGAGATATAACAAACTATGCGCTTTTGTTGTTTCCATTGGTTTCAATGCATTTTGACATAAAACGAGCATTTGCTGTTTTCTCTTAAACGCAACAAGGGAGAAAAACCATTTCACATCACATTTGTGGGTCTTGGTCTTCAACACAATCTGTGAAATTTTGAGCTGTCTGTGTTTGCTACAAGAGGAGTTATCACAAAGTATGCATTATTGTTGTTTACATTGGTTTCAATGCATTTTGGCCTAAAACGAGCATTTGCTGTTTTCTCTTAAACGCAACATGGGAGAAAAACCATTTCATATCACATTTGTGGGTCTTGGTCTTCAACACAATCTGTGAAATTTTGAGCTGTCTGTGTTTGCTACAAGAGGAGATATCACAAAGATTGCGCTTTTTGTTGTTTCCATTGGTTTCAATGCATTTTGGCCTAAAATGAGCATTTGCTGTTTTCTCTTAAAAGCAACATGGGAGAAAAACCATTTCACATCACATTTGTGGGTCTTGGTCTTCAACACAATCTGTGAAATTTTGAGCTGTCTGTGTTTGATACAAGAGGAGTTATCACAAAGTATGCATTATTGTTGTTTACATTGCTTTCAATGCATTTTGGACTAAAACGAGCATTTGCTGTTTTCTCTTAAAAGCAACATGGGAGAAAAACCATTTCACATCACATTTGTGGGTCTTGGTCTTCAACACAATCTGTGAAATTTTGAGCTGTCTGTGTTAGCTACAAGAGGAGTTATCACAAAGTATGCATTATTGTTGTTTACATTGCTTTCAATGCATTTTGGACTAAAACGAGCATTTGCTGTTTTCTCTTAAAAGCAACATGGGAGAAAAACCATTTCACATCACATTTGTGGGTCTTGGTCTTCAACACAATCTGTGAAATTTTGAGCTGTCTGTGTTTGCTACAAGAGGAGATATCACAAAGTATGCGCTTTTGTTGTTTCCATTGGTTTCAATGCATTTTGGCCTAAAATGAGCATTTGCTGTTTTCTCTTAAATGCAACATGGGAGAAAAACCATTTCACATCACATTTGTGGATCTTGGTCTTCAACACAATTTGTGAAATTTTGTGTTGTCTGTGTTTGCTACAAGAGGAGATATCACAAAGATTGCGCTTTTTGTTGTTTCCATTGGTTTCAATGCATTTTGGCCTAAAATGAGCATTTGCTGTTTTCTGTTAAACACAACATGGGAGAAAAACCATTTCACATAACGTTTGTGGATCTTGGTCTTCAACACAATCTGTGAAATTTTGAGCTGTCTCTGTTTGCTACAAGAGGAGTTATCACAAAGTATGCATTATTGTTGTTTACATTGCTTTCAATGCATTTTGGCCTAAAACGAGCATTTGCTGTTTTCTCTTAAAAGCAACATGGGAGAAAAACCATTTCACATCAAATTTGTGGGTCTTGGTCTTCAACACAATCTGTGAAATTTTGAGCTGTCTGTGTTTGCTACAAGAGGAGATATCACAAACTATGCACTTTTGTTGTTTCCATTGGTTTCAATGCATTTTGACATAAAATGAGCATTTGCTGTTTTCTGTTAAACACAACAAGGGAGAAAAACCATTTCACATCACATTTGTGGATCTTGGTCTTCAACACAATTTGTGAAATTTTGTGTTGTCTGTGTTTGCTACAAGAGGAGATATCACAAAGATTGCGCTTTTTGTTGTTTCCATTGGTTTCAATGCATTTTGGCCTAAAATGAGCATTTGCTGTTTTCTGTTAAACACAACATGGGAGAAAAACCATTTCACATAACGTTTGTGGGTCTTGGTCTTCAACACAATCTGTGAAATTTTGAGATGTCTGTGTTTGCTACAAGAGGAGATATCACAAACTATGCGCTTTTGTTGTTTCCATTGGTTTCAATGCATTTTGACATAAAACGAGCATTTGCTGTTTTCTGTTAAACACAACAAGGGAGAAAAACCATTTCACATCACATTTGTGGTTCTTGGTCTTCAATACAATCTGTGAAATTTTGAGCTGTCTGTGTTTGCTACAAGAGGAGTTATCACAAAGTATGCATTATTGTTGTTTACATTGGTTTCAATGCATTTTGGCCTAAAACGAGCATTTGCTGTTTTCTCTTAAACGCAACATGGGAGAAAAAGCATTTCACATCACATTTGTGGGTCTTGGTCTTCAACACAATCTGTGAAATTTTGAGCTGTCTCTGTTTGCTACAAGAGGAGTTATCACAAAGTATGCATTATTGTTGTTTACATTGCTTTCAATGCATTTTGGCCTAAAACGAGCATTTGCTGTTTTCTCTTAAAAGCAACATGGGAGAAAAACCAATTCACATCACATTTGTGGGTCTTGGTCTTCAACACAATCTGTGAAATTTTGTGCTGTCTGTGTTTGCTACAAGAGGAGATATCACAAAGATTGCGCTTTTTGTTGTTTCCATAGGTTTCAATGCATTTTGGCCTAAAATGAGCATTTGCTGTTTTCTCTTAAAAGCAACATGGGAGAAAAACCATTTCACATCACATTTGTGGGTCTTGGTCTTCAACACAATCTGTGAAATTTTGTGCTGTCTGTGTTTGCTACAAGAGGAGATATCACAAAGATTGCGCTTTTTGTTGTTTCCATAGGTTTCAATGCATTTTGGCCTAAAATGAGCATTTGCTGTTTTCTCTTAAAAGCAACATGGGAGAAAAACCATTTCACATCACATTAGTGGGTCTTGGTCTTCAACACAATCTGTGAAATTTTGAGCTGTCTGTGTTTGCTACAAGAGGAGATATCACAAAGAATGCACTTTTGTTGTTTCCATTGGTTTCAATGCATTTTGGCCTAAAATGAGCATTTGCTGTTTTCTCTTAAAAGCAACATGGGAGAAAAAACATTTCACATCACATTTGTGGGTCTTGGTCTTCAACACAATCTGTGAAATTTTGAGCTGTCTGTGTTTGCTACAAGAGGAGTTATCACAAAGTATGCATTATTGTTGTTTACATTGGTTTCAATGCATTTTGGCCTAAAACGAGCATTTGCTGTTTTCTCTTAAACGCAACATGGGAGAAAAACCATTTCATATCACATTTGTGGGTCTTGGTCTTCAACACAATCTGTGAAATTTTGAGCTGTCTGTGTTTGCTACAAGAGGAGATATCACAAAGATTGCGCTTTTTGTTGTTTCCATTGGTTTCAATGCATTTTGGCCTAAAATGAGCATTTGCTGTTTTCTCTTAAAAGCAACATGGGAGAAAAACCATTTCACATCACATTTGTGGGTCTTGGTCTTCAACACAATCTGTGAAATTTTGAGCTGTCTGTGTTTGCTACAAGAGGAGTTATCACAAAGTATGCATTATTGTTGTTTACATTGCTTTCAATGCATTTTGGACTAAAACGAGCATTTGCTGTTTTCTCTTAAAAGCAACATGGGAGAAAAACCATTTCACATCACATTTGTGGGTCTTGGTCTTCAACACAATCTGTGAAATTTTGAGCTGTCTGTGTTTGCTACAAGAGGAGATACCACAAAGTATGAGCTTTTGTTGTTTCCATTGGTTTCAATGCATTTTGGCCTAAAATGAGCAATTGCTGTTTTCTCTTAAATGCAACATGGGAGAAAAACCATTTCACATCACATTTGTGGATCTTGGTCTTCAACACAATTTGTGAAATTTTGTGTTGTCTGTGTTTGCTACAAGAGGAGACATCACAAAGATTGCACTTTTTGTTGTTTCCATTGGTTTCAATGCATTTTGGCCTAAAATGAGCATTTGCTGTTTTCTGTTAAACACAACATGGGAGAAAAACCATTTCACATAACGTTTGTGGGTCTTGGTCTTCAACACAATCTGTGAAATTTTGAGATGTCTGTGTTTGCTACAAGAGGAGATATCACAAACTATGCGCTTTTGTTGTTTCCATTGGTTTCAATGCATTTTGACATAAAACGAGCATTTGCTGTTTTCTGTTAAACACAACATGGGAGAAAAACCATTTCACATCACATTTGTGGTTCTTGGTCTTCAACACAATCTGTGAAATTTTGAGCTGTCTGTGTTTGCTACAAGAGGAGATATCACTAAGTATGCGCTTTTGTTGTTTCCATTAGTTTCAAAGCATTTTGGTCTAAAACGAGCATTTGCTCTTATCTCTTAAACGCAACATGGGAGAAAGACAATTTCACATCACATTTGTGGGCCTTGGTCTACAACACAATCTGTGAAATTTTGAGCTGTCTGTGTTAGCTACAAGAGGAGTTATCACAAAGTATGCATTATTGTTGTTTACATTGCTTTCAATGCATTTTGGACTAAAACGAGCATTTGCTGTTTTCTCTTAAAAGCAACATGGGAGAAAAACCATTTCACATCACATTTGTGGGTCTTGGTCTTCAACACAATCTGTGAAATTTTGAGCTGTCTGTGTTTGCTACAAGAGGAGATATCACAAAGTATGCGCTTTTGTTGTTTCCATTGGTTTCAATGCATTTTGGCCTAAAATGAGCATTTGCTGTTTTCTCTTAAATGCAACATGGGAGAAAAACCATTTCACATCACATTTGTGGATCTTGGTCTTCAACACAATTTGTGAAATTTTGTGTTGTCTGTGTTTGCTACAAGAGGAGATATCACAAAGATTGCGCTTTTTGTTGTTTCCATTGGTTTCAATGCATTTTGGCCTAAAATGAGCATTTGCTGTTTTCTGTTAAACACAACATGGGAGAAAAACCATTTCACATAACGTTTGTGGATCTTGGTCTTCAACACAATCTGTGAAATTTTGAGCTGTCTCTGTTTGCTACAAGAGGAGTTATCACAAAGTATGCATTATTGTTGTTTACATTGCTTTCAATGCATTTTGGCCTAAAACGAGCATTTGCTGTTTTCTCTTAAAAGCAACATGGGAGAAAAACCAATTCACATCACATTTGTGGGTCTTGGTCTTCAACACAATCTGTGAAATTTTGAGCTGTCTGTGTTTGCTACAAAAGGAGTTATCACAAAGTATGCATTATTGTTGTTTACATTGGTTTCAATACATTTTGGCCTAAAACGAGCATTTGCTGTTTTCTCTTAAACGCAACATGGGAGAAAAACCATTTCACATCACATTTGTGGGTCTTGGTCTTCAACACAATCTTTGAAATTTTGAGCTGTCTGTGTTTGCTACAAGAGGAGATATCACAAAGTATGCGCTTTTGTTGTTTCCATTGGTTTCAATGCATTTTGGTCTAAAATGAGCATTTGCTGTTTTCTCTTAAATGCAACATGGGAGAAAAACCATTTCACATCACATTTGTGGATCTTGGTCTTCAACACAATTTGTGAAATTTTGTGTTGTCTGTGTTTGCTACAAGAGGAGATATCACAAAGATTGCGCTTTTTGTTGTTTCCATTGGTTTCAATGCATTTTGGCCTAAAATGAGCATTTGCTGTTTTCTGTTAAACACAACATGGGAGAAAAACCATTTCACATAACGTTTGTGGGTCTTGGTCTTCAACACAATCTGTGAAATTTTGAGATGTCTGTGTTTGCTACAAGAGGAGATATCACAAACTATGCGCTTCTGTTGTTTCCATTGGTTTCAATGCATTTTGACATAAAACGAGCATTTGCTGTTTTCTCTTAAACGCAACATGGGAGAAAAACCATTTCACATCACATTTGTGGGTCTTGGTCTTCAACACAATCTGTGAAATTTTGAGCTGTCTCTGTTTGCTACAAGAGGAGTTATCACAAAGTATGCATTATTGTTGTTTACATTGCTTTCAATGCATTTTGGCCTAAAACGAGCATTTGCTGTTTTCTCTTAAAAGCAACATGGGAGAAAAACCAATTCACATCACATTTGTGGGTCTTGGTCTTCAACACAATCTGTGAAATTTTGTGCTGTCTGTGTTTGCTACAAGAGGAGATATCACAAAGATTGCGCTTTTTGTTGTTTCCATAGGTTTCAATGCATTTTGGCCTAAAATGAGCATTTGCTGTTTTCTCTTAAAAGCAACATGGGAGAAAAACTATTTCACATCACATTTGTGGGTCTTGGACTTCAACACAATCTGTGAAATTTTGAGCTGTCTGTGTTTGCTACAAGAGGAGATATCACAAAGAATGCACTTTTGTTGTTTCCATTGGTTTCAATGCATTTTGGCCTAAAATGAGCATTTGCTGTTTTCTCTTAAAAGCAACATGGGAGAAAAAACATTTCACATCACATTTGTGGGTCTTGGTCTTCAACACAATCTGTGAAATTTTGAGCTGTCTGTGTTTGCTACAAGAGGAGTTATCACAAAGTATGCATTATTGTTGTTTACATTGGTTTCAATGCATTTTGGCCTAAAACGAGCATTTGCTGTTTTCTCTTAAACGCAACATGGGAGAAAAACCATTTCACATCACATTTGTGGGTCTTGGTCTTCAACACAATCTGTGAAATTTTGAGCTGTCTGTGTTTGCTACAAGAGGAGTTATCACAAAGTATGCATTATTGTTGTTTACATTGCTTTCAATGCATTTTGGACTAAAACGAGCATTTGCTGTTTTCTCTTAAAAGCAACATGGGAGAAAAACCATTTCACATCACATTTGTGGGTCTTGGTCTTCAACACAATCTGTGAAATTTTGAGCTGTCTGTGTTTGCTACAAGAGGAGATATCACAAAGTATGCTCTTTTGTTGTTTCCATTGGTTTCAATGCATTTTAGACTAAAACGAGCATTTGCTGTTTTCTCTTAAACGCAACAAGGGAGAAAATCCATTTCACATCACATTTGTGGGTCTTGGTCTTCAACACAATTTGTGAAATTTTGTGCTGTCTGTGTTTGCTACAAGAGGAGATATCACAAAGATTGTGCTTTTTGTTGTTTCCATTGGTTTCAATGCATTTTGGCGTAAAATGAGCATTTGCTGTTTTCTCTTAAAAGCAACATGGGAGAAAAACCATTTCACATCACATTTGTGGGTCTTGGTCTTCAACACAATCTGTGGAATTTTGAGCTGTCTGTGTTTGCTACAAGAGGAGTTATCACAAAGTATGCATTATTGTTGTTTACATTGCTTTCAATGCATTTTGGCCTAAAATGAGCATTTGCTGTTTTCTCTTAAAAGCAACATGGGAGAAAAACCATTTCACATCACATTTGTGGGTCTTGGTCTTCAACACAATCTGTGAAATTTTGTGCTGTCTGTGTTTGCTACAAGAGGAGATATCACAAAGGTTGCGCTTTTTGTTGTTTCCATTGGTTTCAATGCATTTTGGCCTAAAATGAGCATTTGCTGTTTTCTCTTAAAAGCAACATGGGAGAAAAACCATTTCACATCACATTTGTGGGTCTTGGTCTTCAACACAATCTGTGAAATTTTGAGCAGTCTGTGTTTGCTACAAGAGGAGATCTCACAAAGTATGCATTATTGTTGTTTACATTGGTTTCAATGCATTTTGGCCTAAAACGAGCATTTGCTGTTTTCTCTTAAACACAACATGGGAGAAAAACCATTTCACATCACATTTGTGGGTCTTGGTCTTCAACACAATCTGTGAAATTTTGAGCTGTCTGTGTTTGCTACAAGAGGAGTTATCACAAAGTATGCATTATTGTTGTTTACATTGCTTTCAATGCATTTTGGACTAAAACGAGCATTTGCTGTTTTCTCTTAAACGCAACATGGGAGAAAAACCATTTCACATCACATTTGTGGGTCTTGGTCTTCAACACAATCTGTGAAATTTTGAGCAGTCTGTGTTTGCTACAAGAGGAGATCTCACAAAGATTGCGCTTTTTGTTGTTTCCATTGGTTACAATGCATTTTGGCCTAAAATGAGCATTTGCTGTTTTCTCTTAAAAGCAACCTGGGAGAAAAACAATTTCACATCACTTTTGTGGGTCTTGGTCTTCAACACAATCTGTGAAATTTTGAGCTGTCTGTGTTTGCTACAAGAGGAGATATCACAAACTATGCACTTTTGTTGTTTCCATTGGTTTCAATGCATTTTGACATAAAACGAGCATTTGCTGTTTTCTGTTAAACACAACAAGGGAGAAAAACCATTTCACATCACATTTGTGGATCTTGGTCTTCAACACAATTTGTGAAATTTTGTGTTGTCTGTGTTTGCTACAAGAGGAGATATCACAAAGATTGCGCTTTTTGTTGTTTCCATTGGTTTCAATGCATTTTGGCCTAAAATGAGCATTTGCTGTTTTCTGTTAAACACAACATGGGAGAAAAACCATTTCACATAACGTTTGTGGGTCTTGGTCTTCAACACAATCTGTGAAATTTTGAGATGTCTGTGTTTGCTACAAGAGGAGATATCACAAACTATGCGCTTTTGTTGTTTCCATTGGTTTCAATGCATTTTGACATAAAACGAGCATTTGCTGTTTTCTGTTAAACACAACAAGGGAGAAAAACCATTTCACATCACATTTGTGGTTCTTGGTCTTCAATACAATCTGTGAAATTTTGAGCTGTCTGTGTTTGCTACAAGAGGAGTTATCACAAAGTATGCATTATTGTTGTTTACATTGGTTTCAATGCATTTTGGCCTAAAACGAGCATTTGCTGTTTTCTCTTAAACGCAACATGGGAGAAAAAGCATTTCACATCACATTTGTGGGTCTTGGTCTTCAACACAATCTGTGAAATTTTGAGCTGTCTCTGTTTGCTACAAGAGGAGTTATCACAAAGTATGCATTATTGTTGTTTACATTGCTTTCAATGCATTTTGGCCTAAAACGAGCATTTGCTGTTTTCTCTTAAAAGCAACATGGGAGAAAAACCAATTCACATCACATTTGTGGGTCTTGGTCTTCAACACAATCTGTGAAATTTTGTGCTGTCTGTGTTTGCTACAAGAGGAGATATCACAAAGATTGCGCTTTTTGTTGTTTCCATAGGTTTCAATGCATTTTGGCCTAAAATGAGCATTTGCTGTTTTCTCTTAAAAGCAACATGGGAGAAAAACCATTTCACATCACATTTGTGGGTCTTGGTCTTCAACACAATCTGTGAAATTTTGAGCTGTCTGTGTTTGCTACAAGAGGAGTTATCACAAAGTATGCACTTTTGTTGTTTCCATTGGTTTCAATGCATTTTGGCCTAAAATGAGCATTTGCTGTTTTCTCTTAAACACAACATGGGAGAAAAACCATTTCACATAACGTTTGTGGGTCTTGGTCTTCAACACAATCTGTGAAATTTTGAGATGTCTGTGTTTGCTACAAGAGGAGATATAACAAACTATGCGCTTTTGTTGTTTCCATTGGTTTCAATGCATTTTGACATAAAACGAGCATTTGCTGTTTTCTCTTAAACGCAACAAGGGAGAAAAACCATTTCACATCACATTTGTGGGTCTTGGTCTTCAACACAATCTGTGAAATTTTGAGCTGTCTGTGTTTGCTACAAGAGGAGTTATCACAAAGTATGCATTATTGTTGTTTACATTGGTTTCAATGCATTTTGGCCTAAAACGAGCATTTGCTGTTTTCTCTTAAACGCAACATGGGAGAAAAACCATTTCATATCACATTTGTGGGTCTTGGTCTTCAACACAATCTGTGAAATTTTGAGCTGTCTGTGTTTGCTACAAGAGGAGATATCACAAAGATTGCGCTTTTTGTTGTTTCCATTGGTTTCAATGCATTTTGGCCTAAAATGAGCATTTGCTGTTTTCTCTTAAAAGCAACATGGGAGAAAAACCATTTCACATCACATTTGTGGGTCTTGGTCTTCAACACAATCTGTGAAATTTTGAGCTGTCTGTGTTTGATACAAGAGGAGTTATCACAAAGTATGCATTATTGTTGTTTACATTGCTTTCAATGCATTTTGGACTAAAACGAGCATTTGCTGTTTTCTCTTAAAAGCAACATGGGAGAAAAACCATTTCACATCACATTTGTGGGTCTTGGTCTTCAACACAATCTGTGAAATTTTGAGCTGTCTGTGTTTGCTACAAGAGGAGATACCACAAAGTATGCGCTTTTGTTGTTTCCATTGGTTTCAATGCATTTTGGCCTAAAATGAGCATTTGCTGTTTTCTCTTAAAAGCAACATGGGAGAAAAACCATTTCACATCACATTTGTGGGTCTTGGTCTTCAACACAATCTGTGAAATTTTGAGCTGTCTGTGTTTGATACAAGAGGAGTTATCACAAAGTATGCATTATTGTTGTTTACATTGCTTTCAATGCATTTTGGACTAAAACGAGCATTTGCTGTTTTCTGTTAAACACAACAAGGGAGAAAAACCATTTCACATCACATTTGTGGTTCTTGGTCTTCAATACAATCTGTGAAATTTTGAGCTGTCTGTGTTTGCTACAAGAGGAGTTATCACAAAGTATGCATTATTGTTGTTTACATTGGTTTCAATGCATTTTGGCCTAAAACGAGCATTTGCTGTTTTCTCTTAAACGCAACATGGGAGAAAAAGCATTTCACATCACATTTGTGGGTCTTGGTCTTCAACACAATCTGTGAAATTTTGAGCTGTCTCTGTTTGCTACAAGAGGAGTTATCACAAAGTATGCATTATTGTTGTTTACATTGCTTTCAATGCATTTTGGCCTAAAACGAGCATTTGCTGTTTTCTCTTAAAAGCAACATGGGAGAAAAACCAATTCACATCACATTTGTGGGTCTTGGTCTTCAACACAATCTGTGAAATTTTGTGCTGTCTGTGTTTGCTACAAGAGGAGATATCACAAAGATTGCGCTTTTTGTTGTTTCCATAGGTTTCAATGCATTTTGGCCTAAAATGAGCATTTGCTGTTTTCTCTTAAAAGCAACATGGGAGAAAAACCATTTCACATCACATTTGTGGGTCTTGGTCTTCAACACAATCTGTGAAATTTTGAGCTGTCTGTGTTTGCTACAAGAGGAGTTATCACAAAGTATGCACTTTTGTTGTTTCCATTGGTTTCAATGCATTTTGGCCTAAAATGAGCATTTGCTGTTTTCTCTTAAACACAACATGGGAGAAAAACCATTTCACATAACGTTTGTGGGTCTTGGTCTTCAACACAATCTGTGAAATTTTGAGATGTCTGTGTTTGCTACAAGAGGAGATATAACAAACTATGCGCTTTTGTTGTTTCCATTGGTTTCAATGCATTTTGACATAAAACGAGCATTTGCTGTTTTCTCTTAAACGCAACAAGGGAGAAAAACCATTTCACATCACATTTGTGGGTCTTGGTCTTCAACACAATCTGTGAAATTTTGAGCTGTCTGTGTTTGCTACAAGAGGAGTTATCACAAAGTATGCATTATTGTTGTTTACATTGGTTTCAATGCATTTTGGCCTAAAACGAGCATTTGCTGTTTTCTCTTAAACGCAACATGGGAGAAAAACCATTTCATATCACATTTGTGGGTCTTGGTCTTCAACACAATCTGTGAAATTTTGAGCTGTCTGTGTTTGCTACAAGAGGAGATATCACAAAGATTGCGCTTTTTGTTGTTTCCATTGGTTTCAATGCATTTTGGCCTAAAATGAGCATTTGCTGTTTTCTCTTAAAAGCAACATGGGAGAAAAACCATTTCACATCACATTTGTGGGTCTTGGTCTTCAACACAATCTGTGAAATTTTGAGCTGTCTGTGTTTGATACAAGAGGAGTTATCACAAAGTATGCATTATTGTTGTTTACATTGCTTTCAATGCATTTTGGACTAAAACGAGCATTTGCTGTTTTCTCTTAAAAGCAACATGGGAGAAAAACCATTTCACATCACATTTGTGGGTCTTGGTCTTCAACACAATCTGTGAAATTTTGAGCTGTCTGTGTTTGCTACAAGAGGAGATACCACAAAGTATGCGCTTTTGTTGTTTCCATTGGTTTCAATGCATTTTGGCCTAAAATGAGCAATTGCTGTTTTCTCTTAAATGCAACATGGGAGAAAAACCATTTCACATCACATTTGTGGATCTTGGTCTTCAACACAATTTGTGAAATTTTGTGTTGTCTGTGTTTGCTACAAGAGGAGACATCACAAAGATTGCACTTTTTGTTGTTTCCATTGGTTTCAATGCATTTTGGCCTAAAATGAGCATTTGCTGTTTTCTGTTAAACACAACATGGGAGAAAAACCATTTCACATAACGTTTGTGGGTCTTGGTCTTCAACACAATCTGTGAAATTTTGAGATGTCTGTGTTTGCTACAAGAGGAGATATCACAAACTATGCGCTTTTGTTGTTTCCATTGGTTTCAATGCATTTTGACATAAAACGAGCATTTGCTGTTTTCTGTTAAACACAACAAGGGAGAAAAACCATTTCACATCACATTTGTGGTTCTTGGTCTTCAACACAATCTGTGAAATTTTGAGCTGTCTGTGTTTGCTACAAGAGGAGATATCACAAAGTATGCGCTTTTGTTGTTTCCATTAGTTTCAAAGCATTTTGGTCTAAAACGAGCATTTGCTCTTATCTCTTAAACGCAACATGGGAGAAAGACAATTTCACATCACATTTGTGGGTCTTGGTCTACAACACAATCTGTGAAATTTTGAGCTGTCTGTGTTTGCTACAAAAGGAGTTATCACAAAGTATGCATTATTGTTGTTTACATTGGTTTCAATGCATTTTGGCCTAAAACGAGCATTTGCTGTTTTCTCTTAAACGCAACATGGGAGAAAAACCATTTCACATCACATTTGTGGGTCTTGGTCTTCAACACAATCTGTGAAATTTTGAGCTGTCTGTGTTAGCTACAAGAGGAGTTATCACAAAGTATGCATTATTGTTGTTTACATTGCTTTCAATGCATTTTGGACTAAAACGAGCATTTGCTGTTTTCTCTTAAAAGCAACATGGGAGAAAAACCATTTCACATCACATTTGTGGGTCTTGGTCTTCAACACAATCTGTGAAATTTTGAGCTGTCTGTGTTTGCTACAAGAGGAGATATCACAAAGTATGCGCTTTTGTTGTTTCCATTGGTTTCAATGCATTTTGGCCTAAAATGAGCATTTGCTGTTTTCTCTTAAATGCAACATGGGAGAAAAACCATTTCACATCACATTTGTGGATCTTGGTCTTCAACACAATTTGTGAAATTTTGTGTTGTCTGTGTTTGCTACAAGAGGAGATATCACAAAGATTGCGCTTTTTGTTGTTTCCATTGGTTTCAATGCATTTTGGCCTAAAATGAGCATTTGCTGTTTTCTGTTAAACACAACATGGGAGAAAAACCATTTCACATAACGTTTGTGGATCTTGGTCTTCAACACAATCTGTGAAATTTTGAGCTGTCTCTGTTTGCTACAAGAGGAGTTATCACAAAGTATGCATTATTGTTGTTTACATTGCTTTCAATGCATTTTGGCCTAAAACGAGCATTTGCTGTTTTCTCTTAAAAGCAACATGGGAGAAAAACCATTTCACATCACATTTGTGGGTCTTGGTCTTCAACACAATCTGTGAAATTTTGAGCTGTCTGTGTTTGCTACAAGAGGAGATATCACAAACTATGCACTTTTGTTGTTTCCATTGGTTTCAATGCATTTTGACATAAAACGAGCATTTGCTGTTTTCTGTTAAACACAACAAGGGAGAAAAAACCATTTCACATCACATTTGTGGATCTTGGTCTTCAACACAATTTGTGAAATTTTGTGTTGTCTGTGTTTGCTACAAGAGGAGATATCACAAAGATTGCGCTTTTTGTTGTTTCCATTGGTTTCAATGCATTTTGGCCTAAAATGAGCATTTGCTGTTTTCTGTTAAACACAACATGGGAGAAAAACCATTTCACATAACGTTTGTGGGTCTTGGTCTTCAACACAATCTGTGAAATTTTGAGATGTCTGTGTTTGCTACAAGAGGAGATATCACAAACTATGCGCTTTTGTTGTTTCCATAGGTTTCAATGCATTTTGGCCTAAAATGAGCATTTGCTGTTTTCTCTTAAAAGCAACATGGGAGAAAAACCATTTCACATCACATTTGTGGGTCTTGGTCTTCAACACAATCTGTGAAATTTTGTGCTGTCTGTGTTTGCTACAAGAGGAGATATCACAAAGATTGCGCTTTTTGTTGTTTCCATAGGTTTCAATGCATTTTGGCCTAAAATGAGCATTTGCTGTTTTCTCTTAAAAGCAACATGGGAGAAAAACCATTTCACATCACATTAGTGGGTCTTGGTCTTCAACACAATCTGTGAAATTTTGAGCTGTCTGTGTTTGCTACAAGAGGAGATATCACAAAGAATGCACTTTTGTTGTTTCCATTGGTTTCAATGCATTTTGGCCTAAAATGAGCATTTGCTGTTTTCTCTTAAAAGCAACATGGGAGAAAAAACATTTCACATCACATTTGTGGGTCTTGGTCTTCAACACAATCTGTGAAATTTTGAGCTGTCTGTGTTTGCTACAAGAGGAGTTATCACAAAGTATGCATTATTGTTGTTTACATTGGTTTCAATGCATTTTGGCCTAAAACGAGCATTTGCTGTTTTCTCTTAAACGCAACATGGGAGAAAAACCATTTCATATCACATTTGTGGGTCTTGGTCTTCAACACAATCTGTGAAATTTTGAGCTGTCTGTGTTTGCTACAAGAGGAGATATCACAAAGATTGCTCTTTTTGTTGTTTCCATTGGTTTCAATGCATTTTGGCCTAAAATGAGCATTTGCTGTTTTCTCTTAAAAGCAACATGGGAGAAAAACCATTTCACATCACATTTGTGGGTCTTGGTCTTCAACACAATCTGTGAAATTTTGAGCTGTCTGTGTTTGCTACAAGAGGAGTTATCACAAAGTATGCATTATTGTTGTTTACATTGCTTTCAATGCATTTTGGACTAAAACGAGCATTTGCTGTTTTCTCTTAAAAGCAACATGGGAGAAAAACCATTTCACATCACATTTGTGGGTCTTGGTCTTCAACACAATCTGTGAAATTTTGAGCTGTCTGTGTTTGCTACAAGAGGAGATACCACAAAGTATGAGCTTTTGTTGTTTCCATTGGTTTCAATGCATTTTGGCCTAAAATGAGCAATTGCTGTTTTCTCTTAAATGCAACATGGGAGAAAAACCATTTCACATCACATTTGTGGATCTTGGTCTTCAACACAATTTGTGAAATTTTGTGTTGTCTGTGTTTGCTACAAGAGGAGACATCACAAAGATTGCACTTTTTGTTGTTTCCATTGGTTTCAATGCATTTTGGCCTAAAATGAGCATTTGCTGTTTTCTGTTAAACACAACATGGGAGAAAAACCATTTCACATAACGTTTGTGGGTCTTGGTCTTCAACACAATCTGTGAAATTTTGAGATGTCTGTGTTTGCTACAAGAGGAGATATCACAAACTATGCGCTTTTGTTGTTTCCATTGGTTTCAATGCATTTTGACATAAAACGAGCATTTGCTGTTTTCTGTTAAACACAACAAGGGAGAAAAACCATTTCACATCACATTTGTGGTTCTTGGTCTTCAACACAATCTGTGAAATTTTGAGCTGTCTGTGTTTGCTACAAGAGGAGATATCACAAAGTATGCGCTTTTGTTGTTTCCATTAGTTTCAAAGCATTTTGGTCTAAAACGAGCATTTGCTCTTATCTCTTAAACGCAACATGGAGAAAGACAATTTCACATCACATTTGTGGGTCTTGGTCTACAACACAATCTGTGAAATTTTGAGCTGTCTGTGTTTGCTACAAAAGGAGTTATCACAAAGTATGCATTATTGTTGTTTACATTGGTTTCAATGCATTTTGGCCTAAAACGAGCATTTGCTGTTTTCTCTTAAACGCAACATGGGAGAAAAACCATTTCACATCACATTTGTGGGTCTTGGTCTTCAACACAATCTGTGAAATTTTGAGCTGTCTGTGTTAGCTACAAGAGGAGTTATCACAAAGTATGCATTATTGTTGTTTACATTGCTTTCAATGCATTTTGGACTAAAACGAGCATTTGCTGTTTTCTCTTAAAAGCAACATGGGAGAAAAACCATTTCACATCACATTTGTGGGTCTTGGTCTCCAACACAATCTGTGAAATTTTGAGCTGTCTGTGTTTGCTACAAGAGGAGATATCACAAAGTATGCGCTTTTGTTGTTTCCATTGGTTTCAATGCATTTTGGCCTAAAATGAGCATTTGCTGTTTTCTCTTAAATGCAACATGGGAGAAAAACCATTTCACATCACATTTGTGGATCTTGGTCTTCAACACAATTTGTGAAATTTTGTGTTGTCTGTGTTTGCTACAAGAGGAGATATCACAAAGATTGCCCTTTTTGTTGTTTCCATTGGTTTCAATGCATTTTGGCCTAAAATGAGCATTTGCTGTTTTCTGTTAAACACAACATGGGAGAAAAACCATTTCACATAACGTTTGTGGATCTTGGTCTTCAACACAATCTGTGAAATTTTGAGCTGTCTCTGTTTGCTACAAGAGGAGTTATCACAAAGTATGCATTATTGTTGTTTACATTGCTTTCAATGCATTTTGGCCTAAAACGAGCATTTGCTGTTTTCTCTTAAAAGCAACATGGGAGAAAAACCAATTCACATCACATTTGTGGGTCTTGGTCTTCAACACAATCTGTGAAATTTTGAGCTGTCTGTGTTTGCTACAAAAGGAGTTATCACAAAGTATGCATTATTGTTGTTTACATTGGTTTCAATGCATTTTGGCCTAAAACGAGCATTTGCTGTTTTCTCTTAAACGCAACATGGGAGAAAAACCATTTCACATCACATTTGTGGGTCTTGGTCTTCAACACAATCTGTGAAATTTTGAGCTGTCTGTGTTAGCTACAAGAGGAGTTATCACAAAG